>JAZKJV010007698.1:40000-192478 GCA_037367405.1 Ottelia alismoides
GAATCTCATCAATCCCATCATCAAGACCAACAAACATAGTATCTAAATTATAAAAGAATAATATATAAGTATGGGCTATCAACTACTATTTTAAATGTTATATTTGAAAATGTTGGGTCAATGGGAAATCACGAGAAATACTTTCAGAGTAGCTTGAAAAACATTCTCAACACAGGTAGTTGTTAAAGGTTAAATATCATACATTTATACTTGTTTCTTTTGTAACCACTTTAAATACATGTCTATTTTAATAAAAATTTAGAAAGTACCAGTGCTCGCAGACACCTCTTGTTCCTTGCATGTTTTGGGAAGCAAGGAGCCTACATTGCAGTAGGTGGTTGATGTTTTCTAGCATCCAAGTTTATACCAGATAGTACAGTTTCTTTTGTTGCAATTTTGGTCAGTTATGATGTAAATGTCTACTTTTCTCTTCTATATGTATATTTTGGGATACATGTATGTATTGTCATTCCTTTCTTACATGTTGTATATACTTATGAAAGTTAATGAAATGAAATGTAGGTGGCACTTGTTAGTGTTGATTCTGTGTTTATTAAATTGAATGTGAATGTCAAATGCAAAAGCAAAACACGAAAAAACATTTCCCCATACTTTCATAGTTAATGCAATGTTAGTGAATGGTGTATTACGAATGTGACGTAAACGGATGCCTGGATCCGAGGGTTTAACAGTCACACCTTAGAGTTATAACGTGAGGTTATACCAAGACCATAGACTATCCACTAGACTTGAAAAGATAGATAGAATTGAATATCCAATTAGTATATTATCCTTTCCATCATAAATAAATTAAGAGTAAAATAAAGTATTACCTCACTAACTCCTTATTAGAATCCATAACCTGGTCTCAATAATAAGAAAACAACATATGCTTAATGGTCTCAATTACTATAGAAAAATGTCATAAATAGAAAATATTGGGATAATGAGTAATAAGGGGGAAATATATGCTAAATAATTTAATAAACTTTTTTTTGCGCAAGTAGTGGTATATTTCTATTCATACATGCATATCTACTTGCTTTCTTTTGCACATATTAAATTACTTGTTATTACTGTTAAGCTACTGATTGTGTACACAATTCTGACATCATTTTCTTCCTTGCATGCGTGGTAGGCAAGCAGCTGATGAATCTCGTATTCATCATGCTAAAAACCACATATTAAACCCCTGGCTTAACTAATCCGATAAAAACCACCGTTAATTATTTATTTTTATCTTATAATATATTGTGTATAATTAACCTTAATTAATTGTGTTTAATTTTCTTTATTTATTTCCTCATCAAAAACCCACAAAAATCAAGTTGAACAATTGTCTATAATTCACTAACCATTAAAAAGACTAAAAGATACAAAAACATCTCAAAACCAAAAAGTCGGTATTTTTACCCCCCTTAAAATACCCCCTAAAAAATACTTTTTATACAAATGACCTCTTTTGGCTTTTGTCCAACATGAAACTTGTAGATCTCGTCGAGACGAGCAACTTTCATGTTTTGATTTTTTTCCTAATTTTAACTCTAACTATTTCTTTTGTATTTTTCCTTGTATTTATATTTTCGAATTTTCTATTGGGCCATGTGGCGCCCTCTGGGTCGCCCACGTGGCCCGCCTCTCCTTCCATCACCCGGCGCTCTTCCTGATCGTCGGATCTCCTCACCGCCTCCTGCGTCTCCGCCGTTCATCTTTCACTTAATTCTCAGCTGTCGGATCAAACATCAGATCTAATCCTCGCCACCCACTAGTGCTTAATCCTCAGACACAAAATCTTCCTTCCATCCAACGCTCTTCCTCATGCCACGTCGCCCCTTCACCTCAGCCGCATGATCCCACTCATATCCTACGGTCTACCACGCTCCACATCATCCCTTCCCCCTAGACCGTTGGATCTTCCTCATTCCTCCATCATAGCCGCTCGTCAGCACCTAACCTTCAGTCGTTCGATCGGATCCTTGGATCTGATCACAGCTGACTGCCAGCGCTACCATCATAGCAGTTGGATCGTTAGATCCAACGGCTACTGTCCATCATCTTCCTCCAGCACCGCCGTTCTCCCTCGTAACGCCTCACCCCCTTTCCATTTTAGTCATCACCCCCGACGCCCCCTCCTCGCCATAACACCACCTACACAACCCCCGTTCCTCCTTCATCTCCATGCAACCACCGTCATGCACTGCCATCACTTCTCTATTAAACCCTTAGCTGTCGAAACCGCCCTCTTCACCACATAACCATCGGACCTCCTCCACCTATAAAAGCCTTCGCCATGCCTCCTGAACCCTGATCCACCATCCAAGTGGCTGTGGCCCAGCCTCCGGTCCTCCGGTGACTGCGGAGGGACAATCGACCGAGGCGAAGATGGCCCAGCCCTGGTGTGATCCATGGCAGCTCCGCCATGTCAACTCCGCCATCTCCGGCGGTAGCTCGAGCTCTCTGGTGTAGCTGACCATACCGGGTGACGACCCGGGCTTCCTCGAAGCCCAACACAAGCTCCTCCTCCACTGGGTTCCCCTCTCTGACGAGGTATCTTCCTCTTGTTCTTTATTCGTTACTTCTCTGAATTTTCCCGACTTACTCACTCGTCACCCCTGTCATCTGACCATCCCACGAGCTTCAGAACTCCACCCTCATCTTCGTCGACCACCCTGTTTTTCTCCAGAACCCCATCCACTCCGACCCACTTCTTCCTCTGCTCCGCGGAGAAGAATCCCAAGGCCACCGCCTCCAGTCACCTCCGTAGCCTTCATTCACCTCACTTCACTCGTCATTCCCTGCTCGCTTCGGCTATCTAACAGATGCAGGTGCTCAAGACTTCAATGGTCGGAGCTAGCACATGTACTCTGATCTGCTCCTCTGTCACCGGTGGCACGCCATCGACCTGCTGATCCATTTGTTATCGGAGGACCGCCGCATCACCAGCTGCTTCGCGAGGGCCCGATCTATCTTCTCCGATCATCTGAAAGCCTCGTGGGGCATGGAGGAGTTCTAGTGAGCCCACCGGAGCACAACCTTCTCCGATGGATTGCGGAGGAACCAGATGACACAGGTGTCGTCCGATCATCTGGATCGGATGGTTGAGATGATGACAAGTGGAGGCCTAAGCCAGAATCCAGTCCAACAGCCTCGAGTGACCCCGGCTAAGATCCGAGAGTCCATATGCCGCCACGTGTCCCGAGCCAGCAGCGCCTCCCGATCTTAGTCTCCTCACGTGCATATCATGTGAGGTCCTGGGCAATTTACATGAAAGACCTAGAACTTTTCGATAGTTGTAGAATGGTCCCTAAGCACGTGCCTCACGTGCGTGCCTAGGTATTTTACAGGGAGGCCCTCTCATGTTTTTAGAATTGCAAAAATGCCATGCGCGCATGGAATAATTACAGAGGGCCCAAGCAGTTTTTAGCATTTGTAGACCTAAATGTAATATTTATCCTTTTATTTCTTGTATTTTATTACAATTATGCCCCTGTATTGTTTTCTTCAGAACTTGAGTATCGTAGGTCCAAATTGCATGATTTTAGTGTCATTTTGATCCTTGTTTCTTCCTCTATATCATGGCATATTTAATTTTCTCATCTGACATCATATTAAATGAAGCGAATTTTTTGTGTTAGATGATGACCCTACTCTCCTTATCCTTGCTCTGATTTGATGACTGATTTTTAATGATGTAATCAAAATGACCCCAATTTCAATTTCTATTTTGTTGCTCATTTTTAGTGATACTTTTAGGGTACATTTGTAATCTTTGTTTTAGTCTATATTAAACCTTGCATGCATCATCCTATAAATTGCACAAAAATCAACTAAGAATTGCATGCTCCATTTTATTGCATTGTAAACTGCCTAATGCATCCTGCATCTTCATGAAGACCTGAAATTGAGTATTAATTCACACTGCTCTTAATTGATCAAATCAATAAATAAATAGAGTAGCTCATGTCCCTGTGTTCAACCTTGGTAGACTTGCCAAGTATAAATACTCCACAACATTCAAAGAGTGTGGTTTTTGCTGGACCAAATTTGCATCCTATACTACGACAATTCAGCAATATTAAAGAGACGAATTTCGCGACTATCAAATGGCTTCGTTGCGGGGGACACGGCTTAACTTAAATTATTTATTGAATTTTGACTTATCTTTGTTGAATTTTTTTCAAGAATTACATGTTCTCATTTCATGCATCATTTTTTGCATAATGTTTGTTGTTTAATTTCCGTTGTATTTTTCTAACTTTTCTCTTTTGTGGCAGGGCCCATGAAAATCGAGGACGCTTGATCTCCATGGAAGCGTGGAGTCGGGAGCTTCCGCTGAAGAGGCCGGAAAAGAATTTGTAAAGAAATTCTAGGATCTTTTATCATTCAACCTGCATTTGCATACTGTAAAAAAGAAAGAAAAAAATGTTGCATGTGCATTTTAACAGTCCTCATAAAGGGCTTGCATGTTGTAAAAAAAGGTAGATCACTTGATGATCTACCTCCCCCCCTCCCCCCCACCACCACACACACACACGTGCACATATACACCCCCCCTCTTCTTGTATATTTTACAATCTCTCTCTCGCTCTCTCTCGATCGACCTCGTTTGTAAAAATACTCATCCCTTCCGTCCTTGTATCGTAGTGTAATTATTCCTCCAAACACAAGACATTTACCCCCTCACTCAGATCTGTTACTTAGGTTATTTGTAGCCTAAGTACGGGGGGTCCCTTCTATCCATCTATCCCTCACATTGTATTCTTGTACTTAGGTCAATTTTTGACCTAAGTACAGAGGGACCCTCCTCCTCAGTTCTGCTATATCACCTTATATTTGATCGAGCCATGACTTTATGACACTTGTGCTATGAGTACATAGCAAAATTTAAGTATAGGGGGGTATATCGTATATAACTGTATATTTACTTTAGCCATAGCTCGTATTTTTAAAAAATTTTGAAAAGGTTATTTTCGTGCTTGGTTTTGGTAAACCTGTGAACTGAGTTTTGTAAAAACCTTGTAAAGTTGTTTTCTTAAAAATTGAGGGATTAATCTGTGTAAATAATCCTTTTCAAAAAATGAAAAATTGAAAACCTTTCTTTGAATTAGACTCTGACTACTAGGCTTAGTAGACACTTTCAGTGAGGGAACTTCGGTCTCCCTTAGCAGAGTGGGTGGTTTAGAGGATACTGCAGAAGGCTCTGTCCTCAAGCAACACGGGTCTGTCTAGCGGCCCGTACTTACACCCATACTGGCTGAGAATAGATACTTTTATTCATTCGAGCATGGGCCAGTTATTGTCTCTCCAAAGAATTAAGAAAATAGAAAAAACAAAAAATAAAAAAAATAAAAATAAATAAAAATAAATAAAAATAAATAAAATCCATAATCTGCAAAATCTAAAATCACACAAAATTTCACTCACTAAGGAGTTGGTGTATTCCTGACACAATCACATTCACTCAAGGCTTGAGGATTTTGAGGACACTTGATTTCTGTGATCTTGAGAGTCTAAGTTAACATGCCTTAGTCATTAGGGTTTTCAAACTGAATTGTCTACATTTCCCTGGTTTGAAAGATTTGAACGCTATATTGCACTCCTCATCTCTACCTTCAAAAGAATATGATCAGCACAATCACATGCACAACTGCATGATTGATGAGATGAGTTGAGTTATCACTTGAGGAACTAGGACTAGAGATTTGAGTTTAGACCCGATCTGATGATATTCGAGGATGGGATAAAGTTAGTGAAGGCTTCAGAAAACCTGAGTGTCAGCAAACCCTAGCCAGTATGTGAACAAGTTCATATGCTATCTCTTTGACATTTACCTAAAGTGTCAGGATGTGATGAAACTTAATGAAAATTGTTGATCAATGTGCACCAACTTTTGGTAAAAGCAGTGGAGCTAGCCAACAAAAGCAATGAAATGTCAAAGAAAATCTCTATCATCCAAAGTCAAATTTTACATGAGCTTCCACCAATGGCTTGCGCTCCCAAACACTTTCAAAGTGTCCATTAGGACCAAGCGCTAATTAGGACCAAGGAGTCGGGCTGACCCAAAAAAGGGCTCTGCATCGTAAATGCTACAAGTCTGGGTGTCGAAGGTATCTTAGATACTCAAAAGGGACACCCCGGTGTACTCCCAAGAAAACAAGTGTAGACGACTCCAACTCTCTTGACGGACACATTGATCAACAATCTAAAAATTTACATGTGTTAAGTAAAAAGGCACTCGAGAGGCCCCTTGTTCCAATGTGAGGAAGAGAAAAATAGACACAATCCTATGCCCTCCATCATCTGGCCATCCATCTACATTTCAAGTCTGACGAACTAATGAGACGGTTGACTGAAGCAAGAATAGACTTATTCCCTAGTATTGAGGATGAGGTCTAGAGGAGAATCTTTGGGAGTGAACTATGGGTGATGCCTCGACTCGACTCTCATGAAATGCAGTACACCTAATTTCATATCCTTATATTATATGTACAAAAAGCGAGTCTGATAATTAGAGAAGTTGGATTCCTTCTGACTAAGGCTTGGATAAACCCAGAATTTTAGGATCTCTTGATTAAGGGTCTTCAAAAGATCGAGCCTTAAAATCTTCACTCGCACTGTCAGGAATTAATACGACTCCTTCATTCTTTAGATGCTCGAGGACGAGCACGGTTTAAGTATAGGGGTATGATGAATCTCGTATTCATCATACTAAAAACCACATATTAAACCCTTGGCTAAACTAATCCAATAAAAATCACCATTAATTCTTTATTTTTATCTTATAATATATTATGTATAATTAATCTTAATTAATTGTATTTAATTTTCTTTATTTATTTTCCTCATTAAAAACCACAAAAATCAAGTTGAACAATTGTTTATAGTTCACTAACCATTAAAAAGACTAAAAGATACAAAAACATCTCAAAACCAAAATGTCGGTATTTTTACCCCCTTAAAAATACCCCCAAAAAATATTTTTTATACAAATGATTTCTTTTGGCTTTTTGTCCAACATAAAACTTGTAGATCTCGTTCAGACGAGCAACTTTCATGTTTTGACTTTTTCCTAATTTTACCTATAACTATTTCTTTTGTATTTTTTTCTTGTATTTATATTTTTAAATTTTCTGATTGGGCCACGTGGCATCCTCTGGGCCGCCCACATGGCCCGCCTCTCCTTCCGCCACCCGGTGCACTTCCTGACCATTGGATCTCCTTACCGTCGCCTGCATCTCCGTCGTTCATCTTTCACTCAATTCTCAGTCGTCGGATCGAACATCAGATCTAATCCTCACTGCCCATTAGCGCTTAATCCTCAGCCACAAGATCTTCCTTCCATCCAACGCTCTTCCTCATGCCACGTCGCCCCTTCACCTCAGCCGCCCGATCCCACTCATATCCTACGGTCTACCACGCTCCACGTCATCCCTTCCCCCTAGAACGTTGGATCTTCCTTATTCCTCCATCATAGCCACTCGTCAGCGCCTAACCTTCAGTCGTTCGATCAGATCCTTGGATCTTATCGCAGACGAACGCTCTTGCTACCATCCTAGCCGTTGGATTGTTAGATCCAAAGGCTATTGTCCATCATCTTCCTCCAGCACCGTCGTTCTCCCTTGTAACGCCTCACCCCCTTCCCGTTTTAGCCATCACCCCCGACGCCTCCTCCTCGTCGTAACGCCACCTACACAACCCCGGTTCCTCTGTCATCTTTGCACAACCACCGTCATGCACTGCCATCACTTCTCCATTAAACCTTCGGCTGTCGAAACCGCCCTCTTCACCACGTAACCGTCAGACCTCCTCCACCTATAAAAGCCTACGCCCCACCTCTTGAACCCTGATCCACCATCCAGGGGGCTGTGGCCCAGCCTCCGATCCTCCGGTGATAGCGGAGGGACCATCAATCGAGGCGAAGACGGCCCAGCCCTGGTGTGATCCATGGCAGCTCCGCCATGTCAGCTCTGCCATCTCTGGCGGTAGCTCGAGCTCTCTGGCATAGCTGACCAGACCGGGTGACGACCCGGGCTTCCTCAAAGCTCAGCACAAGCTCCTCCTCCACTGGGTTCCCCTCTCTGACGAGGTATCTACCTCTTGTTCTTTTTCCGTTATTTCTCTGAATTTTTTCGATTACTCACTCGCCGCCCCTGTCATCCGACCATCCCACGAGTTTCGCAACTCCACCCTCATCTTCGTCGACCACCTCTTCTTCTCCAGAATCCCATCCGCTCTGACCCACTTCTTCCTCTACTCCGCCAGAGAAGAACCCCAAGGCCACCTCCTCTAGTCACCTTCGCGGCCTTCATTCACCTCACTTCACTCGATGTTCCCTGCACACTTCGGCTATCTAATAGATGTAGTTGCTCAAGACTTCAATGGTCGGAGCTAGCACATGTGTTCTGATCTGCTCCTTCACCACCAGTGGCATGCCATCGACCTGCCGATCCATTCACTGTCGGAGGACTACCGCATCCCCAGCTTCTTCGCGAGGGCCCGAGCTTTCTTCTCCGATCATCTGAAGGCCTTGCGGGGCATGGAGGAGTTCTAGCGAGCCTGCCGGAGCACAGCCTTCTCCGGTGGGTTGTGGAGGAACCATACGACACAGGTGTCGTCCGATCATCTGGATCGGATGGTTGAGATGATGATAAGTGGAGGCCTAAGCCTGAATCCAGTTCAACAGCCTCGGGTGACCCCAGCCAAGATCCAAGCATTCATATACCGCCACGTGTCCCAAGCCAGTAGTACCTCCCGAGCCTAGGCTCCTCACGTGTATAGAAGGTGAGGTCCTAGGCAATTTACACGAAAGACCCAGAACTTTTCAACAATTGCATAATGATCCCCAGGCGCGTGCCTCGCGTGCGTGCCTGGGTATTTTACAGGGAGTCCCTCTCATGTTTTCATAATTGCAAAAATGCCCTGCGCGCATGGAAAAATTACATGGGGCCCAGGCGGTTTTTGGTATTTGCATTTAGGTCCCTCTAGGGACCTAAATGTAATATTTATCCATTTATTTATTGCATTTTATTACAATTATTCCCCTGTATTGTTTTCTTCATAACTTGAGCATCGTAGGTCCAAATTGCATGATTTTAGTGTCATTTTGATCCTTATTTCTTCCTATACATCATGGCATGTTTAATTTTCTCATACGACATCATATTAAATGAAGTGAATTTTTCATGTTAGATGATGATCGTGCTCTCCTTGTCCTTGCTCTGATTTGATGATTGATTTTTAATGATGTGATCAAAATGACCCCAATTTCAATTTCTATTATGTTGCTCGTTTTCAGTGATATTTTTAGGGTATATTTGTAATCTTTGTCTTTATCCTATATTAAACCTTGCATGCATCATCCTATAAATTATATAAAAATCAACTAAGAATTGCATGCTTTATTTTATCGCATTGTAATCTGCCTAATGCATCCTGCATCTTCATGAAGACCTGAAATTGAGAATTAATTCACACTGTTCTTAACTTATCAAAAATCAATAAATAATTAGAGTAGCTCGTGTCCCTGTGTTTGACCTTGGTAGACTTGCCAAGTATAAATACTCCACAACATTCAAAGAGTGGTTTTTGCTATACCAAATTTGCCACCTATACTACGACAATTCAGCAATATTAAAGAGGTGGATTTCGCGACCATCAGCAACCTGCAACACAGTAACAGGTTGATGATTCATGGTGATCGAGTATATTCGAGATGGTAGCATTTCTTTTTTGTAGTTTTTAATTAGTTACGATGTAGATGCTTACTTTTCTCTTCAGTTAGATTGTCGGGATACATGTATATATTATCAGCCTTTTTAGTACATGTTGTCTATGTTTATGAAAGTTAATAAAATAGAATGTTGGTGGCACTTGTTGGTGTTGGTTTTGTGTTGATTACATTGAATGTAAATGTCTTGACAATAAGCAAAAAATTCCCCTGCATTTTCATTTACTTAATACGATATTAGTGAATGTTATATTGCGAATGTGGTGTAAACAGATTCCCGGATCCGAGGGCCTCATACCTTGACATGGAGATCCCCGATCATTAGAGAGAATACCGGATCATTTTAGGGTGACCTTACCTTAGGACCATTGGTGCTTCATTTGATTACAAAACTAGGAGGATGAAGTTCTGCACTCCAAGTAGAGATGTAAAACTTGAGATGCAACAAACTAAATGGCAGAGACCTAATTCTGAATCCAGCACTGAGTATTCTTCTTCTGAGGTAGAATGCAGAGTGATACGCACAATTAGACGATGGAGACAGACCATAGAAGTACTTAACGATAACATCTCATCTAGAGAGGACAATGTACATGAAGCAGTATGCCATGTGTTACTGAGTTTCTTGATAGATGTTGTAACAACCGTCCCCTAAGGATCATGGTACTTGATGAGCGTCCCAAGCGACTAAGGTAAATCAGGTGTCAATGGTCGTTGCGACCTCAACGTCTCGGTACTGATGAGCTCAATCAAGAAAAATAAAGGAAACCACCAAATAAAAGATAAAATTAATAAAGACAAAATAGCGGTACTCGCGGTCTACGAAGTAGTCAAAGTCAAAATAAAGGGGAAAATATTTTTGGTGGATTTTTTAATTGTTTTTTATTTTTTTATTTTTAATAATGAGAAAAATAAGAAAATACAAAAGCAAGCCAATACAACAATTTTTTTAAGTACACAAAAATGATCCAAAAATTCAAATAAAAATGTTTTTGTGTTTTTTAGGTTTTTAATTGTTTCTGTTGAATTTTTCAGAATTTTTCAATTTTTACATAATTTTCTAAAAATCAAGAAAGGTGAAAACAGGATCAATATGTACAATCAGATTTGAAAGGCCAATTAAAAAACTATAATTGGCTACAAAAATCTGATGATAATTTCTGTGCAAAGTATATGCAAAAATTAGATTACAGAAAAAGAGTTTGTATTTTTTGATTTTTATGGAATTTCTTAGAATTTTTATGAGTTTTTTTAGAGTTTTTCAATTTTTAAGGTTTTTGTAAATCCAAAAAGCACAAAAACTGGACAGAAATTAAAACACACTAAAATTAACTAACACTAATTTTTTTAGAATTTTTAAAATAGTTTTCATATTTTTCATTGATTTTCTAAGTCATACAGTAGCAAAAGTCACTATTTTTGAATTTTAAAAATATCAAAAAGCCTAAAAAATGTACCAAAACTTTAGGGAAATTTTTACACAGTGGCAGGAGCCACGTATCCAAATTTCACCTAATTTGGATTTAATTTGTTATTTTATTCAATCAAAACAAGGCACATAGTACACAGGGACTAAAATGCAATGCAAAGAAAAATAGTTCCAGGGGCTTAATAGCAACACGTGCTAATAGCTCAGGGAAAAAGGTGCAAAATATCCGTACTCAGCACATGTCGAATAAAACCACTCATAGGGGCATAAATGCAAATATCATAAAGTTAATTTCATTCCATAACACATAAAAACCCCAAGCCCATACAATGCAATTTGTCCAAAAAGTCACGTGACGATGCACGTGTTCCACGTAGACAGGGACTAAAATGCAATTAAAATAAACATAGAGGTCCACAGTGCAATTTACCCTAATTAAAAACAACGTACAAAAATATTTACAGGACTAAATAGCAAAAACTAAAAGACAGGGGCCTAATAGCAAATTACCCCTCTTATTATCGGAGGGATGAAGGCGCGCCACGTGGATGATCGACGGCTGAGAAGCAAGGGCACCCCTTCGTCTGGATGGACGGTCCGGATCAAATCTCTCCTGGATCGGGAAGTGAAGGTCTATAGCGATCGGGCGGTCGCGATCAAAACTGGAGCCTCGGTCCGGATCTGACGGTGTCTGGAGCTTCTCCAAGAACAAGCCGCCAGCGAAGTTCGCCGGCTCAGTGCACGCGGTGGAGAGCTCCGATGACGTTGTTGGGATGTGGAAACGCTCCGCCTCTATGATCCGCGGCTGGTGGGCTCCTCCGATGAGGCCGGGACGCTCCGGGAAGCTCCGACGACGAAGGTGGAGCTAACCTCCTGTGCTCAAATGTCCAGACCCTCAGATGGGTCGCATTGCCCTGCAAAATGGCATATGAGGCTTCCTGGGTCGAGGGCAAATTGCCTCGACCGGGTTAGGGGTGGAGTGGTGGTCGGGTGAGTCGATATGGATGACCTCCGGCGAGGCGATGGCAGAGGAGGTTGAATCTTGGTTCCGGGGTGAACCAAGGTGAGTGAGTGGGTACAGAAGGTGACGAGGAGTCTCGTGAGTGTGGTGGTTGAGTCGGATGAGCGATTGGGTGAGTGTAGCGATGGGAATCGGTCGGCAACTGCGGAGGAACAATTTGGGCGAAATGGAAAATTAAAGGAACCTAGGGGGTATCAGAGTTACCTGATGAATGGAGTCGACTGGGGATGAGCTGGACAAGCTCTGGGGGTCTTGGCCCCGAGGAATCGTCGGGTTCCGAGGCTTAGCGCACCTCGCGGCGGCGCACGGTGACGAAGGTCGCCGGATCAGTGGCTGGAAGCTCTCTCTCCTCTCTTCGACACTCTCCTCGCACAGCTATCCCTCTGGGGAAGAAAATGGAGGTCCTGGGATGAAGGAGCGGAGCCAAAGATGAGTGAGAAGGTGGGGCGGAGGTCGTCTATATACTGCTAGGGATCCGAGAAGAAGGAGGTCGGGCATGGTTGTCGGAGCTCGGATCCCTAGGAAAAACCACTGGGCGAGGGTTTCGGATGATGCATATGTAATCAGGACCCGGGGTTTAGGTATTTGGAGCTCAGATCAAGCGAGGAAAAATGTGAGAAATCGGGTCGGGGCGCAAAGATCTGGGCCGACTGGTCCAGGAGGGGAGTTGACCGGGGGTCAACATCCCCCGTGGACCAATCAGAAGCGGTCATTCAATAAATATTTATAAATTCAATTAAAAATTAATAAATGAACTTATTTCGAAAAGTTAAAACATGAAAAATGTTTATTTATTTTCAAATTATTTTTTAGTGATTTTTATTTATTTTTTTGAAAAATAAATAAGGTATTTACAAAATATTATTATATATAGGTATATACTTATATGTGTTTTTTATTTTTATTTTTAATTGTTTATTTCTGTACATTTATTCCAACTTTATATTTTATTTATTTACAACATAAAATTTGGAATAATGAGGTATTTTTATTTTATTTTTATGATGTATTTACATGGAGTAAATAAATAGGGTTATATACATTTGTACATGGTATATATACGAGGTGGACATTGATTTTATTCTTTTTCTTTTTATTTTATTTTTATTTTTCTGATTTTTATTTTATTTATTTATACCTTGAAATATGGAATATATACATATTTTTATTGGATTTTTATTAATTATTTACAAGAAGAAAATAAATATGTATGTTATTTTATGTACATGGTCTATATACGCTGATGAGAGAGGTTTTATTTTTATTTTGTTTTTCTCATTTTTTATTTTTAGTTTTATTTTTACAAATATATACAAAATATAAGAAACACGTATTTATTTTTATTTTGAGGAAAATAAATTTATTTATATATATATATAGGTATATGTACACAGTATTGAGCTTCCCTATCTCTACTTGGGTTCTTTTGCGGTCAGGCCCATGTTGAGCCCTCCCTTGGGATTTGGTCACTCAATATTTATTCTAAATATTTCCCTATTTTTCTTATGTTTCTTTATTCTTTTATTTTGGCACAAAAACATGCTAATTATGCATATTTACAAGATGCATGTATTCTGGAAATTTATGATATTTACACATATTTACATGGTGTTTTGCTCAAGTTTCTAGCTAAAATAAAGGAATAAAGAGTGATGAATTGGGATTCATCACCCCCCCTATAGTTTACTTTTGCTAGTCCCTTAGCAAACACTTATTTGAAAAAGAAGTGCAAAAAGAGAAAGAAAAAGAAAAAGAGAGGAAATCAAGGTTGATTATAAAACTTTCCTTCATTAAATTGAAATATGGAGCTCGGTCAGACCTTTGGATTATTAATTTGTCGGAACCTTATTTGGACTTAAGCTTAAAACTTAACAGCCTCTAAGTTCCACCAATCTATGGTCAAGCCTCCTCAATAAACCAGATCAGAATAAGTCTACATAGACAAACTCTAATAACTATGAATCTTTCCTTGTACGGTGTTAGTGATATGTAGCTCCCCACCTCAGAAGTAGCAAAGAAACAACCTCCCTCGACTCGGTAACTCTAATGCCTCGGTGTAGCAACTCTTTCCTCGAGAAGCAGGATATTCCCTTCTAAGTTCAAGTGCAACCGGCTCAAGAAGAGGGGGAAGAAGAGAATGGACCATGGCCAGTGTAGCCATGTGTCCTTGGGAGCTCTAACTAGTGTAGCTGAGTCTCCCGCTGCAAGCTTCATGAGATGGAAACATGTATACCATAAGCTTTTGCTTTATTTGACTATATACACTACGGTGAGATTATTAAATTTTCAATCCGACCCACCACTTTTTTGGAGTTCTTTTCTTTTTGCACATTTTTTTCATGTGCATCTGTACAATATATCTACATGGTGCAGCATATATACAAGGAATTTTTCCTCTTGAGACAGTAGACTATCCCTCTTTTGAAGCTTTATTGCAACCCACGGCTTCTATCTTTAGGCTTCATAACCACCGGACCAAGTTGAGATGCACTTCCTTCACTAGAAGAAGAAGAGAGGTTCCGCCTAGAAGTACTACCCTCATATGCTACCCCAAGCCAAAGGAAACTGCCTCCTCACCACCTCATCCGTGGAGAGCTATGTGTAAAGTGATGGAGTAAGTAAAGCCAGTGTCTCTGAGAGTCATGCGTGTGTTGTTAAGTGCTCTACTTAGGCTCATCAAGATGACATATGCTCATAGCCTAGCGGAATCAAAGAATTAAGTCCCAATGGACCTGAAAAGTCTCAATCCTAAGCCCTATAAGGTTCCTCTTGTTATTAGGTGGATTAAGGTCTTAACCAAGCTCCATTTGTCAATTTAATTCCAGGCTCGTTTAAATGTCAACTATGATTGGGAAAAACTGTGCAAGTATTTACAAAGATGCTATTTACAAATATTTACAATTGTGCAAAATTTTTGAAAAATGTTTGAAAACATGGATGTATGCATGAATGCGAAGTTTTGCAAAATATTTACAAAATTTACACAAGGTTTTTCCAAACTTTTTGTTTTCAAAATATTTTACAAAAATTTTGTACTATATACATAATTTTGATATGAAAATACTTACCTATTTACAAAAAAAGGTTTTACAATCATTTGTACAAAAATAATTTGATAAATACATAAGTATGTGCAAGAAGAATTTTATGTACAAGGGAAATGTTTTTAAATTTTTATGGATTTTTAGCCATTTTTATTTATTAACACACTCACACAAAGTACGAGTTATGCCTAAAGTATATATGAAATATATACACACCCCCTATACTTAGCTCGAACGATGTCCTCAGAGTGATCAAGAGCGTTGAAGAAGACATAACTCGTGCTTAGTATAGGGAAGTGAAAAGAAATGGTATAGACAAGAACAAATCAACGAATAGAATGAAGAGAACTCGGTGTTGTGTACTTGATCGTAAGTATAGGGGAGATGTAGGTCCCTCGGGTATTCTGTTGATTCTTTCAACAGAATCAACGAGTTCTCTTCATTCTATTCGTTGATGCGTTCTTGTCTATACCATTTCTTTTCACTTCCCTATACTAAGCACCCTAAGTATAGCACAATCATAAAATGAGAAAAGGGATGTGGGACTAAAGAATAGAGTGATATAGACAACTAGATCTATACAAGTCGGAAGAACAGTGATAATCAGGCGTGAGATGCAATAGATGTGAGTCAAGAGACCACATCTCACGCAAAGTGAATAGGGGCAACATCAACGACCTGCGGCTCATGATCTAGATATGGCTTGAGCCGCTGGCCGTTTACTCGAAAGGTAGCATCAGAAGACAACTCAGATATATTAATACTCCCATTGCCATGCACCTTTCTAACCAAATACGATCCCTCCCATTTGCTCTGTAGCTTCCCTGGAAGTATATGAAGCCTAGCATCAAACATCCATACTCTCTGTCCTAGCTCAAACTGCTTGTGGCTAATATGAGAATAATGCCACTCCTTCACTCTCTCCTTATAAAGTAGGTTGTTTGAAAAGGTGGTATCAAGAAGCTCCTCCAGGGCTGCTAACTCTACCCTCCTCTGATCTCCTACATTCTCTGGATCCAAAAGTATATATGTGAGTGCCCAAAGTGACCTATGTCTCAGCTCAACAGGTAAATGGCACAGCTTGCCATAAACGAGGCGAATGGGAGATGTAACAAAAGGAGTCTTGAAAGACGTCCGATATGCCCACAAGACCGAGTCCAAAAGCTGTGACCAATCCTTTCGGTCAGGGCGAACGACTTTCTGCAATATAGTCTTAATCTCCTTGTTCGACACTTCAGCAAGACCATTCGTCTGAGGATGGTATGGAATGGCAACTCGATGGTCTATGCTGAACTCGCTTGCAAGGGCATTTACCTTGTCGTTGACGAAATGAGACCCCCCGTCAGATATCAACACTCGAGGTACCCCGAACCATGAAATGATATTCTTCCTCAAAAATCTGCAAACAGTCCTAGCATTTGCGGTTCGAGCGGGGATGGCCTCAACCCAACGACTCACATAATCCACGGCCAACAGAATGTACTCAAATCCCTGACTCCTAGGGAATGGACCCATGAAATCGATGCCCCATGCGTCAAAAACCTCACAGAAGTGTATGGGCTGCATCGGCATCATATCACGCTGTCCACAAGTGCCCATCCTCTGACAGTCAGTACATCTCTTCACGAACTCATCAGAGTCCTTGAAGAGAGTAGGCCACCATATGCCGGATTGCAGCACTTTATGTGTCGTTCTCCTCCCTGAGTGATGTCCTCCTACATCGAGCTTGTGGCAGTAAGTAAGGACGTTGTGGTGCTCCTCCTGAGGAATGCACCTACGCCAGATACTATCCCCTCGCTCGTGGTAAAGGATGGGATCCTCCCAATGGTAAAACTTGGCCTTCGCGAGGAAGGTCTCAAGTTTCTGCCTGGGCCAATCTTGTGGAACTTTCTTGGTGACAAGATAGTTCACAATATCGGCATACCATGGGAGCGAGGCGATAGCAAGGATCGCCTCATCTGGGAAGGTCTCACAAATAGGCTCTGTCTGCTCACAATCCTCAAGATACTCCAATCGGGAGAGATGATCCGCCACCATATTCTTGACTCCAGGCTTATCCTTAATCTCTATGTCAAACTCCTGGAGTAGAAGGATCCATCTGGTCAATCTAGCTTTGGCATCCTTCTTTGCCATGAGGTACCTGATGACGGTATAATCTGTGTATATGGTCACTCTAGATCCAATGATGTAAGATCTGAACTTATCTAAGGCAAAGACTACAGCTAGCATTTCCTTCTCAGTGACAGTATAGTTCCGTTGTGCGGCATCCAATGTACGGCTAGCGTAGTGAATGGAAAATGGGACTCCATCCCTCCTCTGCCCCAGCATGGCCCCTACGGCAAAATTGGAGGCGTCCGTCATGATCTCGAATGGGAGAGACCAATCGGGTGGCTGGAGAATAGGAGCCTCTATGACACAGCTCTTGAGAGTCTCAAACGACGATAGACACTTATCATCTACAAGGAACTCGGTCTCTTTCGTCAACAGATCAGTCAACGATCGGGCAGTCCTGCTGAAATCATGAATGAAGCGTCGGTAGAAACTGACGTGCCCTAGAAAAGACCGTAACTGTCGCAAGTTGGACGGTGGATCGAGTTTTCTAATGACATCCACCTTGGTCGGATAAACTCCATGCCCATGTTGGAGATGATGTGGTCAAGCATTGTCCCTTGAGTCACCATGAAGTGACTCTTCTCCCAAGACAACACGAGGTGGACCTCTATGCATCGTTGAAGGACTCGGTTTAGGCAATCAAGACAAGAATCGAATCCATCGCCGTAGACCTAGAAATCATCCATGAAGACCTCCAAGCACTCCCCCACCATGTCCGAAAGATGGACAGCATGCATCTTTGGAATATCGCCGGAGCGTTGCACAATCCAAATGGCATGCGTCTGAAAGCATATGTCCCGAAGGGACAGGTGAAGGTGGTCTTGTCTTGGTCCTCAGGCGCGATGGCCACCTGATTATAGCCGGAGTACCCATCCAAGAAACAATAATGGCTCTTCCCTGCCAGCCTCTCAATAATCTGATCAATAAAGGGCAGGGGAAATGATCCTTCTTGGTGGCCTGGTTCAGTCGCCTGTAATCCACGCAGACCTGCCAAGAAGTGGGTACCCGGGCAGCGATCTCCTCTCCAGACTCCATGACAACTGTAGTGATGCCCGTCTTCTTGGGCACCACATGCAACGGACTGACCCACTTGGAGTCGGAGATGGGGTAGATAAAATCGGCGCTCCACCACTTCGAGATCTCCTTCATGACAACCTCTCTAAAATTCGGGTTCAGCCGCCGCTGGAACTCACGCAACGGCTTTGCCTCATCCTCGAGATAGATATGGTGGGAGCACAGAACCAGACTGATCCCTTGGAGATCGGCTACACTCCATGATATCGCCTTGCGGTTCTTTTCAAGAACCCCCATCAGACGAGATTCTTGCTCTCCAGTCAAATCAGTGGAGATAATGACTGGGTACATCTCATGCTCACCCGCAAGGAACCTACACTTCAGCGATGCTGGTAGCGGCTTCAGCTCTGGACAAGTAGGTGCTGGCAAATATAGCTTCTGAAGAATCCGAGTGTATGCTGCCAAATATTCACGGGAGAACGAGAACTCTCTCTCTCTCTCGCAAACTGGATCTGGAGAAGGCTGCTCGACTGGTCTGTCTTTGCTCTGCTCATGATCAACCTCTCTAGCTGTAGGCTCAGTGGAAGTCAGATACGATGTCAAATCATCAATCTCTGCCCAATCAGTATCTGACTCTGAGGGATCATACTCACAAAAATTTGTATCGCAATCAAGAATCGGATCTGCTGCCGAAAAAGTATCCTGGACCAGAATGCGTTCTCCAAGCTCTCCTCTGCTGGCGTCTCTGCATCAGCAAACTCTGAAGGTGAGAGGATGGCATGTGCGACTGGATCTGCCCAAACTGCCTCATCATCTGTAATCACGAAGTCACAGTCTTGGTGGATTTCTCGCCCTGCCTCTGTCATCTGCTCTGAATCTGTGGTAGGCTCTGAGCAATCTGAATCTCAAGCTCTCGTCTCCTCGACCGTCTCTATTTGTGTACTCTCGCCCTCGACGTGAGAGTACACCTTCCCGTTATCATGGTCGGACACTGCCTTGGCTGTGGTCAAGAACGGGCGTTGTAAAATGATGGGGGCATCGGTCACATACTCAGGGATCTCCATGTCCAACACAACAAAGTCCACGGGGAATTTCAGGCCCTGAATCGTGACAAGAACGTCCTTCAGCAACCCTTCGGCCTCTTGACTGATCGATCAGCAAACTGAAGGACCGTCCTGCTCTGTCGGAGAGTTCCCAACTCGAAGCGGTCGAGAAGGGCTGTCGGAAGTAGGTTGATCGAAGAACCGCTGTCTAATAGAGTGTGGTCGAACCTCTTCTCATGAATGTGGCATCTGACATACGGGGCTCCTGCATCGGGCCTCTTGGCTGGCAGACGGTTCTGTATAGCGAAACAAGTGGCTCTGGTAAGCACATGGATCTCAGACTGATGGTTCCTCCTCTTCCTCCTAACTGTGATCCTGTCTCTGAGTGATCTCTGGAGTAGAGGGATGTGCTCCAAGGCCTCATGTAGAGTTACCTGAATATGGAATCGATCTATCATCTGCTGGTTGAACTCTATCTGATGACTCTTTTTGGGATTTTCGGTTTTCTTCGCCTTTGCCATGTGAAGTGCTCGTGGAAAGGGGATCACAGGGTCCTTCTCAGATGAAGGACTAGGATAGGGTCCGGCATGCTCATGAACAGCAGAATCCACACAAACATCATCAATCAACACATGTGGATTCGAAAATAACATACCCTTTCCTTTATCTCTAGAAACGTTCTGAGATACATGTACAAATGGAAAGACAACAGGA
This sequence comes from Ottelia alismoides, assembly GCA_037367405.1. NCBI lineage: Eukaryota > Viridiplantae > Streptophyta > Magnoliopsida > Alismatales > Hydrocharitaceae > Ottelia > Ottelia alismoides. The sequence continues at coordinate 60,105 of JAZKJV010007698.1, forward strand.
CTAGCAGAAGTAATGGTGGCCTCAATACCACCCTTGGCATGTCTCGCGGCCTCGGTACCGCGCTCTGGCTCAGCAACTGGGGTGGCGTCAGTACTACCTCCTCCATCTGGTGAAACGACGGCCTCAGTACCGTCGGCTGGATCAACGTCCATGCTGGCCTCAGTACCACCGTCATCATCTCTCGCGGCCTCAGTACCGTGCTCCTCCTCGTCTAGCGCTCCTGGTGTGGCGTGGGATCATCGCTCAGACGAGGCGTCACCTGCTGGCATCCTACCGCTCCTAAGTGTGACAAAATCAGCATCAAACATGTATGCAGACAAATCACCAAAAGAATCACTAGGAGTAGTAATCTCTGTAAACTCTACCTGCTCAGACTTCCTCTTCAGGTTGTTCGGGTTCGGCTCAATCTGTGCAGGAATGGTGGCCTTCCCTCTCACTATCTCCCGCATCTCCTGGCGGAAATCATCCATCTCCCGTCTGAATGTAACCTGCAGCTCAGTCATGAGGCGGGCTAAGACGTCTAGGGCGGGGTTCTCATAGGCTAGCCCATGAGAACCTGACGAGTGGTCTCGCTAGTAGTGAGGCTGCTGCTGTAGCTGGTGCGGGTGAGAGGGGTACTGCTATGAGTGATGTTGCGGCTGCTGAGGCTGATCACGCCTCCAAGACTGTCCCTGTTGATAGGAACGAGAACCATACTGGGATGACTGTTGTTGTTGCTGCTGTACTGGGGGCTGGGGCTGCTGGTGCTGCTCTCGCTGATGGCCGTACTGGCCACCCTGAACTGGAGGCTGTTGCTAGGAACTGGCACCTCCGGCTGACCAACGGAATCCAGGATGGTCTCGTCGGATACCAGGCTGGGTTCGGTCGTACCAAATCCCGTTGACGTCCATCAACGGCTCCGGCTCGTAAGGGGGTGGCGGGAATACTGCCAGAGGCTGATCCGGCTGGTAGACCACCATCTGAGTGTCTGGGGATGGTGGTGTCTGGAAGTACGGCTCCGCCTGTACAAGGTGAACCTATTTAGGTTGAGTGGAGCGCTGGTACGAGCTGTCGCTGCTGCTCGGATCTCCTCGTGTCTGAAGACGGGGCTGAGAAGCCGTCTGTGCCTCCTGGAGACACATTACATGTGTCTTCAGATCACTCAACAACTATGCCATATGCTCTATCTGTGATATGCTCTGGCACTGCTTCTTCTCGATCAGCTCCATCCGGTCCAGCTTCTCGCAGATAATGCCCATGTTAGCGGCTGTGGACTCGGCCTGTGCAGTTGCCGCCGACGAAGTGGAAGGACCGACGTCGACCCATGCTATCCTCTGAAACTGCACGGTCTGTGGCTGAGGGCGTCCCTGGGTGTAGAGTCGGGTCTGGGACATCACTGTATAGTTCTCGGCCATCTCCTCGTAGATGGCCCAGACCTGATCCTCGTCCATGGCGAAGTAGGAACCGCCACAAGAAGCGTTCACCAGGCCCTGCAGCTCTGGTGTCAACCCGCAGAAGTAGCTCTGAACTAGGTTCGGCTTCGTGATGTCGTGGTGCGGGCATCTGTCAGTCAGCTCTCTGAACCTCTCCCATGCCTCATGGAACTACTCGTTGGTGACCCACAAAACCAAGGTGACTCAGGTAAAGGTATCTACAATGATCGTTGCGACCCAAGTCACCAGATGTGGTCAATCAAGAAAAATAGACCACCAAGAGAGATAAAAGTCAATCAAACACAAAATAGCGGTCTTGCTATTTATTTAACCTGGTATAGCGACCAGGGTCGAACACAAGGAGCACGGGTTGGCCTTGCGGCCTACGGAGTAGTCAAACAGAGAAGAGAAGATATTTTTGGTGGTTTTTAAGGGTTTTTATATTTTTTGGATTTTTAATATGTTAAGAAAATAATAAAAGCAAAGAAACGTCACACTTAAACAATTTATTAAATGCACTTAAAATCAACCAAAAATTCTAACAAAAATATTTTTATGTGTTTTATAATTTTTAGTGTTTTTGGTGAATTTTTGAGATTTTTCTGATGTTTATTAAATTTTCTAAAAATGAAACAGTGACTGAAATGAAAGGAACTGTCCAGTCGAGCTAAAAGGGCCTAAATAAAATATCTAAAGGCAGCAAATTAGCTGGGAGGTAATTTTCCTGTAAAGGATATAAAATAGGGAAAATTTAGGCACCTCTATTATTATTTTTGGATTTTTGGTTTAATTATTAGAATTTTATAAGTTTTTAAGTGTTTTTCAATTTTTAGTGGTTTTCAGTAATGAAAAATAGCCAAAATTGGCTAGAAAATCTAACACAACAAAACAAACAGTAGACAATTTGTTTGTAATTTTTAGACACTATTTAATATTTTTTTTGTGATTTTTAAAGTTAGACAGTGAAGAAAATAGATGTTTTTGAATTTTTAAAAATATCAAATGAAAACAAAAATATCCTCAAAAATCCTCGAAAATTTTACACTATGGCAGGAGCCATGTGTCCAATTTTCGTTGGATTTGGAGGTATTTTGCTATTTTATTCAAAAATAAAGAAGGGGCACAGTGCATAGGGACCAAAGTGCAAATACCCGAAACTCTGGGGGTCTGGTGCAATTAACCCAGAGAAACACATGCTACGCACGTGTCTGGGGCACTCAGGGACCCAAATGTGAGAAAAATAAGTTCCGAGGGCCTTTTGGTAACAGGTACCAAAAGCCCAAGGGCTTATCTGTAAATCACCCAATATATAACGCACATGCTCAAATGAAATACGCACAGGGGTATAAATGTAAAACATTGAAAACTTTCATTCATTAAGGAACAACCAGAACTACAGGGTATATAATGTAAAAAGCCCAAAAGATCACATGTCGATACAGGGGCATATCAGTAAATAAATGCAAGCACACGGGTCTCTATGCAAATATCCCAAAACTAAACAACTACGCTAGGTATTTACAAGACTAAAAGCGAAATAAAATAACAAAGGGGGCCTAAGGGTAAATTACCCTTTATTACGCGGACCGCAGGATGGACGCCACGTGTGGGATCGAACGGTGGTGGGCGACTGGGGGTCCAACGCTACGCTCCTCGGGGTGATCCAACGGCGGGGGCGTGGCCACGTGTCTGATCAAACGGTCGAGGACGTCAGTGGCCAAACCCTTCACTGGACCAACGGCTGGGATCGCCTCTCCAAAGATCTACGGTGCAGGAGCCTCCTGAGATGGACGGTCTGGATCAGAACTGGAGGGCTGAGGCGATCGGACGGCGACGGAGGATGCTGGATGAACTGTTCGCCGACGAGATTCGCCGACCTCGGGCGTGCGCTAGGATCCTCCTGGAAGCACGCTGAAGGTCGGAGAAGGAGCGTGGGGTGCTTCCGCGTCTGCCGGTGGGCTCCGATGACCCAACCGGGCTCTGGAGATCTCCGGTGAGGTCGGCGGAGGTACGCCTCCTGGCTCGATGTAGAAGGACCTCAGATGGCCCTTACTATACCTGCAAAACAGTCCAGAAGGCTCGCGGGTCGAGGGCAAACTGCCTCGACCCGGTTAGGTAGGGTGGCGGTGAACGATGGGTCGCAGCGGACGAGCTCCGGCGAAGTGGGGACGGTGGAGCTCGAATCCCAGCTCCTGTGCGAGCTGGGTTGGATGGGGATATGGACAAGGTGCATGGGAAGGAGGCGAGGGCGATGGTAAAACCCGATGATCGATTGGGGGTTGGTCGTGGACGGAATCGGCGAAACATGGCGAAGAGGCAATTTGGGCGTAATGGAAAATCAAAGGAAAAGAAGGGTCTAAGGGATTACCTGGATGGACGAGGAGACTGGGGATGAGCTAAGGAAGCTCTGGGTCTTCGCCTCGAGGAGCGTCTCCCTCCGAGGCTCGAGCTCCACCTGGTGGCGGAGCAACGGCGGCGAAGCTCGCCGGATCGATGGAATCCGGTCCCTCTCCTCGCTTCAACAGCACGGGCAGTGAGCTATCACTCTCACGCACACACCGGAGCTCACAGGGGGTGGAATCGAATAGCCAAAGATGAGAAATGAGGAGGCGGAGCTGGGCTTTATACGTGGGGATGATCCGGAAAGAGGCGCGCGGGTAGGGAAATCAAGAGCGCGGATCTCGATGCGGTAGCTCCGGCGAGGGTCTCGGGTGTGTCGTGAATGAGTCGGACCCGGGGTTTAGGCGAGAGGGAGTCGGGTCTGCCTGGGAAAAATCCGAGAAGGGGAGTCGGGCGCTGCAGACCCGCGAGAGGTGGTCCTGGGTGGAAGTTGACCGGGCGGTCAACATCCCCTAGAGTCAATAGGAAGCGGCCACGTGGCTGGATCTTAGAAGTGAAAATTAGGGTAGCTAGGGGCCAATTTAGCAAAAAGTAAAAACATGAAATATTTTTATTTTATTTTTTTCTATTTTTTAGTGATTTTTAATTAATTTTTCAAAGTGAAAATAGGGTATATACATAGTAGGTTCATATATAGGTATATATACAATGGGATTTGATTTTTGATTTTTAATTTCTTATTTTTGTACAATTTTATTCCTATTTTATATTTTATTTATTTATATTATAAAATGAGGAATAAAAAGACATTTTTATTTTATTTTTATTATTTATATACATATGTGAGATAAATACATATATACATTTATATACATGGTATATTTACAAAATATTTTTGTGTTTTTAATTTTGTTATTTTTATTTTGTTTTTGTTTTAATTGTTTTTATTTTATTTATTTACACTATAGAATATAGAATATTTACAAAAATTTTGGAGATTAATTTTATTTATTTATAAGGATAAATAAATAGGAAAGATGGAACTATGTACAAGGTGATCATGTACATGAATGAGATTTTTGGTTTCTTTTTAATTTTAAATTTTTATATCGATTTTATATTTATAAATATATACAAATATTTACAAGCCTATTTTTGTGAGGAAAATACTTTTATTTATTTACATAAATATTTACACACATGAGCCCCTATCTCCCTCTACTTTGGCTTTTATGCGGTCAGGCCCATGCTGAGCCCTCCCTTGGGTTAGGTTGCTCAATATTTATTCTAAATATTTCCCTTTTTCTTTTTAATCTTTATTCTTTTATTTTTGCACAAAAACATGCTAATTATTAAACGTTATACAATGCATGCTTTTGATAATTATTTGTATTTACATGAATATACATGCATTTGCAAAGGTTTTTGTAGCTAAAATATAAGAATAAAGAGTGATGAATGGGTATTCATCACTCGTTGGGGAGCATGGAGAAGTTGCTAATCAAGGCCCTCGCTACATTCATCCTCCTGAGAGGATAGTACTTGTTCAAGTACTCGGTGCGGAGCTGCTCCCAGGTGTAAACAAACTTCCCCAAATGCTTCAGCCAGGTGGCTGCTCTATCTGCCGGTGAAAAGGGGAAGGCAATCATCCGTATGGTGTCCTCGTCCACCTGTCTGTCGTGGACGGTGCTGCAGATCATCAGAAACTCTTGGAGATGTAGATGGGGCTCCTCGGTGGCGAGCCCGTGGAAGCGGGAAAGGAGCTGAAGTGTGTTCGGGGGGAACTTGAAGTCCCCCACGATGGCCGGAAGAACCACCCACTGGTGCGTCAGTGTCGATCCGGGGTTGTGCAACTCCCGCATCGATCTCGGCTGCCCAGATGCTGCTGCCACCGGCTGCACTGGTCCCACTGGCTTATTTGGAACCCTGCGTCCATCGGCTCGCGGCTGGTCTGCTGCGGCTCTTAGTCTCTCCATCTCTCTCCTCATCTCCATCATGAAAGTCCCCTGCTCTCGAATCTGTCGCTGCATCGTCTCGAGGGAAGCTATCATGGTGGTGTTGATCGCACCCTGGTCTAGAACATATGTGGTCGTCTCTGGCCTCAGACCATCGGTGTGCTCCTTGCTGCTGGCCATGGTCTCTGCAAAGGCAAAAGACCCAAACGCAGGTGCTGAAATATCATCTGTCTATCGACTCACATCTGGCACTGGCATCTCATGACAAGAAGAAGGATGGTCAAGGGGGAACAGGGCGGAATCGAACTCGGGTTCGAAGAGCGGGTCTGAGCTCTCGCGAACCAACCTAGATGAACGGGCTGGAGTGCGGTCAAGCAGTGTAGCCATAGGCTGCCTAAGGGACCTCCTGCCCATCATCTCGATCTTGCGAGTCTGGCGATGAGATCTGGAAACAAACAAGATGAGTAAACAAACCCCGAATTCACCTACTCCACGCTGAGCTGAAGACCGTAAGAGTTCGGTCAATTATCTTGTCTATTTTATTTAGGTGATCATGTCAAGATATCAAAGCAGTTACGTGACCTGGTAGGAATCCAATCCGCCAACCAGACTGTCCCGTATAAAAGGCCGGTAGTCTGATCAGGACTCGGATGTGGCTCTACCCTAGTGTGCGGGTCACTCTCTCGCGCAATCAAACCAGACAATGAGGGGGTTGCTCTCCCCAAGACAGATTTTTAAGTGAAGTGTCTTTTAGGGTCAATTTTGTTTAGCAGTCCCAATTTTATAGTTTTCCTTTTTAAGTATTTTTCAAAGCAAACAACGCCTAACGAATTTTTCGGTTCTCCTGATTATTTTAAGTCCAAAACAGGGGGAGAAGACGAAAAAGCAGATGCGCGGGAATCAATGATGCATGCAGAGTAAGAGATGTGTACCTGACTCCAACAGTCTACATGCAGGGTGATCTGCGCATAAATAGAATACTGAATATAAACTACCTATATGATGCACGCGGAAAACCGTCCCTAGCAGAGCAATTTCTACACGAGAGAACAGTAGTCGGGTACTCGAGCCTAGGTCCTGAGTCCTATCTTGGGAGCCACTAGGTGTCTTCCACAACAAATCCTGCACGCGTTGTATGTGACTCCTCAAGGCACATGGACCAGAGCTCTAATAATCTGACTTTTTCTTGTGAATTAATTAATTAGGTCCAATTATTCGAACTATAGGTACAAGCAGATAATTAGGTATTTGGATCCTAATTAATTACGTCACAATCAATGAAAATCCTAAGCTAAGGCTGAAAACCGCGTAAATCAAGTAAGCAGTAAATAAACGATCAAAAGCCGCGAAAAACTGTGAAAAACTCAGTGGGGTCCCCCGAGCACACCGATGCTCGGTGAAACAGACCCCGCAATCCATAAGTCTCTAAAAGTCCAGGTACCTGTATTATTACAATAAAATAATGCTGAAAAATAAACTAAGCTAAACCTAATCTACGGCTATTCTACGGTTATTTTCTCGCGGCTATTCTGCGGCTCCCGAACTTCGGCTTTTCTCCTCGCGCTCTCTTGCGGCTTCGTAAAGAAGGAAGTCGCCTTCGACTCCCGCGGTTACGTCGGCTTCCAAAGAAGCCGCCTCAGTCCTCGGTCCCTCGCAAGAAAGAGAAACCAAAGTGTGTCAGTCCAAAAATATATATAATATAATCAAATCAGAGAAAATATCTACAAAAATATCTACAAAAAGCCACGAAAAGAAAAGCTGCGGAAAAATCGAAATCGACTACTATGTCGTGCTCCCCGGCAACGGCGCCATTCTGATGAGCATCCCGAGCGACTAAGGTAAATCAGGTGTCAATGGTCGTTGCGACCTCAACCTCTCGAGAGTGATGAGCTAAATCAAGAAAAATGAAGGAAACCACTAAATAAAAGATAAAATCAAAAAAGACAAAATAGCGATCCTCGCTAAATTATTAACCTGGTATAGCACACAGGGTCGGTCTCAGGGAGCACGAATTGGCCTCGCGGCCTACGAAGTAGTCAAAGTCAAAAATAAAGGGGGGAAATATTTTTGGTGGGTTTTTTAATTGTTTTTAATTTTTTTTATTTTTAATAATGAGACAACAATTTATTTAAGTACACAAAAATAATCCAAAAAATCAAATAAAAATATTTTTATGTTTTTTAGGTTTTTAAGTGTTTTTGTTGAATTTCTCAGAATTTTTCAATTTTTATATAATTTTCTAAAAATCAGGAAAGGTGAAAACTGGAGCAATATGAACAATCAGATTTGAAAGGCCAATTAAAAATTTATAATTGGCCTATAAAAATCTCATGATAATTTTTATGCAAAGTATATGCAAAAATTAGATTACAAAAAAAGAGTTTGTATTTCTTTGATTTTTATAGAATTTTTAGAATTTTTATGAGTTTTTTAGAGTTTTTCAATTTTTAAGGTTTTTATAAATCCAAAAAGCACAAAAATTGGATAGAAATTAAAAAACACTAAAATTAACTAACACTAATTTTTTAGAATTTTTAAAATAGTTTTTATATTTTTCTTTGATTTTCTAATTCAGATAGTAGAACAAATCATTATTTTTGAATTTTTAAAATATCAAAAATCCTCAAAAATGTACCAAAAAGTTAGGGAAATTTTTACACGGTGGCAGGAGCCACGTGTCCAAATTTCACCTAATTTGGATTTAATTTGCTATTTTATTCAATCAAAACAAGGCACATAGTACACAGGGACTTAAATGCAAAGAAAAATAGTTCCAGGGGCTTAATAGCAACTTGTGCTAAAAACTCAGGGGAAAAGGTGCAAAATATCCATATAAATCAGCACATGTCGAATAAAACCACTCACAAGGGCATAAATGCAAATATCAGAAAGTTAATTTCATTCCATAACACATAGAAACCCCAAGCCCATAAAATGCAATTTGTTCAAAAAGTCGTGTGACGATGCACGTTTTCCACGTAGACAGGGACTAAAATGCAATTAAAATAAACATAGAGGTCTACAGTGCAATTTACCCTAATTAAAAACAACATACAAAAATATTTACAGGACTAAATAGCAAAAACTAAAAGACGGGGGCCTAAGAGCAAATTACCCCTCTTGTTATCGGAGGGACGAAGGCGCGCCACATGGATGATCGACGGATGAGAAGCGAGGGCACCCCTTCGTCTGGATGGACGGTCCGGATCAAATCTCTCCTGGATCGGGCGGTGAAGGTCTATCGCGATCGGGCAGTCGCGATCAAAACTGGAGCCTCGGTCCGGATCTGACGGTGTCTGCAGCTTCTCCAAGAACAAGTCGCCGGCGAAGTTCGCCGGCTCAGTGCATGCGGTGGAGAGCTCCGATGACGCTGCTGGGATGTGGAAACGCTCCGCCTCGGTGGTCCGCAGCTGGTGGGCTCCTCCGATGAGGCCGGGACGCTCCAGGAAGCTCCGGCGATGAAGGTGGAGCTAACCTCCTGTGCTCAAGTGTCCAGACCCTCAGATGGGTCGCATTGCCCTGCAAAATGGCATAGGAGGCTTCCTGGATCGAGGGCAAATTGTCTCGACCCGGTTAGGGGTGGAATGGTGGTCGGGTGAGTCGATATGGATGACCTCCGATGAGGCGACGGCAGAGGAGGTCGAATCTTGGTTCCGGGGCGAACCAAGGTGAGTGAGTGGGTGCAGAAGGTGAAGAGGAGTCTCGTGAGTGTGGTGGTCGAGTCGGATGAGCAATTGGGTGAGTGTAGCGATGGGAATCGGTCGGCAACGGCGAAGGAACAATTTGGGCGAAATGGAAAATTAAAAGAACCTAGGGGGTATCGGAGTTACCTGATGAATGGAGTAGACTGGGGATGAGCTGGAGAAGCTCTGGGGGTCTTGGCCTCAAGGAATCGTCGGGTTCCGAGGCTAAGCGCACCTCGCGGCGGTGCACGGCGACGAAGGTCACCGGATCAGTGGTTGGAAGCTCTCTCTCCTCTCCTCGACACTCTCCTCGCATAGCTGTCACTCTGGGGAAGAAAATGGAGGTCCTGGGACGAAGGAGCGGAGCCAAAGATGAGTGAGAAGGTGCAGCGGAGGTCGGCTATATACTGCTAGGGGTTCGTGAAGAAGGAGGTCGGGCATGGTTGTCGGAGCTCGGATCCCTAGGAAAAAACACCGGGCGAGGGTCTCGGATGATGCATCTGTAATCAGGACTCGGGGTTAAGGTATTTGGAGATTGGATCAAGCGGGGAAAAAAGTGATAAATCGGGTCGGGGCGCAAAGATCCGGGCCGACTGGTCTAGGGGGAGTTGACCGGGGGTCAACATCCCCTGTGGACCAATCAGAAGCGGTCATTCAATAAATATTTGTAAACTCAATTAAAATTAATAAATGACTTATTTCGAAAAAGTTAAAACAAGAAAAATGTTTATTTATTTTCAATTTATTTTTTAGTGATTTTTATTTATTTGTTTTGAAAAATAAATAAGGTATTTACAAAATATTATTATTATATATAGGTAAGTACATATATGTGTTTTTATTTTTATTTTTAATTGTTTATTTTTGTACATTTATTCTACTTTATATTTTATTTATTTACAACATAAAATTTGGAATAATAAGGTATTTTTATTTTATTTTTGTGATGTATTTACATGGACTAAATAAATAGGGTTATATACATTTATACATGGTATATATACAAGGTGGACATTGATTTTATTCTTTTTCTTTTTATTTTATTTTTATTTTTCTGATTTTTATTTTATTTATTTACACCATGAAATATGGAATATATGCATATTTTTATTGGATTTTTATTAATTATTTTAAAGAAGAAAATAAATATGTATGTTATTTTATGTACATGGTCTGTATACACTGATGAGAGAGGTTGTATTTTTATTTTGTTTCTCTCATTTTTTTTATTTTTAGTTTTATTTTTACGAATATGTACAAAATATGAGAAACACATATTTATTTTTATTTTGAGGAAAATAAATTTATTTATATACATAGGTATATGTACACAGTATTGAGCTTCCCTATCTCTCTCTACTTGGGTTCTTTTGCGGTCAGGCCCATGTTGAGCCCTCCCTTGGGATTAGGTCACTCAATATTTATTCTAAATATTTCTCTCTTTTTCTTGTGTTTCTTTATTCCTTTATTTTGGCACAAAAACATGCTAATTATGCATATTTACAAGATGCATGAATTTTGGCAATTTATGATATTTACACATATTTACATGGTGTTTTGCTCAAGTTTCTAGCCAAAGTAAAGGAATAAAGAGTGATGAATTGGGATTCATCAGTACTCGGTAAGCTAATTTGACGAACATACAATTCCTCATTTGAAATATGCAACTATACATGTAAGTTGGAGAAATAGCACAAAAAATTGGAATTTAAAATTTCATTTGCATTTACATTCCATATAATATCCATTAATACATTATAGTCCATGTACACAAAACATCACATGTATGCATCAAAAAGTAGGTCCATACATACAAGTTACACATCACATGTCTCTCAAAATGCTACAAGTAAAGTAAAACAGTAAAAAAAATATTGTACCACAAAGGAACTATAGCTGCACAAAAAGAGTGTTTACAACTCCTAGTATTGGTCATCAGTTGGTTTGCCTGTTGATAAACAACTACAGGTACCCTTGAGGCATCACTAATTAGAAACCGCACCTCTCCCTTGGTCTCGAGCCCCTCCTCCGATGAGCAGGTGTCGTCCTGCTGATTCAACCATCTTAGAGTCTCCTTCGACTCTCCAGAGTCTTCGAGACCAATGAGGAAGCATCCCTGATCTTCAGATAGCTCTGAGGACGGTGGAGTAGCGGGAACTTCGCTGGAGCGCAACCTTTGCATCACCACATGCAAAGGAGTATTTCGACGATGTGCAATTACGTCGGATCAAACCTTCTTGATTTGATCATATTGCTCGAATTGAGGACAAACTAACCCTTACAAGCCATAAAGCCTTGGAGTACCAGAGCTTCGTACGAGGCATAATAGTGTGTCACGTAGCCCGTACCTGAGAATGCGTCAAACCTCTACGTCATGTGCCTCATGCATGTGGTTGAAGAATTTATAGCACTGGACCCCATCAGTTCCAACATTTGCATTTAGGGTCAGGCATGCATGCATCACATGTGTGTTTTGAGAGTTTGCAGATAAGCCCATGTGGTTCTTTGTATTTATATTTCAATCCTTTTTTAGACTTGTTTGTGATGTTTTTAGTGATTTTTAATTATATTTTCTTTAAGAAAAGTCCCTGGATTGATAATTGAATATCTTTTACATATGAACTCTAAAATTTATGAAATTGATCTTGTTGGAATCGTATTTTCACAATTGATCTAATGGTGTATTATTGGTTTTGATTTAATGTATTAATAGAGATTAAATTACAGAATGAGTTTCCTAATAGTTTAACCTTATTTAATTTTACTAAAATTCATTTTAGTTATAAAATTGCATGCGAATAAGCAAATTGACTCGTGTGATATTCATTTCTCTGCTTAAATGTGTAAGGATTTATTTTTAATGAATTTTGAACTTTAATTAAATAGGAAGCATGTGTTCATCTACTTAGGAACTTAGATGTTTAAATAATAGCCTCGATTGATCAAGTACTTAAGCATCTAATCAGTGCATTGTTTGTGTACTTAATGTTAGAGACCAATTTAAGTCAATTATTTATTTAATTCAGGAGTATTTTTATATGATTGTTGTATGCATTGTACTCATATTGTTTTGTCATTTGCTTCATTTTTAATTAACTTGCATATAAAAAGACCAAAAAGAATATGCATACACCTTGATGTAGATCACATTAGATAACTTAACTTACATACTTGAACCCTAGTTAGATAACCTGATTAGTCTGTATCCTTGCGTCAGACCTTGTACTTATCTAGGTTTAAATAAAACCACATTCTCTTCATCGATATATATATATATATATATCAAATGTGGTTATCATAGTTTGGCATTGGCTCGTCTAACAACAATACGATTTTAGCTTAGCTAATTGATGGTTAATCACATGGGAATCTCTTCTTAAAACCACTTGCCTTTTCCACAATGCGAGCAGCTTCAATGCGTTTTGAACAATCGTCGAGCGCTCCACCTCAAGCTCAAACCAAAAGGTAATCACTAATTTAGGGAAACCCTGCTCTAACATCTAACATCGCTCGAATATGGAATATGACGAGTGTCCCCTCCCACTGCACGAGTCAAAACTTAGCGGGATGTGATCCGATCTTGACCTAGGAAGGGATGTAACGAGAAATTATGAGATCTTGAACAAAGTGGCATGTGATCTGAAACATTTTTATAATTACATGAAATACACGAGCATTTGTGTGATAGAAATATGCTATATTTATGGAAAAGAATCTTATTTTAAAGAAGTTTTTGCACTAGTACCTTTTGAGTTTTTCTAATGAAACGTGCTTTTAACTTTTTCCCAAGTATGTGTGTGTCTACTTATAAAAAAATCACAATATTAACCTTCTTCTAATATATTATAGGGGAAAAAAGTGTGATAATGAGAGGGCATTATTGTAAATTTTGTAGAAGAAAAGGGAAGTAAGGGCATAAGTGTTATTGAAGAAGTAACAAAGGCAAAGTACAAAAATCCGTATTTTTAATGGTAAGTTTCTTAAATTTGGAAAGAATAGGCATCTTATTTCCATGATGTACGAGTTACGATTACAAGAAAAAAAGAGAGGATTTCGTGCTTCTGTTGGATCTTCCCTTTCTCCCGATCATACCTATGAGATGTGTACTATGATCGATTGTAGTACACCATATCGATGGAGTGAGATTTGTTTTAGATCTTTTTATGTTATTAAAGATTACCTATTTACGGGTCAATGCATGCTTTTCGAATTTGAGATATGTGTTTTCTATGATTGCATTTGTCGATGAGTGTATTGCTACTGCAACTGCTTCATCTTTTACCACCACTGCCACTTTTAACGGCCATTTGAGCCCATGTAGTCGAGCCTCTTCTGCAAATCCTTTACCTGTCTATGGCCATCTGAGGACCGTGCCTTCGCCTGCTTCAAGGTGAGTGCTGTGAAACCGAATCGAATTCAACTCATATGGATGAAGTTGCATCTATTGATCTCAAGATGCAGCATCTGCATGCAAACCCTAGTGAACTAGCTTTGGTTATGATGCTTCTTATTATTAAGGTTCAAAAAAAATCCAATTTGTTCATAAAGCAAGATTACACAAAATTAGGGATCCAAGTGGAGCGTGAGATGTGCATGCACGATCTTTGGATTGTGCTTTCGGTAGATAATGACAAGTAAAGTAAAGTAGCATGAGATTATAGACAAATAATTAGGTGTTGGCAGCTTTAAACTCTCTTTTGATCACACTTTAGATCCACTTTACGACAATGGTCGTTAAAAGCCATTACAATATGGTTTGGACTTTTTGGTCCAATTCAAAATCAGATTTCCAACTTGCGAATCACCATTAACATATACCATCAATATTTGTATACGAAGCTAGTTGCAAGACTTGAAAACATGTTAGTTATGATACAATATTTCCAGAATTTCCTTGTAAATTTGCGTTGTCATATATTTAAACACGCATGTAAACTTTATATTTAGAAATATAAACCTATAAAATTCACTATCAAAAAATACATTGTTAGTGTATATATAATGTTAATAATGTTGTTAATTAGCTTGCAAATAAAAAATTGCAAATATAAAATGTGCATGCGCTCATGAAAGAGAACAACGATAGAAGTAAGAGATAAGTGATGTTAAACTATCATTTTTTCATTTGATTTGAGGAAGGAAAAATGGATAAATATTGTAGACATATATATTATAAATGATATAATTATGATATAACTACTTCGTTCTTGGTTAGTTCATTTGAAGTAAAGTTCCCTTATCCCAATATAAAGGGTGTTAGAAGGGGATGATATAGACCTTTGTGTCGATAATCAATGACAAGGAACTCCCACGACATGGATTGTTATTGTTTCAACCTATGCAAAGGATCTGATTTAGACTATTTAGATATTCATATTGGGTTGAGTCATCGGACGTCTCTCCGAATAAAGGAGCCAAGTCATGTTGGATTGACTCAAGAAAAATCAAAAATATCATAAAACCTGAAAATATAAGAAAAAACTATATTTTCATTTGAAATTTGACCTTAAGAGTGTGGACTACGGATTGTATATCCTCCCAAAATTTATGTATGAAATCTTAAAAGAACTTTTTACGACAAAGATGTGAATTACGAAGGATTGGTCAATGAAATATAAATTGAAGGCTCAATATTAATGTGCCTCACAACAATACATTGTTATCCTCACGAGATGTAGAGTTGTTGTTGATCATCCGGTCCATAGCTACTATTGGTCATTTCTAAGTTAAGAGGAAAAATACATGAAATCAGAAAAAATTACTAATAGTTATAGAATGATGTTATTTTTGTGTATATATGGTGGGAAAATAGATGGATGTTGTTTACATCTCAAGAAGTAAAAGCTTTTCTATGTGACCCTGTGATTCGCAATGATTTCAAATTGCTGAGGATCAAGTCAAAAATCTAGCGCTAGTAAGGCTTCTAATCAACAATATAGTTAATTCTAGTTAAAGGAGATAATAATGGAGCTCAATCGGGAAACATATTATTTTATCTGCAAGTTTTACCAGAGGGTCAATGTACATGATGCGGAATTATCAAGATAATATAGGAATATGTAAAGGTTTTGGTCATCCTAATATCCTAGTAATATTTAATTTGCAAAATGTAAAGAAATTAAAATTACGTTAGAAATTATAACTGGAAAAAAATATGAATATCCACCTGATATTTTTAGTAGTGTTCAAAATGAAACTTAATAATCTCGTAAGTTATATAAAGAAAGTAAAAGAATTTGAGAAATTTATTGCAATATTGTATACAATAGAATTGTAAAAGAGAGGTTTACCACATGTACATATATTACTTTGGCAGAAAAGAAAGTTATTAGAAAGATAAAAAATAATATATTCTACTATAACGACATACTTATTATGTAAAACAATAGATTCAGTAGGTTACAATTTTGTTTCACATATTATTATCCATGATCCATGTGGAATACTTAATCCTAATTCACCTTGAATGAAAAAAGAAAAAATGGTCTAAATTTTATCCTAAACATTTAGTAATGAAAAATTATAGATGAGAAAAGATTTGTTACTTACAAAAGAAGAGATAATGGTGAAAGTGTAATCAGAAATGATTTACCCCTTTTATAATAGGTCGTAGTTCCTTATAATAAAAATTTACTTGTTAGATATCAAGTTCATATTGATGTAAAGTGGTGTAATCAATCTAGAGCTATCAAGTATTTATTCTAGTACATAAATAAAGGACTTGATAGAATATGTGTTGTGCTTGACAAATATTCAAGAAATCGAGAAGATTTGATGATTGTTCAAGAACAAGTCGATGAAATAAAACAATATTTATATTATAGATATTTGCCTTAATATGAAGTAATTTAAATAAACGTTCAATTCCCGATTAAATTTTGAGATCTTGTTGTTTAAAAGGCGTGATATATTTGCCATTTAGAAATATTATTACTTTCAGAGGTGATGAATATATAGAAGATGTTTTGAGCATAGTTAGTACTACAGTAACAATGTTTATGAAAGAATATTCCCCAAAGGCCAAAGAGTTAACATCCACATAATTTCCTAGATATTGGATATGGAACAATTTGGAAAGAACATGGACACAAAAAAACAAGGCAAAAGTGTGGGGAGAATTGTATATGTTCATTATAATTCTGGACAAATATATTACATGAAAATTGTTATTAATATTGTTAAAGGGGCAAGAAATCTTGATGAAATTAAGACAAATAATGGTGTTGTATCTAAGACATACCAAGATGCTTGCAGTTCTCTTTGGTTCATAGTGATAAAGAATGGTATGGAGCTTTAGAAGAAGCCTCGCAATGGGAAATTGCTAATGCAAAAGCAGGAAACCTGATTAAATTATGGAACAATACTTGGAGTTTACTCTCAGAAGATTTTGATTATACTTTTAGAAATACATTTTAGAGTTATGATAAAGACATCAATAAAAAATTAAAGATATTTGCATTGAGTAAAATTGAAGAAAAATAAATCGTGATTTAGCTTCTTCCTTATTCCAACATAAAAAAACAATAAAGAATTGGCTTTTATTATAATAACAATGGGTTGCTACTTGAAGAAATGAATTGAAATTCTAATGTACCTATTAGTGAGGTTTGTAGAAATATAGATTACCTTGCTTTGAGCAACGATTAATCTATGATTCAATTATGAATTCCGTTGGGAATAATGTTGGCAGGTTGTATTTTGTTTATGGATATGCAAATACAAGAAATATTTTTAAGGAAGGCTATAATGTCAAGATTACGGTTTGAGGGTAAAATAGTATTTCTACTAACGTTGTCTGGTATAGCTTCGTTATTTTTACATGTAGATAGAACCATCCATTCACAATTTAATATTTCTCTTAATTTAGATGAAAATTCTACATGCTAAATTAGAAAGGAACAGATTTAGCAAAACTAATAGAGAAAACAAACTTGTTATCTGGAACAGAAGTCGTATGAAACACAAATATTATTTTAAAGCATTGGATAAAACTTTGAAAGATATTAATTATCTGGATATTTTTCACGAAAGAGAAAAGATTTTTGGAGGAATAATAATTGTATTGGATGGTGATTTTAAATAAATATTACTTGTTATTACTGATGATGGAAGAAGGTAAGATATAGTGAATGATACAATTAACAAATCCAAATCATGAGAACATGGCAAAGTATTTTAGTTCTTTAGAAATATAAGCTTATTCAATAATAACTTTTTAGATGATACTACTAGAATGTTGACAAATAATTTTGAACAATGGCTTCTACATAGTGGAAGTGGTTTAATGCTTGCAATTAGGAAAAATGAGGAGGAAGAATAAGCAACATCAGTGAAAATTCCAGATGATCTAATTATACTCTTCTAAAACAAACACAGAATTTTTTTATGAACATATATGAAACTTTTGATAGTAATTTGATAATTTATTTGAGTGAAAACATCATTGTAACACCAACAAATGTTGTAGTTAATAATATCGATGAATATATATTATCTTTAATACCAATTGTAAAGAAGCTTTACATGAATTGTGACTTATTAAGTAAAACTTAAGAGTCATATTTATGCCGACTTGCTATATCCAATGGAATTCCTTATTTCATTATTTTTTAATGGAGTTCCAAATTATACCTTAAATTTAAAAATTCATGTGCAAATTATGATATTAAGAAATGTTGATGAAAGCAATGTCCTCTGTAATTGTACCGGATTCCAAACAAATCAATTGATGACAAAGATTTTAAAAGTCGAACCATCCTAATAGTCTAGTGGTAGAAGCAATGGCTCCCACTTTAAAGAACTGGGTTCAAATACCCCCACTTCCATCCCCCACTTCTACTACTAAACAAAAGATTATATAAGCTACAACTATTAGTGGTGCTAATAATATATTAAAGTTTGTATTCTTCAAATTACTTTTGAAATTAAAGAGTCAAAATGACAATTTATATTACAACGGAAGCAATTTCCTATTAGAATTTGTTATGTTATGACAATAAACAAGAGTCCAAGAACAAACCTTGAAGAAAGTTGTTTATATCAACATGTACATGTATTTGTCACAGTCAACTTGATGTTGTTATATCGCATGTTACATCTAGACATGGATTAAAAGTTTATATATCTAATGATGACCCAAATTTCCGTAGATATAGCCAAAATATTATTTATAAAGAAGTTTTCAATAATCTACTTTAATATACATTTTTTTCTTATATTAAATTTAAAATATCTATATAAGATTAGTTAGTTTGTTCTTACTTTTTCAAACATTTACTTTTTTCCAAAATTGAAACTAATGAATTCTTTCATATTTTACCATGTTCTATAAAGTAATTGGAGACATAGAAAAATGATCCCACAATATGTTGTACATTATAATGGTCTCAAGACATGTAGTATTGTTTTGTATTTGTTAAACATTTAGCTATTTAGGATTTTCCTCTCTTCTTTCCTAGGAGAAGATATTAGATGGACTATAAAAAACCCTTAGAAATGAAGTTATCTAAAGGAATCTTTCCAATAAGAGTGAGGATAGTTTGTCTTTGGGATTCCTCGAATCCTAAATTTGATAATGAATCGATAACCATTGACTTGGTTGTCCTTACGGAATGATATATTTTAAAATGTCTTTATTCTACGAGAGCAAGAAGTATGTGTCCACGGGCACACACAACATTGTGTGTCCAATAAGTTTTAAATACCCAAATCTTAGTGTGAACACAATCCAACATTAGTAAACAATCAATGACTCTTATGAAATGAATCTAGCATCACTCGATGGATGGACTACAGAACTCCAAATGACATTATATTTTAATAAGATCTGTATTTTATAGTATGAATCAAGATCAACGTCTTTGATTTATATTTTAATTCTAAGTGTCCATTGACATATTTTCCTTTTTCTCTTATACTATCCATCAACTAATTTCTAGATTTCATTAAAAAAACTAATTTCTAGATTTTTTTCTTACAAATATTAGTAAAGATATTATTTTCTCAAACCAGCCTGTCAAAGTTAAAAAAATGGGTGACGGTTCAATTTCTTCCATCAACGGACCTGTTATATTAATTCTAGTCTTAATTATTTTATTTAAATTAATTTTATGTTTCTTTGTAGAAAAATTATGAAGTGCCTTTCTGTTAGACTGAATTATATTATCTGATTTCTCCCAAGATAATATCAGGTTCACTTCAATTCATTTCTGGAGGACTCTATCCAAAAATACGAGTGTTTCCTCGAAAGAGTCTTCAAAAATAAAGAAATCATCCATAAATACTTCCATAAAATCGTCGATCATATCGGTGAAATTCCCATCATGCATCTTTGAAATGTTGCTAGGGTATTACATAGTTCGAAAGGCATGCGGCGGAAGGCATATATTCCAAATAGACAAGTGAAAGTGGTTTTATCTTGATCTTCATGTGCTATGACCACTTAGTTATAACCGGAGTATCCATCCAAAAAGCAAAAAAATTCTTTCCCGGCTAGCTTCTCGATTATTTGGTCAATGAATGGCAGTGGGAAATGATCTTTTCAGGTAGCCTTGTTGAGTTTTCTATAATCGACACAGACTCTCCAAGATGTGGCTACTCTAGTGGGTATGTCCTCTCCTTTTCATTTTTGACAATTGTTAATCCAGCTTTCTTGGGGACAACCTGGAGAGGACTGACCCAAGGGCTATCAACAATGGGATAAATGATGCCCGCACTTGCCCATTTATAGATCTCATTTTTCACAACCTATCGTGGATTGGGATTTAACCATCTTTGCATTTCTCGAGAGGGTTTACTATCGTTTTTCAGATATATGTGATGAGTACAAAATGTTGGGCTTATTCCTTTTAGGTATGTTATCTTCCATCCAATGGCCTGGGAATTCTTTTTCAAAACCTCCATGAGTTGTCTCTCTTGCAAATGATTTAGGTTGGTATTTATGATGACTGGTAAAGTGTGCTCATCATCCAGGAAAGCATACTTCAGATCTTGGGGTAGAGATTTTAATTCGACAATGGGTGTTGATGGAATCGGCAGTGTGGTTTCATCTGATGAGTTTACTAAGGAAACGGTCTTGAACGGTGGTTCCATCATGGGCATGATCATGGCTGAGGTTGATGCAAGTTCAGAATTGAGTGTGTCCTAGGCTTTATCAAGCTCATCAATTTCGTGTCCGGTGAGAGGGCATGGTGGAGCTTCGAGTGCTAGATTCAGGTTGTATGTCGCAATTTCATGAGAGGTGTTCTTATACGTAGATCTAAAGGTGTTTATACTAACCTCTAAAGGATCTTTGGTGAGATGGATGGGGGCAAAGTCATTTTGAATGTTGAGAACATCACATCTTTCTATCCAACCACAGTCTTCAGTCTCAGATTCAATGGGAGTAGGGGTGGCAAGATCAACAGGAATGACTTGACCATTGATTTTAAATTCAACTCTTCCATCCTCATAATCAAATTGAGATTTAGTAGTAGCCAAGAATGGTCGTCCCAGAATGATTGGTGTCTCACTCAGTATATTTGCTTGATCCATATCCGTCACAACAAAGTCGACCAGAAATTTATGGCCTTGAACATCAACTATCACATCCTCAAGTAGTCCTTTTGGTCTTTTCACAGATCGATCAGCTATTTGCTAAATCATTGAGACAGGTTTCAGTTTTCCTAAGTCAAATTGCTCCAAAATAGCAGTCGGGAGAAGATTGATGGAAGCGCCGTTATCTAGCAGGGTGTGATCGAATGTCAATTCGCCAATTGTGCATCTAACTAGAGGAGCTCCTGGATCTTTCTTTTTGGTGGGTAAGAATTGGGAGATGGCATTGGATGTTGCTCGAGGGAGAACATGTCTTTCAATATCTTCGTTGTCCTTTTTACTCTTTCCCTTGGATCTCTGTTTTGGTGTTCATTTTTCCTTCAAAAATCGGGAGAAGGCTGGGACTTGTCGAGGGCTTTTAGGAGCGGGATTTCAATGACAATGTTGGAGAATAGTTTTTCTAGCTATGGATCGATGGTGGAAGATCGAATCTTTCTTCGGTGAAGAGCTCCAGGAAAGGGGATAGTTATGGTTGGGGAGGCAGGAAGGGGCATGGTTGTCTCAGTTAGCTTCTCTTCATCATCAATCTCCTCCTCAATTTTGATTTGATCCTCTGAAGTTAGTGGTCTGGTGGAGGCATAAGTGGTTTTCCCATTTCTCAAAGTGACAACATTAACAGATTGGTTTGGACGGGGTGGGGTTTTGAAATTAACTTGATTTCTAGGTGCTTGCTGTGTGTTCCCTTGATTTGTCCTAGAAGATGTAAAAAATCCTTTATTCTAGTTTTGAAAACCAGGTGGAGAGGGGAAAGATCCGACAGTTGGGGGTTTTGAAGTATTTTAGATGAACTAGCCTTGTTGGTATTGGGGTTGGGCAGTGGTTGAGGTGACAAGGCTGGGATGTATGACCTGATCTCGACGAATTGTCGGGCATTCTCAGAATTGGCTTGTTGTTGAGCTTCAGTGGCATGTTGTTGTGTTATATCCAGTTGTTGTATTGCTTGAGCCAGGGCATCGAAGTTTACCGCAGTGGTGGAGGGTTGGGTTACGGGCGGTGCTATCGGTTGTCTGGGTTGGATGTGATTTTAGAAATGATAGTTGTTTTGTCCATTCCACCCAGAATTTGATTGTTCTCTCCATATTGTATAGCAGTTGTTTGAATATGCTCCTCCTTGATTTCTATGCACCCAATTCACAATCTCAGGAGTCATGTCTTGATTATGAGTGAATGCGGTGAGGTTAACTTCTTGGACGGTGGGATTATTCATGGCCAATTTTTCTATGGCTTGAGTCATGAGGTTCATTTGTTTTGAGAGGAGTTCCCATTGTCAAGATTCTGTTGCTAGATCTCTCATGGTCGATGATGTTGACTGTCCTCATGTTCCCACTGTATTGTTCAATTGAGGAACTATTCACTGAATTATCAGCCATATTTTCAATAAAGTTCAAACAAAATGCTCATCACGGCTGATGTAATTCCCATCGCAGGAGCCATCAATCACTCTCTTAAATGATGTATCTATGCCCTCCTAAAATGTCTAAACTAACTTCCATTTGGGGACGGCATGATGAGGGCATTTCCTCTGAAGTTCCTTAAATCGTTACCAGGCTTCATGAATGGGCTCTCTATTTTTCTGAGTGAAAGATGAAATGGCTTGTCTCAGGTCGTTGATTTTTTTCTATGGGGAAATATTTCTTGATGAAGGCTTCCCTTAAGACATTCCATGAACTGAGAGGAGTTCCGCAATTCCGAAGCCATTGAAGTGCTTTGTCTTTGAGTGAGTAGGTGAAGACTTTCATGTAGATGTATTCTTTTTCTATCTCAGAAATACTAATTGTGTCACAAGCAGATCGGAAATCTTGGATGTGGAGGAAGGGATCTTCAGAGTCATTTCCATAGTACTTTGGGATTAAGGAGAGGGATGCGGGCTTTATTTCGAAGTCTCCTACTTCAGGCGGGATTTGGACCCAATGTACTAAGTCTTCTGCAGCCGGGTTGTAATGCATGCTTATGAGCGGTGGTCGGATGAGAGGTGCTACGGTATGACGAATCATCATATTTTCATCTCTCAACAATTGCAGTTGATGCAGGATGAGATCCATAGGGTTTGGTCTGTTTTATTCTCCCATGTCTTCTAGGTCAGGTGAATTTTCAGGTTTCTCAGTTGAGGGAGATGGGTTGGGTTTTCTTTTATAGGTCGGGTCGTACTCTAATGGTTGTAGTAATGGATTTTTCAGAGACCTACGACCTAGCATACACAGCACAAAACACCAGACAAGTTGTTGCTTCACCAACTCACATAAAAATTTCCGCAGAAGCGGTTATCTTTTCAATTTTAATTTAGTGATTTAACAAATGTTATCAGAGATAAGAATCCTTAATGAAGAGGTGGGTGTGGAAGATTGTGAGAAATCGATGTCCTAATCTGGCTGGGGATCCAGGGTGCGGTACTCAGATCGAGGATCTGCTCTTCCCACAAGAACCTGTGCCCAACGCGTCAAGGAGTTACGATTTCCCTCCGCAATCCCACGTAGCACCAGAGATTTTTGTCTCTATCCAAGGGTTTTATATGCTCGTGATTTTTGTGTCATACATGTGCATCAAAATAAGCATTCAGAAATTTTGCCCACTTTCTGCTCGGGCTACTGCGGTGGCCTTTCAAGCTTATCTTTTTAGTGTGATAAAGCACATTTTGGTGATCTTTTTAGGTGAGCAGAGGGTAAAGACCACAGAGATGATGCAAAGAAGAGGTATTTTTTAATTTTTTCGATTTAAATTCGGAGCACAAACAAATGCAAATTTTTTTTTAAAAACCTAAGATGCCTAAGAGAAAGAGGAGCTCACAGTGCCTGCACTTCTGGCGCTAATCCGTAATATTTTGTCCTGCTGATGGCGAGCTTTTCCGAAAGGGGAGAGAAAATATTACAAATTACAAATTTGCGAAAAATGCATGAAAAGACAAATGATTTTTTTTCTTTTTGAAGCCTAAGTACCTGCAAAATAAAAAAATGCGTGGATTAGATAATTGAAACTAAGTTAAAATGAAGAAGAAAAAATGCAAATATTGCCTACTCCCCGGCAACGGTACCAAAATGTTGAGCTGATTTTTCACGGTTTAAAAAATTGATTTAATCAAGTCGTTGTTTTCCCACGATAAGTCGACATCAAGAAAATAATATTACAACTACGAGCACGATGAATGTATGCAAAAAGTATACAACAAGTAGAGGATCGAATCCACAGGGATTAAGCAAACTCTCTATTCTTTTATCTGTCCAACTTAATTCTGATTTTAATCCATTGCAT
This sequence comes from Ottelia alismoides, assembly GCA_037367405.1. Classification (NCBI taxonomy): domain Eukaryota; kingdom Viridiplantae; phylum Streptophyta; class Magnoliopsida; order Alismatales; family Hydrocharitaceae; genus Ottelia; species Ottelia alismoides. The sequence goes on from JAZKJV010007698.1 coordinate 84,333, forward strand.
TGAAGGGAAAAAAATATGAACGTGATGAAGTGAGTGATGAATCGTAAATTAATATAGAGATGATAATATGACACTTGCAATATTCAAGATAGGATAAAGTAATTGGGTAAGATGCATCTATCTTGTAACCAGAGTTATCAAAATATTGTACTTATAAGGGAAAATGCATTTAAATCTAGTTCAATCAAAATGCTATAAAAGACCAATAAAATGAGAAATGGTTGACTTCTCTGCCCGAGGCTTGGAACGCAAAATAATGGAGGAGCAAAGTGGACGTTGGCGCATAGAGTGCTAGGAATGACAGCGTGCAGACGCAGCTGTAGACCACACGCACAAGCTCAGGAGATGCACAACGAGGGCACGAGCCTCCGTTGGTAGGAGGTGCCTAGTTAGAGCTCGCACGAGGAAGTCGCACGCCGTGGAGATGATGTGTGGGGCTAGAACAGAGACTCGCGGTGGGCTGGCAGTGGCGTGCAGACCAGAGGGAATGCGGCAGTGCGCACAACGGTGGTATGGAATGGAGGAGAGGGTCCTCATACCGTGGAGAAACGCGAATTGGGGCAGGAGTCACGATACTGCGGGCTGGAGCTGGGTGAAGGTGACGCAGCAGCTCGCTGCGTGAGGCGAAGACGGTGATGGCAGCAGGTTGCACTGGAGGAGAAGGTAACTGGCGGTTGGAATGCGTTGCTACGTATCGGAGAAGAAGGGGCTTGGTACAGCAGCATGTGCGCAAGATGAAGACTGCGGCTGGAGTGCAGAGGAAGAGGATGCGCGAGGGAACAACGGTTGTGCGTGGTTGCTGACTGTGCGCATAACGGTTATGCGCGGTTGCTAGCAATCGTCGGGATCGAGGAAGAGAAGAACGTCGGAGACAGGGAGCTGTTGATGCCTATGCCTTCATCTTCATATGCATGAGACCAAAGATAGAGAGAGATAGAATAAGGAGAGAGAGGGAGAAAGATAGAATCACGAGTGCAAACCCCCTCCATCTTCATGTATTGTGCCCCTTTATAGATGAATGTTTGGAATGAAGGGACACATCCCATGCACATGAAAACAAAACATTAATTCCATCCATGCATGGGGTGGGGGGAAAGGATATGGACAGCTACCTCTTCATGGGTGATTGGGAATAAAGAGGGGGAACATGCATGTACATAAGTGGCTCTAGACATGGTATTAAAGAGTGGAAGTTTTTCACTTTCAACCCTCCTCTTTTCTTTCCAACAAATTTGTAATGCCAAATCAACATGTTGGAGGCTATATTATTACATTCATTGCACTTTTATTTTCTCTTTTACTATAGATGATTTATTCATGGAACTTTAGTATTAACTATATCTTCACCATATATAATCAATAAACAATATGTGAATGGATATTTTTGAGAGTATTTTTCCTGGATATCACGATTTTCTCCTATGTAATTATGGAATAAATAATATGTGAGTTATGCAAGATTGCAGATTAAATGTCAAATATTGGGTTCGCATATCGCATAATTTTATCAAATTATACCAATATATTGTAATCATCAGACTTAATAGATCTTTAGTCCAAAAATCCAGACTTGGGTTGTGGCTGAAATCCACTGGGAGTTTACCCACAGTAGCAATCCAACCTAAATGAGTGATGATCCCACAAAATAGGTTTAATGGGAAAACAAGTTGTATGGGGAATAGTTGGTACTCATCATGCAATACTTTACATGTGAGTCCTATCCCTGAAAAGTTGAGTGCCTGAAAGCTGTAGGAGAAGGTTGAGCATTATGCCCTTAATGGATTTAAGTTTTTTATAAACAGGATGTAACCAGTGCATCCTTGGAGAATGCCACCTGTATGAGTATTTCTACAGGCCGCAGATAAAGGATGAGTGTTTATCCTTGATATACTCATGAAACAGGGCATGGTGCATGACCATTAATAACACCAAAAACCAGAAGATTTGTCACCATAGATTTCACTCTATCGTTACCACTCGATGCCATTACATCCAAGGATTAAAGTTCAAGACTTAGTTCACTTTATTTCTGTGATGGTGAACAAGGATAATTCAGATTAAGGTTCGAACCGAAAGGTACCTTTACTAAAAGTAAAGTGTGGAACCCCAAGATTTTTGATTCTTTGTGTTCCAACAGTGAATTCATGGGGGGTTTTTGGAATTAAATTTGTTGAGATGTTTAATTTAATTTGATGGTCAATATCAATTTGTATTATTATTTCTCAATTCCCCTATAAAAAGTGGAATTTGTGCTTGTGGAAATTATGAAGTGATCCAAGTTGAAAAGGAAGACACGAAATTTTGGAATTCAATATTCAACCATGTGGGGTGCTGTTTAGTCCCACATCATGGAGTGTCAAAACTGTCACTTGGTTTTTATATGGGAAGTCTTGAGACCAGTTTAGAAACAGACCAGAGAGGACTTTGGACCACCATACATGCACGTGTGTGCGTTCACCCGCCGCATCGGATCAGGCACGGGCTCGGGCTCGGGGCCTGTGGCGTGATGTCAAATAAAGACCGTGTCAGTTTTGTTAATTTCAACGTGATTTGAGTTCCAAGGGACGTGCTCCTTAATCCTCCCACGTTATGTAACCGCCCTGACGGCTTTAAGTATCACTCTAAAAGCCGTGGACTAGGTTATGAACATTCATGACTCTTATTCCCATCGCGTCTCTTCTCCTTCTCACGATCTCGGGCTTCGTCTATAGAGGTGCCTTTCGAGGATGCTCAGGCATGGTATGCACCGTCGACGAGTGTGGAACCGTAGTACCCTGAGAGCGACACGTCAAGGTCTTATGGCTGGTAAAGTGGGGGGCACTCTCTCTCTAAGGGGAGTCCTACAATAGGACGCTTCGGTTGTGATCTCTTTTCTTTGTCGGATTGTTTGCCATGATGTTTGTTTCTGAATTTTTCCTTTGGCCTAATATGCATATATTCTTAAAACGGATATTTTTCTTATTAATAATGATCCGGATACATACATGTGTTGATTTAAACCGGAAACTATGTTAAAATCTGGTTTTTGTACGTATGTTCATGCTGTGTTTTTCTACAGAACAATCATCATCTACTTCGTTTGGCTCAACACCGTGTTCTCTGGAAATGATTCCTTAATCTTTCCCATAAAATGATCAATACTTTCCTATCACTATTTTCTTGAAATATAATGAAAATTAAACCAAATAACTTCTAGTTTTTATTTTTGTACTTTCGGTTTATATTTCTTAACAAAAATAATGCACGTAAAAGTAATCCTTGGATATTGTATTTATAAATGCTTCTTATGGGTCAAGGCGTCTTTAACATAAGTATCTCTTAGTTGAGTCACAAAGAGGATATGGCCTACTACATCTAAAAGAATTGAACATAACAATAATGTTGTCATAAATAAAAATTGCAAAATGTTGATGCAAGTATTTTCTTACAAGTTTAGTGCGAATCTTTGTACATTCATGTTGGAATCTCATTGAAATCAACAAAATGTAACTTGTGGTATGGGATTGTGTCAATATTTTGGGAGATGTGTGTCAACGAGGTTGATTTCGTAAATCTCAACAGCTAACTCATTTGGCACAACCCTGATGTAAATTTCATCTTCTTAAAATGATGTTGGAAGAAAATAATTACATTTTATCTTTTATTGTTCCCTAAGTTGTATTCTTTAATTTATGTATTAGACATTAAATTTAATTAGAAGATATCATTTTTTTATATAATGTCATAGAAGTATTATATCAAGTTGAAAAGATTTTATTAACTTTAAGCATCACCATTAAATTCAAGTATTTATCATACAAAATTTGAAGCAATGTTAAGTAACTATTATTTATTAAAATCCATATTTTTAAGGGTTTTTTACATTTGCCTTTCTTAACTTCTGTTATATCACAAAAGGGAACGACTGTGAATTTTTAAAGAACTTAGGGACACAACTGATACTACAAGAAAAGGGAGGATCTTAACTGATATTTTTTTTTTGCAAAGTTAAGAAGGGACTAAGTGATAAACACCCAATTTTTAAACACAATCAAAACTACTATCGTCTAGTAATCAAGTATTTGTAACCGGAAGTAATGTAATACACAAAGAAAAAGACATTAAGGTATTTTTAAAAAAATGTATGAATTTTTTTGTGGGGAAAAACATACATTTATCTTATTTTTTAAAATCATATAATCATATTTAGAAGTTCAACAAGATTTTTTCCCAAACACTAATATTACCAAAATGAAGATGAAAATATTTAAATTAAATGAAGCAATTAATCTAGGGGTTTGCTTCTCTTCAGAAACCTAAACGTTAAATTTAAATATTGGTTTAGCTTTTTTTAAACATAAATACTAACAAAATTAAGAGGTTAATTACCATTAAATAAAACAATCAATTCAACCATCCTTTTTCTAGAAGTTAATTAAATAAATCTGATATTATCATTGATAAACTATATGGTATATCAACGACACAATGTGACACAAGGGATTGTGTTAGGACATGTTGTATTAAAGAAAGAAATGGAAGTGGATCCATCAAAAATTGAGACAATCACCCATTTAAGTCCACCGGTAAACATAAAGGGGATTCGGTCCTTCCTAGGTCATGTCGGCTTTTACCGCTGCTTCATCAAGGACTTTTCGAAAATTTTACGCCCCCTCACCAAATTACTGGAAAAAGATCAAGACTTCACTTTTACTGAGGAAGCATTTGAATCCTTCAAAATCCTGAAGAAAATCATCACTGAAGCACCCATACTACAACCCCCTGATTGAAACTGTGAGTTTGAGATCATGTGTGATACATCTGATTATGCTGTGGGGGCAGTATTGGGTCAAAGGAAAGATGGAAAACTCTATGCCATTCACTATGCCAGCAAGACTCTGGATGATGCTCAAAAGAATTATATTATGATTGAGAAAGAACTTTTGGATGTGGTGTTTTCATTAGAGAAATTTCGGTCTTACATCCTAGGATCCCACGTCATAATCTACATAGACCGCTCTGCTTTGAAATATCTCTTCACAAAGATAGATGCTAAGTGTAGACTCATTAGGTGGGTATTATTGCTCCAAGAATTTGATTTAGAAATTCGAGATAAAGACGGAGCAAAGAATGTCGTGGCCGATCATCTTTCAAGACTCCCTTCATCAAACACAGATACAATCCCAATTTCTGATAACTTTCCAGATGAAAGTATCATGTCTGCTTCTCAACTCCCTTGGTATGCAGACATCGTCAATTACATCGTAACTTCCACATTTCTTGATGACTGGCCAAAACATAAGAAAGACCAAACTAAAGCCCAAGCTCGATACTATCACTGGGAAGACCCTTTGCTCTTCAAAGAGGGAAATGATTTGATATGGAGAAGATGTATCCCTGAATCTGAACTCAACGATGTCCTAACTCACTGCCACACTTCTGGGTGTGGAGGACACCACTCAGGGAAGCGCACAACTGCTAAGGTCTTATATTATGGTTTCTATTGGCCTACACTCTTTAAGGATGCCCATCATTTTGCTCAATCTTTCCCTGCCTGTCAAACCAATGGAACAATGACCCGACGCTGCATGATGCCTCTCCAACCATTGCACATAGTCGAAATCTTTGATACTTGGGGAATAGACTTCATGGGACCTTTCACCACTTCACAAGGCTATCAGCACATCCCGCTCGCTGTAGACTATGTGTCCCGTTGGGTTGAAGCCATTCCCACTCGTGATGCTGATAGCGCCACTGTGGTTAAATTCCTGACCAATCTCTTCTCCAGATTTGGATTACCTAAGGTGGTCATTAGTGATGGTGGAACCCATTTTCTGAATGCTTCAGTTAAGAATTTACTTAAGAAGAATGGAGTCGAACACCGTGTCTCAATTGCCTATCATCCACAGACCAATGGAATGGATGAGCTGTCAAATCGAGAAATCAAGACCATCCTCCAGAAAATTGTCCGCTCTGATCGTAAAGATTGGTCTCAACTCTTGCCTTCTGCTCTTTGAGCCTACCGCACAGTCTTCCGTACACCCTTAGGAATGAGCCCATATAGCTTAGTCTATGGAAAGCCTTGCCATCTACCTGTAGAGATCCACTACAAATCACTCTGGCCAATCAAGAAATGCCATTTGGATTATGATGAGGCTGGAAAGAAAAGACTATTGGATTTATCTGAACCGGAAGAATTAATATCACAAGACTATGACAATAACCTGGTGTATAAGGAGAAAATCAGAATATGGCATGATGTGAACATTCCGAGGAAAACATTTCAAGAGAATCAAAAAGTGTGGCTTTTCGATGCAAAATTGAAACTATTTCCAGGAAAACTGAGATCGAAGTGGAAAGGACCATACATTGTAACCAAAGTCTTTGATAATGGTGCAATAGAAATCTGTGACCCACACACAAAAGCCACTTTTAAAGTCAATGGTCAAAGACTGAAACCTATTGTTGAACCATCCGGTCCTAGGCATGTCTGTACAACATACCTTCTACAGGAAAAGTGAATCACAACATCGCCAAGCTGAGGCGTTAAATCATGCACTCTCGTGAGCCTCTCCTCACAAGTATCTCTTCTTCTTACTGCTCGCATGTTTATTTTCGCTGCATTGCATTAGATAAGTATGGGGGTACCCCTCCACACTACATAATAATAATAATAACACAAAAAATACTTTTCACATCACTCACCCCTTCTTTTGATCCTCCTATTATACCTTGTCTTCACCATGAGGACATGGTCTTTGATAAGTATGGGGGTGTCTGCATAGTTTTCAAAATTGCATACTCTTCAAAAAAACTTCAAAAAATTTTTGCAAAAATTCCCCTAAAAATATTTTCAAAAAACAAAAAACCACCAAAAATACATCCTTCCTAGTTTTATCCTATCTTTTGAGAAATCAGCTCTTCATTGCATAGATCATAGACTGAGGTTGAGGTGACCCTAATCAACTTAACTTCATCAGAATTTCACTAGGCATGAGTTTTTAAGCTTTCTTCAGGTCCATATGGACTTTATTCTCTCAGTTCTACTAATTCTATTGGTGAATGAACTTCTGTATCTAACTAGATCACCTTAGCAACTAGCAGCACTCTTAAACTCTTCAGTGGATATTAAGCAACCGCACATTGCACTAGCTTGATTGAGTTGATTTTACGAGTTACAATTATAATCTAGTTGAGGTGAGGAGTTGTCCTCTTGGTTGTGCCAATGCCTGGACCTTGTCTATAATCAGTGAAGGAACTTGACTCAGGGGAAACATGATCTCTCTAGTCTAAGTATGTCAGCAAATAAGCCAGTATTAGGCCTCCAAAGTCAATATTAAGCCGATACTACCTTTGATGCCAAGCCCAAGACAAAAACACCACAAAAAGGCATATCACAATACAAAAGAATGCCAAAAAAACCACCAATCATGCAAAGATATGCAAAGCAGAAGCAATGAAAGAAGACCACCAAATAATCTCTCTCCACCAACAAAGCCGTGGTAGCAGCCCTATGATGCTACCTAAATTCTTAAAAGAGGCCCAAAGAGGCCCTGGGTTATGCTCTGCAAAAGGAAAAAATGAGAGCAACGGACCAAAGCGGTCTACGCAAAACCCTGAAAATTAAAGTCCCATTCTCCAAGAATTATGACCTACTTTTTATGCTGACATACTTGGGTAAAAAGAGAATATGCCTGAATTCAGGTGAGAACTGAGGCTATATGTATAGGGAATCATTCGGTACCTTGATAGATTGTGTTGTTAGCACGTTCTCTTGACTCAGGAAAGCTAAAAACATCACTAACATTGTTTATATCCACTCAAAGTCAAAGAGAATACCCGTTTCTTAGGATGAGCTAACCTGATCGACCTTCTGAAACCATGTCCGATTTTGTTGGAACTGAGAGGCTGTTGAAACTACAAAACTCAAGTCAAGTCGACTATTCGAGCAAATCATTAATCTATGGGTCGACTCTAGTGAAGTTTGTGTATTTATGTGGTTAGGATCTGAAAACTCGAGACTTTGTGGGTATGTCTGCTGCAAACCCTCACCCGACTTTGTGGGTATGTCTGCCGCAAACCCTCACCCGATCTATCTTGTCTATTTTCCTTATCATTCATTATTACTTAACTTATTCTTTCTCGGGACTAGCAAGATTTAAGTATGGGGGTGTGATTTGTACAATATATATTGGTATAATTTGGTAAAATTATGCGAAAAACAAGCCCAATATTTGACATATAATCTGCAATCTTGCATAACTCACATGTTATTTATTCCATAATTACAGAGGAGAAAATTGTGATATCCAGGAAAAATACTCTCAAAAATATCCATTCACATATTATTTATTGATTATATATGGTGAAGATATAGTTAATACTAAAGTTCCATGAATAAATCCTACAGTAAAAGAGAAAACGAAAGTGCAATGAATGTAATAATATAGCCTCCAACATGTTGACTTGGCATTACAAATTTATTGGAAAGAAAAGGGGAGGGTTGAAAGTGAAAAACTTCCACTCTTTAATACCATGTCTAGAGACACTTATGTACATGCATGTGCCCCCTCTTTATTCCCAATCACCCATGACGAGGTAGCCGTCCATATCCTTTCCCTCTTCCCCATGCATGAATGGAATTAATGTTTTGTCTTCATGTGCATGAGATGTGTCCCTTCATTCCAAACATTCATCTATAAAGGGGCACAACACATGAAGATGGAAGGGGCTTGCACTCGTGATTCTATCTTGCTCCCTCTCTCTCCTTATCCTATCTCTCTCTATCTTTGGTCTCATGCAGATGAAGATGAAGATGATGGCATAGGCATCAACAGCTCCCTGTCTCCGACGTTCTTCTCTTCCTCGACCCCGACGATTGCTAGCAACCGCGCAAAACCATTGTGCGTACAGCTAGCAACCTTGCACAGTCGTTGTTCCCTCGCGCATCCTCTTCCTCTGCACTCCAGCCGCAGTCCTCATCTTGCGCACACGTTGCTGTACGCAGTCCCTTCTTCTCCGACACACAGCAGTGCAACCTGCGACTAGCACCATCTCCGCCTCACGCAACGAGTTGCTGCGTCATCTCCACCCAGCTCCAGCCTGCAGTAGCGTTACTCCAGCCCCAGTTTGCGTTTCTTCGCGATCTGAGGACCCTCTCCTCCACTCCATACCACCGTTATGCGCACTGTCGCATTCTCTCCGGTCTGCACGCCACTGCCAGCCTACCGCGAGTCTCTGTTTTAGCCCCACGCCTCATCTCCACGGCATGCGACTTCCTCGTGCGAGCTCTAACCAGGCACCTCCTACCAATAGAGGCTTGTGCCCTCGCTGTACATCTCCTAAGCTTGTGCGTGTGGTCTACAGCTGCGTCTGCACGCTGTCATTCCTAGCACTCTGTGCGCCAACGTCCACTTTGCTCCTCCATTATTTTGGGTTCCAAGCCTCGTGCAGAGAAGTTAGCCATTTCTCATTTTATTGGTCTTTTCTAGCATTATGATTGAACTAGATTTAAATGCATTTTCCTTTATAAAGTACAATCTTTTGATAACTCTGGTTACAAGATAGATTAATTACATCTTACCCAATTACTTTATCCTATCTTGAATACTGCAAGTATCATATTATCATCTCTATATTAATTTTCGATTCATCACTCACTTCATCACGTTCATATTTTTTCCTTCAATGTAATGGATTAAAATTAGAATTAAGTTAGACAGATAAAAGAATAGCGAGTTTGCTTAGTCCCTGTGGATTCGATCCTCTACTTGCCGCATACTTTTTGCATACATTCATCGTGCTCGTAGCTGTAATATTATTTGCTTGATGTCTACTTATCGTGGAAAAACAACGACTTGATTAAATCAATTTTTTAAACCGCGAAAAATCGGCTCAACAAAGTCCCTTTGTAAGTGGATATGTCGTGTTATCTTTGGTACAAACAATGTCATGACAATCACACCAGAAGACACAAAATCCCTGATAGACATATGTCTAACTTGGATATATCTTCTAATTTTCTGATTATACTTTGAATTCTTTACTTTTGCAACTGTAGTCATGCTATCACAATGTAAAGAAATGGCAGGTATCGGCTTACCCACCATGGGCATCTCGAAGAGAAGCTCCATAAGCCATTCAGCCTTTATACATGTTGTGTCCAGAGCACACAAGTCTGCCTCAAAAGTAGACTGAGCCAAGATGATATGTTTCACAGATTTCCAGGAGACTGCACCGCCTCCAAGGGTAAATACATACTCAGTCACACTGTTACTCCCGGAGTCCTCTATTTGACCAATCCAACTTGCATCACTATATCCTTCTAAGACAAGAGGATATTTAACATAATGCATTCTAAGAAGTGTAGTACCCTTAAGGTACTTCAACACTTGATCCAAGGCCTCCCAATGAGTACGGTCAAGACATCTCGTATACCTACTCAACTTTGCGACTGTAAATGAAATATCAAGTCGAGTACAGTTCACAAGATGCATCAAGCTTCCTATAATATGGGAATATCGTAGTTGTGTTACATGTACTCCACTCTTGTTCTTGAAAAGGGGTTTAGATGACTCATAAGGATGCATATAGATTTACAACTTTGATAGTCAAATTTTCAAGAACTTTCTCAGTATAATGTGATTTAGACACAACTATTCCTTAGTAGATCTAATCAATTTGAGTCTAAAATCACATTTGCAACTCATGAGTCCTTCACCTCAAACTTATTGCTCAAGAACCTCTTTGTTTCTTCCATTATCCTTATCTTTGATCCAAATATCAAAATATCATCGACATATAGGCATAAGACAACAAACATATCACTCTTAATCATAGAATACACACATTTACCAAATTCAAGAACAATAAAGCCATAAAATCGGATAGTCTTATCAAACTTTTCATGCCATTGTTTCGGAGCTTGTTTTAGTCCATAAAGGAACTTTACAAGCTTGCATATATTTCTTTCATTACCAGATGCTACGAATCCCTCAGTTTGGTCAATAAATATTTCCTCCTCAAGATCGTCATATAAAAAGGCTTTCTTCACATACATTTAATGAATTGTGAGATCATGTATGGAGACCAACACAATGAGCATATGAATCGTAGTCATCCTAGTAATAGGAGAATTTGTATCAAAATAATTAATACCCTCCTTATGTTTGAAACCTTTGGCTACAAGTCTTGCCTTATATTTTCCTATGATCCGTCCAGTCTAAGTTTCCTTCTGAATACCCATTTGATTCCTATGATGGAACACCTAGGAGGTAGATCGACTAATTCCCACCTGCCATTTGAAATGATCGAATACATTTCGTATTTAAATGGCATCCTTCCAATGCCTTGCTTCAGTAGAAGTCATGGCATCCTTGTACGTGGGAGGATCACCCTCGATTTGGTAGGAGATAACGTCTCTACATAAATCCTTGGCAATCGTAGGCCTTTTACTTCGTCTAGGTTCAATATCCTCCAAAAGTTCATTGGGTTCAAAAGAGGTAGCCCTCATATTTGACATCTTTTCTATTTATTGTGTAATAGAACCAGATGTGGAGGCTACGTCGCTAGTCAGATTTTCAAGAATTCTTTTTTCATTGGAAAAATATACTCAAAAAAGGGAGTATCACGAAGTTCAATAATAGTATTAGTATCTATGTCCATGATCTCAGATCTAATTACCAAGAATCGATAGGCATAACTATTTTCTAGATACCCTAAGAAGATCGCGTTAACTGTTTTATGTACAAGCTTCTTTCTCTTTTATTCTAGGACTAAGACTTTAGCCAAGCATCCCCACACATTGAGATATTTTTAGACTTAGCTTCCTGTTTATCCAAAGTTCAAATGGACTCTTATCTTTATATCTTAGGGGAACTCTATTCAAAATATGGCAAGATGTATTCAAAGCTTTCCCTCACATGTAAGGTAGTAGCCTAGAACTTTGGAAAAGTTCATGGACCACATCACTTAGTTTCCTATTCTTCCATTATGTTATTCCATTAAAATGTGGTGAATACGATGCAGTGACCTCATGAACTATTCTAAATAACTTACATTGTTCATCAAATATGTTAGATGTGTATTCACCACCCCTATCAAACCTTAGATGTTTAATTATTTGGATGACTTGTGTTTTTGCTTCATTCTTAAAGATAAGAAACTTTTCTAAGGTTTCATCCTTAGCTTTAAGTAGATAAACATAACAGTATCTATTGCTATCATCTATGAAGGTGATAAAATATCTTTTGTTATATCTAGTCATCATGCCACCAAACCCACAAATATCAGAATGTATAAGTCTAGAATTTCAGTTTCCATGTTCACATAATGAAAAGGCTTTCTAGGCAACTTAGCTTTAGCTCATATTTCACATTTAGTGAGTTTGTCTATAGTATGATCAGGAATAATGTCAAGTTTCATCAATCTTTTCATATAATTGAGATTCACATGTCCTAGCCTAGAATGACATAAATCAGTAGATTCAATATTTGAAATAACATAAGTAGAGGAATCAAAACTAGAATGTTATTAACTGAACTATCAATGGCATATCTGATTATAAATAAAAGTCATGATGAGTCAAATATCCATTGCCAAAGAAAACACCAAGTCTCAGAAAAACTACTTTATTACATTTATAGTCTAATTGAAAACCCTCTCTAACTAATAAAAAACCAGACAAGACATTCTTCTTGATATCAGAAACGTGCAATACCCTGCTCAAAGTCCAAACTCGTTCAGTTAAGAATCTCAACTCGACTCGTCTAGACCCAAGCACCTTGACTGTCGATCTGTTCCCCATCATCACTATTCCACCTACTGAAGCCAGATAAGATACAAAGAAGGAATTGTCAGTACAAATGTGCACATTTGCACCAGTATCAACAAGCCACTCATTAGGCTTGTTACTATAAAGAGTTCAGGGTTCACTGAGACATACCCCTCGCCAAGCCCACCTCCTTGAGTCAACATGAGAGCCTGAGAAATAACATCCGTGGATTTTTGTTTAGTCTTTAGAGAAGGATAATCCTTCTTCCAGTGTCCAACCTGTACACACTGCTAGCAAGGTTTGCTCTTTGGTTTTTTCTGAATTTTTCCCTTGGCTTTTAGATTCTTATTTTTCCCTTTAGCATTATTTTTTGTTGAGGTTATCACATTGACCTTAGAGTTCATGCCAACAAGCATCACAGATTTTTATTTCCTATGCCTCTTCAATAGCTATTGAGACCACTAAGTCATCTAGAGAAATTTTCCCTTTCTTGTGCTTTAGAGACATCCCAAAATCTTCTTAGAACTTGTGAAATTTCTCAATGATCGACATGACCTGAAAGTTTTCAGGAAATTTCATTTCTGCCTCAGCTAACCCGTAAAGCAATAGTAGAAACTCGTGAACATGTTCTAAAACCGATTTCCCCTCAATCATCTGAAATTTCACGAACTTAAATACTGAGTATTTTTCAGTATCCAGATCTTCTTTGATGTACTTCTTATCCAGTTCCTCCCACGTATCCTTAGCGGTCTTGATGGATGCAGCATGGACATTGAATAGATTATTCGACGGTGTAGTAAGGATGCACCCATGACACAGACAATCATGTTCTTTCCATGCATGAGCCACCTTGACCGCATCATTATCCAGGTTCTGTTTAGGTAACTTAGGGTACTCGATTTCCAAAATCGAAATTAGACCAATCGTGGTCAGTCAGATTTTCATGTGTTGTTGTCAAAGCTTGAAATTCTAACCCCCTGAATTTCTCTGGCATTCTAGTGAAATCCACACGAGACAAAAACCTTAATTCAAGCATTTTTCGTATCATATTATAGATTTATCTCTCTAAGATTGTAGAAAAATGCAACATGGACATACATAAAAAAATATATTTTCAACATGTTTCTAGTTTAAATCAACACATGTATGTATCTAAATCATTATTGACAAGAAAATATCTGTTTTAAGAGCATATGCATATTAGACCAAGGGAAAAAATACGAAAACAAACATCATGACAAACAATGTGACAAAGAAAAGAGAGTTAGAGATCACAGATGAAGCATCCTATTGTAGGACTCTCCTTAGAGAGACAGTGCCCTCATTTTTTCTGTGAACGGGGCCTTGACGTGTCACTCTCGGGGTACGATGGTTCCATGCTCGTCGATGGTACACACCGTATCTGAGAGTCCTCAAAAGGCACCACCATAGATGAAGCCTGAGATCGTGAGAGGGAGAAGAGAGGCGGTGGGAATGAGAGCCATGAATGTACGTAACCCTAGTCCACTGCTTTTAACATAACATGAGATGATTAAGGGACATGTCCATGCCACTCCATGCCACACCGTAACGCAGTCGCGCCCATGCCCATGCCCGAGCCCGACCCGACGGGCGGGCAGGCCGGCTGGCGTGCATGTGTGGTGGTCCAAAGTCCTCTTTAGTCTGTTTCTAGACTGGTCTCATGATTTCTTATATAAAAACCAAGTGTCGGTTTGGATACTCCACGATATGGGACTAAATAACACAACACATGGTTGAAACATTGAATTCCAAGAATTGAGATACACTAATCCAAAGTGATATTGATCATCAAATTGCATTAAACATCCTAACAAAGTTAATTCCAGCTTGTTCTTGCAGAAGTGACCGTTCGAACATTTATGGTATAACTCTCTTTAATCTTCCTTCATAAAGATAATAAATTACACCTCTAATATTACCTATATATTGCTTTCATTTGTATATTGTAGGACAACCATGTCTTTGCTCCCCATCGACTGTAAAATTTTTCATAAACCTCGATATTTCTAAAGTGGAAAAAATTCAAGGTCATTTTTAAGGGTTTTTATCACTTGTTACCTTCTTAGATATTGCGATATCAGTTATGTCCATCCCTTTTTCCAAATATCTATTATAATCCTGACTTCTTTCACAATTATTACTTGTACACTTCCATTAATTTGGACATCAATGTGCTCATGTAAACCATGATTTTTTCATATCATGGTGCAGTTAAGAGGTACATAACTATCAAACCATGATTTTTTTTCAGATGATGGTGTGCTTAAGAGGTACATAACTATACAAACACCTCCCCTCCCTCAACCCCTCAACCCCGAACTCCACCTCTAATCCCACTACCTTCATCCCCATTCTCCTCTGACCCCCTCCTCTATTATTCCCGCTCCATTGTCTGGCACCTCTCCCTTACCCCACACACGCCCTTCTCCTCTTCTGTGTACCCCCCCCCATCCCAATGCTCCTCCTCTGATGCCTTCCTCTCTTTCTTCAGTAGAGAGTCGACAAAACCTAAAACCCATCATGTAACTAAACTCTTCTTCCCCTTCATCTCTTTCATCTTCCTTATTTTATTTTGCATGTATCTACTCCATGCTCTATTTTTCCTAAAGCCCCTTCTTCCTCTTCTATTTTGATGTCAAATCCAATGCAGACCATCAAATCCAATCATGTCGAAATCAACATGGATACAACCAGTTTGGACCGATGGTTCGACCCAATTGGAACAAACCAAAGACTGGTCGGTTCAACGTCCAATCTTGTTTTTGAAAGCTTTCCTAGAACTCTTTCTAAAAGGTATGTGTGTGTTATTTCGTATTATGTCATTAATTTAGGATGCGGGAACTTCATCAATCTCACTATAATCAATTAGTACCTTGACTTCATTGTTATCTTTACTCGTAAGGATTTATGTTCCAAAAATTTTACGTCTGTAGAAACAAAAACCTTTCGAGTCTCTGAATCACAAAATTGGTGTCCAATATTTTTCTTTACGTATCCAATGAAGTAGCATTCTCTAGTACAAGATTCCAACTTGCTTGCATCCACATTTTTAGCACCGACCAAACAATCGCAAATTCTTAAATGTCATACACTAGGCTTGGTAACATGCCTAAGCTCATGCGTGGTTTTGGGTACAAATTTAGTTGTACTTATATTAAGGATATAAGCAGCGGTCTCTATTGCATGTCGCTAGAAACTAAGAGGTAAATTAGCTTTACTAATCATTTATCTAACCATGTCCAATATGATTTTATTGTATCTCTTCACAACTTCGTTGAATTGAGTAGTACCTGGAGGAGTTTGATTGGAAATTACTCCTTTCTCCTTAAGGTATTCTTTGAATTCATCTAGGAGGTATTTGCAACATCAATTAGATTGAATTGTTTTATCTTCCTTCTTTTACTGCAGCCATGCTCAAGATGTGCTTCTCTAATCTGTTGTGTATGTTTTTGTGGGGTTGACGCTTTGATGTACATGCCTCTTTCAGTCTTTTCTTCACTAAAGACATGTATTCCATGGATTTCATTAGTGGCATTTCAAGAACAATATTTTGTAAGATCTCAATGATGATTGGATCAGACAATGCATTTTTCAAATTTCTATTTTTTAGATCTTTTCATCACATCTAGAAAAGGAATATTTACATATTGAAAAGTTGTTCTTATTCAAAATAGAATAATCATGTACAAATGACTAACTCGAAGGTGCACAATCATTCAAAATAGGCAAAAGAGTATGTACATGAGCTTTGGCTTCTTCAATCGGCACTAGATCAACTGTTGATGCGGCTTTCTCCTCTGTTGGATCAGTTCTGCTTTGTCTCTTATTCTATTTTTGGTATTATTCTTTTCTTCATTTTTTTAGATTTTTGGAATATCTGATGCGATCCCTCCTTCTTTGTCACTCAATCCTACTGATGGTTACGTTGATGCAGAAGATGATGATTTGTCGGTGGATGTTTTATTCTTCCCTTTTGCTGCAACATATGGCTACAAGGTCCTACTGCTCATGAGAGTCACAAATTTAGATAGCATATTAGAATGAAGGATACCCGACTCATCTAGTTTAGAGGATACATTGCTAACTACCTGCTCTTTCCACTCAAAATTATTGGGGTTCACCGCAACATCCGCTGGTATGATAGTTTTAATGGCAGTGAGTGTTGAACTGATCTCTACCTTACTTAAGAATGATATATTGTAGTATATGAAGGTAGAAAATGATCTATCAAAAACCATAATCTTCAAATATTGTGGAGAATTTTTACTTGGCAAGTCTACCATGGTCGAACACAGGGAACAATGATTTTTAGTTGCATGATTTTAAATTAATTTAAAAAATTAATTAATCACAATGTTAATATTTATGTCAAGAAATAAAATGAAAATAAAAGAAAAGAAATGTAATGAAGATGCAATGCAATGTGGGAGCACAATATCTATCATTATAAGATTTAAATTCTCGACTAAAATAATCAATTAATCCTAAAAAAATAATCACAAATAAATCAAGAACTGCATATGAAATGATGTTCAGGCTGCAGACTTAAAAGATTATTCATTGATTCATCCTGCAAATGAAGAAATCAAAAGTATCCTTGAATTTCCTTATAAATTAAGCCTTACTTTAAAGTATTTTTATCACATAAAATGTCAATGAATTAATTCCCCCTCAACTACAAACTTGCTAAGATCAAATCCTCGAAGAATGATCATGGGATCTAATCTAATATTCTACCCTTGAATGAGTTTTTACAATAGATCAAACAATAATTACGAGAGGATTGACGAATTTAAATTCACACAAAAATATCAAGGAAATACATTAATTCTTCCTTGATATTTCCCCCTACAAAGATTAATTCCTCAATCAGTATTCACAAGAGAATTAATCGGATTCAATCTCCTCAAATGAATCATTCTATATAAAATCAAATATTTCTCATGATAAATAAAGTACAAATATGTTGAAAATCGACATGCATAAATCATCAGAGATCCTTAAATAATAATCACCTAGTAAGCTTCAGAACAGTTCACAATAGATGAAATGATAGAGCACTGAATGACCTTTAAAACGACATATTGTGCGTGAAATTCGGAGTTCGTATGGGAAAGTTATGCTAACTTGAAATGTCATCGGCTAAATTGTAATAAAAGTGTATTTTTTTTCTTCTCAAATAAGTCCCTGCAGGGCTAATGTGAGATACACATAGGGGCTCTGATGTAATTTCACCAAGGAGCCACGTGTGGGGCACATGGTCTTATTGGTGGGGATGTTTTTACAATTTATAAACATATGATGGTTGGAGTGCAATTTTCCCACTACTACATGTGTGTTGCATGTACGTAGTGAGTCTCAGAGGAGGAAGCTATGGCTCGAGGGTTAAGCTTAGGCTTGGATGCCCCGAGCCTCCATATGACAGATGAGAGAGGCTTGGTGGCAACCTCAGGTCCGTGGCTGAGGGACGCCCCCCCGAGGCACCACATGGCGTACATGGAAGCTTTGGCGGACTCAAGCCTCGAGTCTTAGGCCGATGTTGGGGGGAAGGAGTCGACATGGCAGCATGAGAGCTGTTGGAATGCATAATCCAACGACTGCTGGGCAAGATGGAGGGGCTACTCGGGCGGCTGCGAACGAGCAGAGGACGTGACTGGGCACGACGAAGCTGAAGCTACAGAGGCCTATGAGGAGGCGTGGTGCATCAAGGGATCAACCGACACACGATCAAGCGGTGGAGCAATCTGCTCGAGGTAGAGGTAATGACAGTGGACTGACCTGTAGCAAGGTCGGCAAGCTCGGTGTCGACTAAGGCAGTGTCGATGGTGCTGAGCTCGGGGAGCATCGAGCCCAAAGCGATGGAGGGTGGCAAAGTGGAGATGTTGGTCAGCTACGAAGCACATGGATGTGATATGCTGGTTGGTGAGGAGCGGTGTGGTGCTCTGTAGTGGCAGGGCACGAGGTGATCGGTGGCGATGGTGAGGGAGATGCGACGCGTAGTGGTTGCATAGGGTGGAAGAGGGAGAGCATGGCGACAAGAAGATGTGCGTGAAGATCAAGAAGAAGTGAAGATGGAGCAACCAAGTAGGATGTACGATAATGGGAAAAAAAGGGAGAGAAGATGAGAAGAAAAAGAAAAGTAGAGGAGGAAGAAGAGGGATTCTACATGGAGCCCCTATGTGTATCTCACATTAGCCCTGCCACTTGTGAATGGCAGGAGTGTCTAACTACGGTCGGTTATTTCTCGAGACACATGACAGAGGTAGAGAGCTTTCCCACGCAAAGGTACAACGGCAATGATGAGGGAACCTCAAGATCTCGCCTGGGGGTCACCGATTGCCGTCAACTCGAGCTCTAAGGCCTGGAGCTGACACCAAGGGAAGGAGCGAGCTGGACCTATGCCTTCCATGAAAAGGTGGATGGCGACGACAGTTAGTGGTCGCTAGGTTATACAGGGAGGCGAGGCTCGATGACGATTATGGGAGAGGAAGCGAGCGAGGCGGAGGAGGCTCGTAACGGTCGGAGGTGGAGTATCATTAGTGGCGGAGGCAGCGAGCATTGTGCGAGGAGAGATGAACGCTCGGTTGAGGCTTGGGCGGGTCACATGCCATGCATATGCATGTGGAAGGAGAAGGCGGCACATGCGTAGCACGTGCGAGAGAGAAAGGACGGAAGTCAAGTCACGTGCAACTAGGCCTGGCCAAAGTACGGGCCGGGCTGGGCCATGGGACGGGCCGAATGGGCCAAGGTTCTAAAACCCCTTGTTCAAGGCCTGGCCCGACCCATGTGTCGAATGTAAAGTATTTTTTCCTCATTTTTAATCGAATATATAGTGATAAATTTTTTTTAAAACATCAATTAATCATTGTAAATCTAAGTTACCGTAATATGTGTTGCTTGACATGTAAACTATAAAAAAGAGTTATAATATTGATAATGTAAAATAAAAACTTGAAGTATATTCAATTAGATGTATGTAAATTGTAATATTTAAATATATTTTTTATATTTGCAGGTCGGGCTAGGCTTTGTGGCACATGTCCACAGCCCGCCCAGTTAACGGGCGAGCCAAATAGTAGGCCAGGCCTGGCCGACCCATTCTTGAAATCTCTTCGCCCAAGCCCGTCCCTTGAGCAGGCTGGGCGGGTGACCCCTCCCCCCCCACCATTGGCCAGGTCTACGTGCAACGTACATGGCCTGGAGGGGTGCAGAGAACGAGGGAGAAGGAGGAGAGGAAAATGAGAGGGAGAAAGAGAGAGGCAGAAAGAAAGAGAGAGGGAACAAGATAATAAAAATTAAAATAAAAAATAAATAAGATTAAAGTAAAAATTAAAAATAAAATTAAGGATTAAATGAAAATAAAATATAAAAATTAGATAAAGATAAACAATTAAAATAATTAAAATAAAAAGAAAAATTGAAACGAAGTAATAAAGGAAGTTGAATTAAAAAGGGGTCAATACAATAGTTGTTCATCTCGACGATATCTACAGCTTTCGTGAAGGACCCAAAACCAAAAGAGGTGAATTGTAAAACAAGTATTTTTTGGAGGTACTCTACATTTAATAAAATATAGAATTTGGGTGTGCACAAGGCGTGCCCATGGCGTGCACATGACGAGCCATTATGTGTGCTCCAATCTGAAATAGAAGTTGAAAAAAATTATAAGAATTATTTGTAATATATTTTTCAAATTTCTTAAAAATATAAAGACTAACCATTAATTCTCCTGCATCAGGAGTGGACCAATAAAACTCTCCATCTTTCCCTCTCAAGTAGGGCTTAAATCACCACTCCTGAAATGAGAGTTCTCTTTCCAACCTATACACCACGAAAAATAAAGATAAATAATAATAATGTAATAAAACAATATTAAATTAGTGTTTGAAATATACCTTTTAATAGAAATTATCAGCTCTGCTTTAATTTGATTGTGGCTTTTGGCACCACTAGTTGATCTAATCTTCTATTTTTGGTTGTTTTCCCTTCCCGTCATCGACCTCCTTCGAAACTCAGAACCTGTAATGAATGCATCACAAAAACCTACCCATCTGCAATAAAAATTAAATGAACATATTTTTTAATAAAAATAAATTTTAAACTATGATGATAAGACAATACCTATCCTCCATGCATCGTGACGTTGGGAACCTTTTCATCTCCTCAAAATTCATTTCACTACATCCCATTTTCGTATGCGAGACTCTTCTTACCTTGAAAAATGTATACTTCATCATTTTCTCCATCAAACGAATAAAGGATTGATGATAAGCTCCCTTCCCTAGATCAGGACAAAACGATACATACTTTGAAAAGTTCTGAAAATTTTAAGATAAACGAGTTGTAACAATTATCAATTAATGTGATAAAATACTATTTTTGTCAAGAACATGTCAAACAATGTCTCATATTCGGTAGCAAGAATGCGACACCAATGAAATTGTTTGCTGGTCAAATATGTCTTGACAATGTTGGTTATCTCCTTTGCAACCTTGTTGCTATTCAAAAAATCCCTGCAGAATTTTGTAAATTTATAAAGAGTATATATATGAAAGTTAAAATGAGAACGTATAAAAAATTACCCCTCATCTGCAATAACCTCCAACAAAGGTAAGGACTCCTAAGTCTTCCTACCTCTAGCGGGTAAAGGCATGTGGGTGATCGGTCTAGAAAAAGGAGAATCAGATTTCATCGATGTTCGTGCAAGTATCGAGATAGGAAATGCATCGGGAGCGGCTGAGGAAGAGGGCTCTCCATATACACCTTCATAAAACAAAGGAGGAGGATAACCCAAGAGACTCATAGTAGGCTATGACCCGTCGAGTCACAACCAGAAGAATTCTAAATCAACCTACGAGGTAGGTTGCCTACTGGAAGAAGATGACTCCGAGGAGGTCGGACGAGTGGATCATTGAGAGCCATGAGAGTCGTCGTGTCCAAAACCTGTCATGATTGTAATCGCAATATAATATTTAATTATACAATTATCAATGGAACTTTTTAACTAGTACAATACTTATCAAAACTTACAGTTAATCTGCATCATTAGATTCATGTGAATTATAACATGTTTCATTGATTGTGGAGTTGTCCGAATCATCATTTATAACTTTTTAAATCATCTACTTGGTGAGCAGATATCTCCTTATTATCCTCCAATCAAATAGATTCTATGATTAGGACTACATCTGCTACATTTATTCGCTTACGAGTAGGAGTGAAAGCTTCATCTATAACACCTTTTGTAGGAGTGTCTTTTTAGAAATATAACTTCATGAATTTATCTTGATGACACTGAAAGTTTTAATATTCTTTCTCTTCTTTGACACTTGTTGAAGATAACAAGCTTCGTCCACTTGAGAAGAAAGAATGAAAAGTTCAAATCTGCATATAGATTTTCTTTATGTAACATCAATAGTGGTACTCTATCTATCGATCACTAGCCTTCATTTGGATCGTACTAGCCACACAAAAAAAGAATTACTCTATTTAAGCTTGGAATACTATATTCTACTTCCAATATTTCATTTAAGGTTCCACAATAATCTAAATGATCTTCATCGTAACAAGATCCACATACCATCTCTTCGTAATTCTGAGTTTTTAAGTTTCTACCAGAATTTATGGTTTGAAATCGATAACCATTACTCCAACAACAATTGTATGATTGAACTTTATAAACTGGACCTTCTGAAAAATATTTTAATATATGTATAGTGTAATCATTACTGCCCAATTATTTTGTTAGGTTCTTAAACCACTCTATAAATTCTTTTTTATATGTGCTCACAACTTCATCATTTGTATATGTAGGATTTTCTTCCATATTTTTACTTCTAAATTCCCTAAATTGAATACACAAACCATTAAAAGATAAAGAGAACGAAATTTCATTTCTTTGAAAAATAATAAAGATACGTACTCAACGTATGGTATTATTTCTGCACATTTATCTAGTACGCAAAGCTCAACAGTATCTTTCTCTTTTTTTGACAATATACGCTCTTTAGACTTTCCTATTAGTTGGTCTGACTGATGAAAGACACTGACATAAGGTCCTTCGTAAGAGTAGACTACCTCATTCCCTCTTAATCTGTTGTGTATAGTCTTCATGTCTTCAGGAAAATACCTCGCACAGAATGTTGCTACTTCTTCGTATATATACTGAGAACTGGTAGATTCTTCAACTCTACTTTTATTTTAGACCTTTCTTTTACGGAAGAACATGAACATACGTAAAATAGAATATGATTTTAATCATAAAACAATATCTTTTAAATTAAAAATTTATCTTAAAATAATACCTTTCAAATGGATACATCCAACGATATTTCACGAGACCTCCAACTTTTACTTTGTATGGAAGATGAATCATCAAATGCTCCATTAAATCAAAAAAATATGGTGGAAATATCTTTTTCGAATTACACATAATCACAGGAATATTTTTCTCAAGATATTCCATCTCCCTCCGGTGTATGCGTGACAAACCTAGAATTTGGAAAATTTTGTTAACATCCGGTAGAACATCGATGATATTTTTTGGTAACAGCCCCCTGAACACTATTGGTTGCAGTCTTTTCATGAATATATGACAGTCATGACTCCTCTGTCCTTGAAATTAAAACTTCTTAAATTGATCAAATTTGATAAATTCAATTCATATCCATCTGGAAACTTCAACTTACTTGACCATTCATAGACACATTTTACTTGATTTCTATCGAATGTGTACTTCACTTTAGGAATTCGGATCATTCTATTATTAAGATCTCTAATATATAACTTCGGATGATTATGATGGTCCTTAAATCACGACAAAAGTTTATTGTATCTTTTGTATGACCAGAAACCATATATAAGATGTTATCGAATATATTTTTCTCAATATTCATAGCATCTAAGTTGTGTCATATTACTAATTTACTCCAATATAGTATTTCTCAAAATGTAATCTTCTCAGTCCAATTATGATTATCACCAAAATTCTGTAGAGGTTGTGTTTTATCTCCATTGCCCATGACTGATTTTTTTAAAATCCACTAAATTTATCGCAAGTTTTAATTGTCAAAGGATATGCAAGTTATGTGGTATTCTTCTTAAATGCTCGTTTTTGTCTTTGATACAAATGATCCTTAGAGAGAAAACACCTATTACAATAAAAAAACAAGGTTTATGCCTGTGTTGAAGTTGAAGAGACTTCGTACTCTCCATACAATATGGAAAACGTTTACTTCCATGTGTACCCTATTCGATAACATTCCATAAGCTGGGAAGTCATTTATAGTATAGATTAAAGCTACTTTCATATTGAATATTTGACTTTTATAAATGTATCCACTCTATCGAACCAAATTATCTTCAACTCATCTATGAGTGGACGTAAATACATGTCGATGTATTTTCCCGGATGCGTAGGTCCAAGCACCAACAATAATAATAAATGGATTGTCTTTTGTTACATTATTATAGAGGTAGATTGTATAGTGTTGTCATTACTGGCCAACAAGAGTAATAATTACTTCTTCCATGAGGATTAAATTTGTACGTACATAAACATATAACACAATTCCTTTTTTCCTCTGAAAATGAAGGAAATGTTGACATCAATACCTTCCAACAGTCAGACTCTGATGGATGCTCCATGTACTCTTCATGACTATGCTCTGAATGTTATAACATATTTTTCGTTGTTTCATTGTAATAATATAATCACTTCAATCTCGGAGTTATTAGGAAATAACATAAAACTTTCCTTGATATTTTTTCAACTCTTACTTAATTCACGAAATATGGGCTCATCACATTCAAAACAACATGTCAAACACTCATGTTATATATAATATAAAATATGATAATTTATATAAGAGTCTATCTTAACCTCAACTAAACCAATCTTACGCATCATTTGTTTGGTTTTATAATAATTTCCAGATAATTCCCATCTTCGGGTAACATTTTCTTTGTAATTGTAAGCATGACATCAAAATTACGATTTGTCATATTATACTCCATCTTCATCAATGGAAGTTCTGAAACTGCTGAAAGTTTTGAATGTGTCTTACAATGGCTCTTCTGCATTTTTCAACAACTTGTAGAGATCTGCTGTCCCACGATGTGGTTCCTCTTCCGCTAGACAATCAGTGTAAAAATCTGGATATGCAACGTCTATAACCATATCTACAAATGCATTGATATTGTCCGCATAATTTGATTATCAATCGTGTCATCGAATACCTCACCGTGCCTCCACCAAACTTGATATCCTTTCATGAAACCATTTTATAAAGATATAATTGCATTTCTTTCTTATATCTCTTCTACATTAAACGATGCTTTTGACATGGACAGAAATAGTCAAATTGAAACCCACCACATGAGAATCTTGAGTGTAAGCAAATTCTGCAAATTCTTAAACACCTTTTTGAAAGGTATTATAACATGTCAATATACTACACGCTTGTACATCCACTCTTTATTAACCATCGATTTACTTAAATGTAACAATTCATAAGTTTAAATGAGAGGAGAAGATTTAATGTAGGCTTAAATTCAGAGACAAGACCTAGAAAAGCTAAACCAAAGCTCATCATTGGCCTAAACCTATTTTACTATTTTTAGGAGATGAGGTGAGAAGTGTTTTCATTAAGTTATCACCTGAACTCATCCATAACGATTCAAACTTACTATAAGACAATCATTGTCTCATGATAGCTTATTTATGAGGAAAATTCAGCAGCGTAATCATGCAGCTCTCCAGTATACCCTATAAACCAATCATAATTAACTCTCAAAACCTTCATCGTAGTGAAAAATTCAGTAGTAGATTATGGTTGGTTTGGTATACCTAGGAGGAATGGGTTATGCAACGAATATCCATCAGAAATAAACTACAACATGTGAAAACAATCACCTTATAATGAATTTGAATCCTTATAGACTCCATTAGTTCGAGACCTTCGAACAAAGAAAAGTCAACATAAATGTAATATTTTTAAGATGGCTTTACGCCATACATTACGTACGTACGTACTACAAATGAGACTATAAAATTATCTTGAAATATTTAGTCATTTATTTTGGTCGGACATTTATGCATATTTAGTTGGTTAATGATGATGATATGGACAGATGTAATCCTGAATTAGTGCCTAATTAAACATTTAAATGTTATTTATTGGAAGTATGCCTGCAAAATGAAATTTCTTCCATCTGCATGCATCAAAATCCAGAACCATTGGATCAGGATATCTCATCTCAAAGTGAATCCAATATTACTATACAGATTTTTAAAAAGTATAACACAATTAGAGGTGATGAAATCCTCCAATGTGTTATACATGCCTCTCAGTGTGCAGGGTCTAACACCACTCGGTGTGGAGGGATACAATATCTGTGAATATTTTATGCGATTTAATAATAAGTTGTTAGCATTTCAACCTTATTTTCTACCTAACTATAGTTAATGTGATACACTTGGCCACATTAACTATAATATAATGTGATAATAAAATTATCGCAACATAGTTATTGGTGTTTGTTGAACAACGCACATGGTCCTGCCATGTACACCTTCACTTAAATTCACACATATACACATGTTATCTAGTTTCATTGATTTTATCCTTATTTTAATCATCATATTCGTACACATATTTTTTTCTCATCTCTCTCTCTCTCTCTCTTTCATAATATTTCTGTCTATACAATGAACATGACCGTGCCATTCTTTTGATCACGTGTATGCATGCCCTTAAATCCATATCTATATACATATGTTATCACAACTTTACATTAACTCTATATCATTAAAGAAGTCAACCCTAAACACGTCACCATACACCTAATAACGAAATGTTGACATAAGTTTAAAGCAAAACACAACATTATATTCTAAACACAATATTGAATAAGTTAACCCTAAACAACATTACATAAGTTTACCCTAATCATCTTCATAAGACACTTCATCATAGACCTAGTTCTTCTTCACCTAACTCCAAATCACCAAATAACATTATATATGTTAACCCTAATATCATTCATCATACACTTCATCATAGCTCTAATTCTTCTTCACTTAACTCCATATCATACCCTAAGTTAACTCCATGCACCTAATAATGAAATGTCGAGAAAAGTTTAACGCTAAACAAAACATTACATTCCAAACACAACATTACATAAATTAGCATTCTATTACCTTCATTGTGCATTTCATCATTAGGTAGTCTTGTTTAATCTATAATGCCAATATAGTGGATCTATAATGATAATCCGAAATGTGTAATGTAATTTAAGCATTTCTTCATACACCTTACATACAATAAGATTTTGATCAAAATATAATAATCTAAAATAAAATTAAACTCCGTTACATCTTAAACTAATGATTATGTATTTAAAAAACAACATATTGATGAAATAATATCCAAGTCAGATCAAACTCTAAATCATTCGTTTCTTTAAAAATATGCAACAAAACAAAAAAAAGAAATGAAAATTGTCAGATACACCTCAAGGAAGGAGATACGAGGTAAGAGGGAGGTGTCATAGACTCGTAAGCGGTGGTGGAGTAGCTTCTAAATTCGTCGGAGAGATATTGGGGGAGAAAAGAAAGAACCAAATGAGTTGTGGAAACGGGCTATCATTCTATTTACAGATGATGGCAGCCTATTACATGCTCTCCCAGTGGTCCCGATGTGCCCTTCCATATTATGATACACGCCCGTCCGAGACACGCTTTTAATTTCAAATGGGAGAGCACATTTTGGGCGAGCACATGTGTACTGAAAGTGCTCATCCATTATTTAACGCGAGACTGTCCCAACCCCACCTCAAAATTCAAATGGGAAACCGAACTAGGCGAGCACAAGTGCAACCAACATGCTTGCTATGAATCAGGTGAGCGGAAGTGCTCGCCATGTGCAAGCATGTGTATGCACGCCAATCGCATCTTTTTTTGTAGTGTGAGGAGGAAAGTGTTGCTAGTAATAATGAGGAGGATATTGACTATACTGAGAAGACAGGTAGTGATGATGCATCTGACTATTGGTAAGATTGTCTCCAAGTGTGTGCTTGTGGTGGAGATTGGTTGTTCTGAGGTCAGCCCTTGACAAGATTCCCACCGTGTGATTAGGTATGGTCGAATGACATTTGATTGACCATGCTGGAATCTGTCAGGATGGGTCAATTACGCTTCGTTGCTCCAAACACTATTCAACTTTTGAATTTGTGGTGGAGTTAGGAACAACGACTCTACAAAAGATCATGGCTTCGAATGTTACATGATCATTTGTTGATGTGCTATGGTGATAGTGGTGCCTGATCAGGTGCATGTACGTAGTATACATGCTGGATATATGATGGTCGCCTTGGACTCTGTGAAGACGATGACTCCTTCAGCTCTGCAGAAGTTGTGGTCGATGCACTCGTGGACTAACATGAGTTGATGGTGCTCTCCAAGAGCTCCATATGCTTGGTGATCTAGTCCAATTTGTCCATATTCTTTGTTCTTAATTCGATCACAACTAGATTCTTGAGATCTTGTGACCGCTTCTCAATTACGCCTACTTTGGACATGTGGCTCCCTGTGATGCTGAGATTAGATCTCTCGTCCATGTCCTCATCATGTGATACTGCTATGTTAATGGGCTTGTGGTGGATTTGTTGTTATTTCTGGTATACATGAGATGAAGATACAATGGCTTCTCCTTCGATCATCTCTTCAAGTATCCACTAGAATAACATCTTCATCCCGTGTTTAAGTGAGAGCCACCACATGCAATGTCTATCAGCCTTTGGCTTTCTTGATTGAGGCCCCAACGAAATGTTGGACTAGGTTGGTCCTTGGAATGTCATGGTGGGGTACTTTTCTGGTATATTTTTGAATCTCTTCCAGGCTTCATGAATGGACTCGTGTGATCTTTGAGAAAAATTCAAGATGTGACCACGCATCTGGTTCAGATAATCGAGAGGGTAATACTTGTGGAGGACTGCTGACTTGAGCTCTTCCAAGGTCATCACCACCATCCCTAAGTGATTGATCCAATATAGAGTCTTGTCTTCAAAGCTAAAGGGAAAGACTGTCGTCTTGACTACACCTAGATGGATGTTAGGTAGTGAGTAGTGCTGCAGATGCGACCAAACTGGTAAAGATGGATATATGTTTCCTCATTCATATTCCTGTTGAATGAGGTAAGATGAGACAAAAGTTGTGGCTTCAGCTCAAAATGTCCATGGATCGGTGGAATATGGATCCACTCAGTTATATGATCAGCACCAGGATTATAAATTTCTTTTAGGGAAGTCTCTAGAGCATCTCTTCTTTCATCCTTTCCACCTCCACGGGGTCCATCTGCTTGTGCTTCTCCTCCTCCTCCTCATTTTGTATTCTCTCTATCTCTCCTCAGTTCCATTAACATCTCTTGGAATGTGGCCTGGAATTTGGCATGTGAAATCGGTTATGTATGAATCATCTGTATAGAGGTGAGCATCTGAGTGTTCACTTCATTCTGCTCAACTTTTGTAACCTTCTCTTTTTGGCAGAGCCATCTCTGAATAATACATAGAGTGAACTGAATCCTGATTGGACTGTGTATATGTGTGATGGAAGGAATCCTGATCAGACATGAATGGTGCACCAGATGTAGAGAGATGTTCCAAATTAGGGCCAATTCTGAAATTTAGCAAATCACACATTGTGTATGGAGACATGTCGATCTTCATCCATAAAGGAAGAATGTCAGGACAAGAGTGATCCTGGTTTATTGGAGATAAAGAAGACCGAGAGTCTTGAGAGTAGTTCGCAAGATCTGAACCGATCTCTCTGGAATCACATCAAATTATTGGAGATATCGGAGTCATGGAATTGATGTGGTCGTTTGAGGAGTCCATACTAATCCATCCAAGACCCAATATCTTAAGAGACAAAGGAGAAATGATGAAGATAGATGAACACGGAGATACACAATAAATAAAATGGAGGAAATGAGAAAAGGATCGAGCGAGAAAAGTATAAGAAATGATATAAGAAGTAAATAGAAACATGTGTAAGAGTGCATGACTGTGATAGAAATGAATTCGTCAACACAACACAAGTGAAGCTGTCAGAGTTCGACTATTATCTTGGTATTTTATTGTTTATTTTTCAGGCAACCTTATAACAAGTCATTATCCGCTAACCTTACAGGAGAGTGAGTACTAGCAAACAAGTGCCATGTACTTCCCACTTCCTTTATAACATGTATCATGTACTTTTTTAAGAATCCTTGTGATTGGGTTTAGATCCGCTACTCAACCAAAGAATAGAAGAGGAAGTTGATTGACAAAAGAAATACTTCCCCATTGTGGGGTACTCGATCATGGTACGATGAGACAAGAACCTGCCATTGTAGTTCCTCTATGTTATGTACTTCAGACCAAGCATGCAAGTAGACTCAACCCGATTTGCCTATGCATCGATAGAAGGTTCAATACTTTGTTAATCTAGTCAATCAACACGGTAATATCCAGGCTAGGATTTCGGCTCTATTACCTAGGCTTGTGCAACACTCTATTTAGAATGTACCTGAAAAAATGTGGGCTTTATGAACCCAATACAATGAAGCCCGTTATAGATTTTAATTAGGGTCAAAGTTCATTTAGTAATCCCTTTATTTTAATTTTAGGTTTCACCTTTTTTAGTGTTTTCAATAGTAATACTTAATAAAATTCATGATTATTGATTATTCAAATTCCAAGAAAATATGGGGAGAAGTCGGAAAAGTTAGTGCGCAAGAAAACTATGGACGCATGTACAGGATAGAAGGCGTACCTTGCTCCAGCACTTTATATGCAAAATGATCTGCACATGAATTAATACTATCTATATGCAATGAAATAGTTGAAATCGCAATAAACAATAAGTGCTACTATAGTGAAGAATTAATTGATTTGATCCAAACATATGAGAGACTATATGCACATGAGATAATAGGGATTTGGATCTAGATACTAAGAAAGAAACCCCAATGTATAATGGCTCAATCAACGAAGATGTAAACTAGAAAAAAGATGAAAAGAACGAATCATACAAACAACAACAACAAAGCCTTTTCCCACAATTAAGTAGGGTCGGCTACATGGATTCTTCACCTCCATTCAGATCTTTCTTGGGCCAATCCCGAGCTTATATCCACAAAACTAAGATCCCTTCGTATGGTCTCTTTCCAGCACTTCTTGGGTCGTCCTCGCCCTCTCTTATCCAGCTCAACATCCCAACACTCGCATCTCCTAACTGGTGCATCAACTGATCTTCTTTCCAAATGTCCAAACCATCTTAAGCGGTTTTCTCACATTTTATCCTCGATCAGAGCTACACCAACTTTCTTTCTGATTGCATCATTCTGAATCTGATCTTTATGTGTGTGTGTGTGTGTGCACACATCCACCTTAGCATTTTCATTTCTGCTACATTCATTCTCTGCACATGTCTATGGTTCACAGGCCAACATTCAGATCCATACATCATAGCAGGTCTCACGGCTGCTTTGTAAAACTTTCCTTTGACCTTTAAAGGAATTTTCTTATCACAGAGAACAGTAGAGGCTCCTCTCCACTTTAGCCAGCCTACATTTATCTTATTAGTAACATCTCCATCAATTTCCCCATCATGTTGCATTAGATCCCAGATATCTAAAGGAATCTCTCTTCTGAATGTTATCGTCCCCAATCTTCACCTCGATTCCTTCACCATTGCTTCCATCAAAGGTGCACTCCATATATTCCGTCTTAGCCCTACTTATATGAAATCTTTTAGTCTCCAACTCATGTATCCAGACCTCAAGATTCTCATTTACTCCATCTCTAGTCTTGTCAATTAACACAATATCATCAGCAAATAACATACACCAAGGTAACTCATCCTGAATGTGACTGGTCAACTCGTCCATAATCAAAGTAAAAAAAAATGGACTCAAAGCAGAACCTTGATGTAAACCAATGTTGATGTCAAGATATCTAGTCTTCCCATACGGGTTCCTTACACAAGATAAAGCCCTATCATACATGTCATTTATGAGGTTAATGTACAGGACATGTATTTGTCTTTTCTCCAACACTCTCCACAATATCTCTCGTGTGACAGAATCATATGCCTTCTCCAAATCAATAACGATCATGTGGAGGTTCTTCCTTTTAGCTCTATAAATCTCCATTGTTCTCCTCGGCAAATGGATGGCTTCAGTCGTTGAGCGACCTAGCATGAATCCGAATTGATTTTCTTTTACATTGGAAATTTGCCTCAACCTTCTTTCGATCACGCGTTCCCAAATTTTCGTAGTGTGACACATCAGCTTGATACCTCTATAATTTAAAGAGGTACCACGATACTCCTCCTCCAATCTTCAGTCATTTTCTTGCTTCTCCAAATAAAATTGAATAAAAGAACAAATCATGAGAAAAAAATAAACAAGGGAAAAAATAAGGAGAATAAAAGATAGAAGGTGAGAAAACACAATAAAATCGTACAGGCCCCCAAGTGAACAAACACTGGGTGAAATAGATAAATAACGTTCAAGTGTCTTGAGAGTCTTTGTCATGCATTATTACAACAACAATAATGTCTCTCTCTTACCAAAAATCAAAATAAAATTAAGACAATGCTATTATGTTCTACTCTTCTCCTCGGTCTTCTTTAAAGCTCTCTCCTATCGACCTACTAAGAATAGGATGACCTTCGCTTCATGAGGTTGCTCATGTCCTCCTAAGAAGTCATCCATCCGTAGGCCCTAGCAACAAAGTCAATAAAAGAGGGTCAGAAAAGAGAAATGATTATTGAATTAAAAATAAAATATATAATAAAGAAAACATGTTATATACACGAGCTATACTACATGTTGCTCCACGGCAACGATGCCATTTATTGATTGGATTGAACCAAGGTACCAAAAGTCCGATCATGGAGGGATGACGATGTCCGACAAATACGATTCGACAATCGTTGTATCTACAGCTCTCACGTCCCAGTCAATTCAATAATAGTTAACCTACAAATGATAGATAAATCAGATAAAAATGAATGGGAGCTAAAAATTATTATAGCTTACAAAAATGTGAATAATGACAAGCAGTATAGAAGTCTAACTTTGAGAGAAAATGGTATATATGTTAATTATGAATTAATTACTTCTCATTAATAACTATAAGTTGTGTATTTTTTTTTGTTATTTTCTATTTTTTTATTTTTACGTGGGATTTTAATTATATTCGATTTTTTATAGAGTTTTAATTATTGTTTATTGTTTATTTTTATTTTCCTAATTTAAAATTTAAAATTTTCTTTTTACTTTTGCAAAATTTTAATTTCTTTTTTATTTTAAAATAAACTATGTATATAATATTAATGATATCATATAAATTATATAGATTATATAAGTAGTGGGTTTGATGGGGCTACCTCTGAGTCTTTTCGCATTTTTTTTATTTTTTTGAAAATATGTTCACACACACACACATACACACATATCCCTCCAATGTGCCATTTGAATTTCGTCAGAAACAGAGACTCCTATGCCTTCCATCCAGAACATGTCGATCACAACAATGTTTAGACTGTTAAAATTACATGTTCTAGGTGGCGAGCGTGTGAGGCTCTGTTTATAATGAAACTCAAATGTCATATTCAAGGGATATATAAATGAATAAGCATGATTTTTATTTTTTTTAAAAAAAATTGCGGACAAATGACGCAACGGGCTGTCCCATGGGGACAACCTCGTTTTTCCATAAGTAATATATAGAATATATAGTATACATAAGGTTTTTTATTTTTAAATATAAATAAAGGTAGTTAAAAATACAGAAAATAATTTTTCTTGGGATTTTATATTTTTCTATATTTTTTGTAAATTTTATAGTTTTTTCTATTTTTATGTATTTTTAAAGTAATAAATATATCAAAATAGTTCTTAGAATAAATAATTGAGATTTTTTAGGTTTAATAAATATAAATAATTTCAAAATTAACCTAAAACTAATTTTAATTTATGATATATATTATATAGAAAATTCACAGACAAAAAGTTATATTTTTTGGATTTCTCTTTAATTTTTGTTCATTCTTATATGTTTTTAGGATTTTTTAATATTCAGGTTTAATATTTTGTAATTTTTAGGAATTTTTTAGATCCAGTGATATATAATATAATGTAAATAATATAGATTTTTAGTATTTTTGGAAGAGTTTTTTCTAATTTTTATGGGTTTTAATATTTAGACATGGAGCAAAAACGTCATTTTTTATTTTTAGTAAACACAAATATATGGCTTAATACCAAATAAAAAATGAATGTGGTTAAGGGCAATATCAGACACTTCCACTAATTTATTATAATTTTTTGAGCAATAAAAATATTTATAAATGCCACAGATACATGTACCAACTTGTAGTTTTCATAAACTTAAAATATATTTCAGAACATGTCCAATAAACAAAGGGGAATATGTAAATTACATAAAACCTCCCAAGGTGTGACATGTGAGGTTGACGAGCCCTAAATTCAGACTCTTAATATGTCATTTTAGTACGTTGTAGTCGGCCGAATCGGATGCGTCAAAGACTGCTTCATTATAATTATCAATCAAAGCAAAGCGATCGATTTATATTTTTTTATTAGAGCAAGTCCAAGGTCGAACTCAGGGACACGAGCCGCTTAAGTGAGTTATTTAGACTTTTATTACTTGAATTAAGCAACGAATTAATAATACAAAGGTCAATATGCATGAAGACACGATGCATAAAGAAACATGAAAAATGCATTTTTATTTGATTTTTTATAATGCAAGGAAATGCAGTTGAGGACAAATGCAAGTGAACATCTTATGCCCTGATCAGATGAAAACAAATTGAGCAAGAAACTTAGATCAATTTCGTAATTGAATGAAGAAGCAAGTTCCATTGGTATATTAAGGTTATACATGCAAATCATTACATAAGTGACATTTAATTTAAAAATTTAACATCATAATTTCAAAATGTCAAAACAGATATTAAACCAAGCCATTAGAAAGAGATTTAAACTATCTTCGAAATGAGACCTAAATCGACTCAAACGGAGCTATGATGCTCAAGATATTCACAAATGAAACCAATGGCATAAATGCAAGAAAACATGAAATAAATAGAGAATACTTAGCAAACAGGTCCCTGGAAGGACTAAAATGCAAATAACAAAAGTCGCGAGGCTTTCCCTGTAAATTACCCACACACTGGGGATATATTTGCAATTATTTAAACCTGGAGGGGGTCAGGTGCAAATTACCCCATGCGCGCGTGGGATTCACGTGCTTTCTGGACCCGTGTGCAATATGTAGAAGCTGAGGGGGTATCCCTGCAAAATTCATGGCCAGTCACGTGACGAGCATATGATGGCGAGGTTCGGGTGGATATGCAGGGTCGGAGCTGGCTCAGAGGCGCGTTGGTTCTTCGGCTGAGTCTTGGATTACGCGAACATGCAGGCTTGTATAGAAGGCTCGGAGGCTGGCTTGGACTGATACATGGCTTCAACATAGCCATCCGATCACCAGGATCGAACGGTGACTGTAAGGCGTGAGGGTCGCAACGTGGCTTGATTAGAGACGTTCGATCTGGCAATCGAACGGTAGCTGGAAGGTTGTCTCTCCAACGAGGCTGGCGGCAGGGACTTTGGCAAGGCTACCCAAGCTCCGCCACCTTATGTCGAGCTCGGTGAAGGTTTCCAGCAGCTCCTGAAGGCATAGATGGCGTCGTTGAAGATCGTAGGAGCATCTGGAGTTCCTGGAAGATGCGACCGACATTTGCTCGCCAGAGATGAAGCTCGCAAAGAAAGCTCCGACGAGGCCTCCGATCATTGAAGTCCAAGAACTGCATATGTTAGTATCTAGTCGAAGCACGTGTATGAGGCAAATGTGAATGGGAGGGGGGTCATACGGGGCAAAGAAGCGGAGGGCCCATGTCGTCTTCTCCAACGAAGTGGAGAAGAGATGGGGTGGAAGTGAACAGGGCATGGAGAAGGAGATATGACCGTCAGAGGGATGCACGAAGGTGACTGGTATATGGTGAAGCTTGGAGGATATTTAGTGGAGGGTAAACATATGAATTCAAGCCTAATTAATTAAGAGAAACTAAGGAGAAAATGCAAAGAAGATCGGAGGGACTTACTTAGGCAATGACGGAGTGATTGCTTGGGCTCGAGCTTCTTGGAGAAGCTCTGGTCATCGTTGGACCACCACAGCAACTGGTGGCAGCTGGGCGGAGGCGGAGCGCCGCAAACCTGGCCTTCAATGGTCAGGGGTCGACACCAAGGGCCGCCGCCGTCGTCTCGCGTCGACCGGTCCTCCCAATATCATGGGGAGGAGGAGAAGGATGGGCAGAGCCCCTCGTAAAGGTGGACGAAGAGTAAAGGGGATGGCGTAGGTGTATTTGAAGGTGGAGTTTGGGGGTCCCGGTGGTTGACGACGAGTTTTGCGGGGGATGTGTGAAGCAGACGAGAGGGATTCATGGAGGAAGTGGATGCACGCGAGGAAGGTGGATGATCAGGTTCCATCGTGGGTTGATTGGAGAGTGGTGGAGGTGGAAGATGAGGTCGGGAAAAAGGAGAGGAGGCGGATGGCGTGCGAGGTTGAGAACGTGGTCGAAAAGGGCTCTGGAGGTTGAAGATGGTCCCGTGGCCATTGGATCTCATGATCTAATGGCTACGAGGGGCATGCTAACGAGAGGCCCAGATTAGATCTAGGGCGGTGTGATAAATGTATGAGGTCTTCGCCATGTGGCATGCAGAGAAGAAGGGCGCTGATGAATGGTGATGATTAGATCTGGGATTGATCGAACGGGCATAATATAAAGTGAGAAGAAGTGGCTAGGATGTAAGGAGAGGAAGATGATTGGGCGGCTACTATGAAGACACGCGGAGAGCTGAGGTGAATGCACTAGCGGACGGAGGAGATGCGATCTGGGTTCTGATTGGGTGGTCGTGGAGGGTGCCACGTGTCGTGCGCATAGGAGGGTGGAAGTGGACGACGATGATGAGATCATGAGAAGGATCGGAGGGCCTGGAATGAAGCAGGGATAAACCATCGAGATGAGGGCGATAAGAGTGAATCAGATAATGGGGAAATGGGGGTGCATGACACGTGAAGGAGCGGGCCACGTGGCGCAGCCAGAAAGCATCACGTGGCCCAATCAGGTTATTTCGACAAAGAAAGTAAAAAAGGAAGGAGAAAATGATCGAATTTGGAAAAACTTAAAACCCTGAAAGCTATTGATCTCAATGACATCTACAAGTTTCATGTTGACCAAAATCAGATACGAGGTCAAACAAAGGGATAAATATATTTTTTTGAGCGTTTTTAAGTGTAAAAACACTATGGATTTTTGGCTTTGATATTTTTGTATTTTTAATTTATTTCACGACTCTGATGTAAACAATGATTTATCTGGTTTTTATTGACACTTAGTCTAAGTTAGGGGGTTAATAACCGCGAATTATGACAATGAAACTGGGTTTCATCAAAGGCACGAGGACCTTTTTGTAAATACATATAAGTTAGGGGCTCTACTTGGAATTTGATTAGAAGATATTACACTTAATATTGTATTTATAGGGTTGAATATAAAACATAAAAGGTGCATAGGCTTCGATGAAATTACCCCAATAAGTTTGATTTACTGCTTTTTCATCTGTGTGTCCTAGTTACATGGTATGTTATTTTTATGTGCAATTATTTTTATAATTTTCTATATATTTTTATGTATAAACTTCATGTAGATCATTTTATTATTTGAGAGTTATAAAACAAAGAATAAAATAGAGTAAAAATATATTTTGAATAATGAAAATTAGGGTTTCCATATACAATATAGAGCCTTATCTTCCCCTACTATATTCCTTATCGACCAAGTCAATATTGACTCGATCTCGAGGTTTAGTGTCATTTAGTATCTTTGATACTTCATTTATTTTTCTTTTTTCTCTATTCTTTTATTTTGGATTTAAATACAAATATTTGTACATTAATTAGAGGTTAATATCATATGAATAATGAGTGCTAATTTGTACAAGTTAGTTGTATTTGCATGTATTTTGATAGAAATTTAAATATAAAACAGACGAATAAATGTAGATGAATGGCTATTTATTAGTACCTATGCAACAATAAAAAACTTGTTGGATGAAACATACCAATGAAAGTGTAGTGGTGAAGGGGTGGGTCAATGCGACAATAAAAATTGCCAATGTGGTGTAAAATGTATCGATTCACTAATGCATATCAGCACTTGTAGAGTTACTAAACATGGAATGATGCACGAGTAACATTATACAATGTAGAAATCTACATTATTGTAAACTGGCTAAATAAGACATAACTAGAAGCATTCCTCAAGTCTTCAAACATTGATACCAACAAGTGTTAGTAGAATTCAAGGTTGTAGGAATCAATGGTCGAAACTCGGCCGACCGTGTCACTTATTAAGGATCAATCGACAATCAAACAACTATTCATATTTATTCAGGCTTTAATCGGTTTTTGATTTTTCTGATTATTTTTAAATATATCAATCACTTTTATACATATATGTTTATATATTCACGTAGATTTTTATATTTTTATACTATCATAATGAAATAAAAAAGTAGTTCAATTTAAATAAAAATACCAAAAACAAAAATCCAACCTTTAAGTAAAAATCAACTCAGAATAATCAATTGTCCGATAATGGATGGATTAATTTATAGTCAATCGACCACCCCACCGAGTAGTCAGGCTAGTCGATCGACTTTTAGAATACTAGTATAATTTAATGTTATATCCATTTAACAACTTTGATTTAGACGATGAATGCTAATCATAAGGATAAAAACAATTGTCTCTTTTTCGGTGACTTTAGTTTGTTATTATAAAAAAACATGTCTTAATATTTTTCCTATAATAACACGCTGCTTTTTAAAGAGGTGTGCGCTTTCATTGGATACCCTTATTATATTTAAGAGAACAATGCTACCTTGGATTACTAGCGTCACTATTTGAAACGATCTTGCCATATGATATATGGTGTATTCTTTGTAAATAGCATGCCACATATCATGAAGAGATCATGCATGTCTTTCTATTTACTTCCTACACTCTCATGAGAGATCATGCATGTCTTTCTATTTACTTCCTACACTCTCATGACTGATTCTATGATGTTATTTCTTATTTGTAAAGGTATGTTATGTTATCCATCTCTTTGTATCTCCCACTATTTCATTTTGTGAGCTCGATATTTGATGTCAACATGAAAACAAAAATATAAATAAAAAATAAAAATGGTGTATATTGTTGAACTGCAAGATTCTTGCATGTTCATCACCATCCCATTGTTTTATCTTGGGATGAGCCAATACATGTGCTCGATTCTTTAGAACATGTATAATTTTGAATCTCAGGAGACACAAGTGGTTGTGAGGTGATAAACAAAGAAGTTACATACAGTTGAGTTGCCAACTCTACGTTCTCATATAAAAGTTGTATTATACTTTTTGTAATCCTTATATTTCTTCTTATTCATATTATTATTTAAAATACAAACCGACTGTTTGATGCCTAAATCAAAAGAATATTGTGCAAAAAAAAACGCTACCTGCAGACTTGCTATTAGATACTTAATTAACATGATATTTGCTTCTTCATCATGCAGATTCTTTAGTTGAATATGCTATATGAGTCAAAATATAAGAACGTTGTGAAAATATACGAATATGCCATTTCTTCATAAAGCATGCTATTTCTTCTCGTGCACCCTGCTGTTTGCTGAATTTTTTTGTGAAGGAAAAACATACAATACATTTTGGACAAGTGACCATGATAGTAGACAAGGCGACGAGTAGATTTTGACTTCTGATATTCACATCATATTTGGGTAATATAGTGATATTGTTTTAATTGTATATAGTGATATTGTATATAGTGATATTGGATCTCAATGTGTTTTCCTTTAGAACTATTAGCCCCACTATTGATCAAGCTTATCGCAGCTTGATTATCACAATGCATTTCAATTGGCCCTTTGACCAATTTGAGGCTTAAGTTCTCTAGAAAACGCCTGATCCACACAGCATGAGTGGTGGCCATGCTACACGCAATGTACTCAGCTTCCTGTGTATGTCGAAATACACATCCTTGTTTCTTGTTACCCCAAGAAACGGCTGCACCACCAAACATGAACAGGTAACCTGATGTGGATTTTCTATCATCTACATCCCCTCCGAAATCAGCATCGGAGTAGCCTACCACTTCAAGCGATTCTACTTGATACACAAGTTTCAGATGTACTGTTCCTTTCAGATATCGAAGAATCCTCTTTACAGCTTCCCAATGTGCTGGACCAGGATTACTTTGATATCTACTGACTAAGCTTACTGGATAAGCTAAATCAAGTCGAGTACACATCATTGCATACATTGAACTTCCTACCGCTTGTGCATATGGTACATCTAAAGGTTTCTGCCCCTTTCCGGGACACTGACTCTTGCTGAGTCTCTTTCCCATCACAAGTGGTGTTGGAGCTGGAGTGCTATTCTGCATTCCAAATCTCCTTAATACAGTATGCAAATATCTTTCCGGACTAAAGCTCAATGTCCTTGAGTCCCTGTCTCTTGTTATTTGAATTCCAAGAACATAGGATGCTTCACCCATGTCCTTCATCTCAAATTCATTGCTCAATTTCTATTTGATTTCATTGAGCATTTGTATGTCATTACCTGCGAGCAGAATGTCATCTACATACAATGACATGATTGCAAACATGCTCCCACTCTTCATGACATACACACAGTTATCCAATTTATTTGAAACAAATCCAAATTGAATAACTTTCTCATGAAATTTGAGATACCATTGTCGTGAAGATTGCTTTAAGCCATATAATGACTTTCTTAATTTGTAAACCTTTTTCTCCTGACCTTCAACCTGAGATCCCTCAGGTTGTCGCATATAAATCTCCTTCCTCAATTCTCCATTAAGGAAGGCCGTCTTCACATCCATTTGGAATAATTCCAAATCCATATATGCGACTATAGCTAAGATCATCCGAATGGATGCGAACTTAGCCACTGGAGAGTAGGTTTCCTGGAAATCTATTCCAACTTGCTGAGTATAACCCTTAGCAACTAATCTGGCTTTGTATTTATCAATTGTACCATCAACTCGGTACTTTTTCTTGAATACACACTTACATCCTATGGATTGCCTACCTTCTGGCAAATCACATAATTCCCAAACACCGTTTCGCTCGATTGAGTCCAACTCATCTCTCATGGCGGCTGACCATGATTCCGACTCAGATGAAGCCATAGGTTCATCAAAGGATATGGGATCTGTACAATCCGCGACATCCTCATCCACGGTGTAGCATGACGCCTCGCATCCATAGAAATGGTAATCTTCCACCCATGCGGGTCGTGTTCTGGGTCTCTTGTTGCCGATTATACTCGCGGGTTGTGTGGGTCCACCCACTTCCTCTAAAGGATCATCATGTTTCATAGGTTCATTCTCTATATTTGGATGATCGATATCATCCTCAAGTTCTTGTCTAATATTCAAGTCGTCTTCATTGTCTTGCAAGATAATCAGAGGATCTGATTCCTCTACTTCATGCTCCTTTTCTTGATGAATTTCAAGGAAAGTAGCATCACGACTTTTGATCAGACCTTTACTTTCATGGAAGAACCTATATCCTTTAGAATTCTCACTAATACCCAATAAACTTGCACTTTAATGTCCTGAAGTCTAGCTTGTCCCTAAGCTGACTCGGTACCAGAACATGTGCAACACATCCTCATTTCCGGAGATGGCCCAACTCAGGCTTTCTGCCATTCCATATTTCATATGGCGTTGATTCTACGGACTTGGTGGGAATCCTATTCTGTATATAGTTCGCAGTCAACACTGCCTCTCCCCAGAATTTCTTGGAGAGTCCTGAGTGTGAAAGCATACATCTTACTACATTCATCAAAGTTCGATTCTTTCTTTTTGCTACACCATTCTGCTGTGGTGTATAGGGCATTGTAGTCTGCCTACGAATGCCTGCCTGAATACAGTAATCCTCAAATTCCTTTGAGGTATATTCCCCACCTCTATCTGTCCTAAGAGTCTTGATTGGTTTTCCCAATCTTGTCTCCACTTCCGTCTTATATTTCTTAAATGTTTCAAGTGCTTCCGACTTTCTTCCTAAGAGATAGACATAGGAGAACTTCGAGTAGTCATTAATGAATGTTATAAAATATTCCTTATTTCTATGTGTGCTAACGCTTAGTGGTCCACATATGTCTGAATGGATCAAACCTAGTAACTCTGTTGACCGAATTCCGGTTGAGAAGGGTCTTCTTGTCATTTTACCGGTCAAACAGTGTTCGGAGGGCAATGTCCTTGCACCCGTGATTTTAGGCAACAAATTTGCCTTTATCATTTGATCCATCTTAGAATTTCCTGGATGACCAGTCGCATGTGCCACAAGTCATAATCAGACAAATAACACATGGAATAATCAGAAACGACATTCATTGATTCACTGGAATTTATTACAGGAAGACAGAATAGGTCATGCTTGGGTACAAACTTTCCCATCGCATAGACCTTCTTATTCTTGCCAATAGAAACACGCTTATTATAAAATCTAACTTCGAAGTCTTTCTTGAGCAGCACTGGGACAGAGATCAGGTTCCGACGTATCCGTGGGGCATACAGTACATCATTCAGCACCATAATACTATCCTCCAGGTCAAGTCTGTATGTT
The DNA here is from genome assembly GCA_037367405.1 of Ottelia alismoides. NCBI lineage: Eukaryota > Viridiplantae > Streptophyta > Magnoliopsida > Alismatales > Hydrocharitaceae > Ottelia > Ottelia alismoides. The sequence goes on from JAZKJV010007698.1 coordinate 126,899, forward strand.
CCAACACCTTCCACGTCCAGGTAGGTGTTGTTTCCCATGAAGATCCTCTGTTCGCCTTTGCTCAACTACTTGAAGTCCACCAGGCCTTCCTTTGTCTTGGAGATGTGTCTGGTTGCTCCAGAGTCGATCCACCATCCATCACTGTCCATGATGACGGAGTTGCATTCCACGACAGCCGCGAATTCTATTTTTTTCTTGCCTTTATTTTCAGGCACTTTAGAATTTCCTTGCTTCTTCTTGTTGGGGCAATTGACCTTGAAATGGCCATATTTTCCACAATCGTAGCAAGAGCCGCGTGGGTATTTCCCACTCTTTCCCTTGAAATTTGCCTTGGAGGGGCCTATTCTTTTCTTTGCGTGCACAACATTTGCTTCTTCTTCTTCCTCGACCTCAAAGATCTCAGTTTTCGATCTTTGTTTGGAGAGGTCATGCTCAATCGCCAGCTGTGCAGGTAGGTCCGTCACAGACTTAATGTTGCCGTTCATTCTCAGAGATGTGGCAACCAAGTCGAATGATGGAGGGAGACTTCCTATTATGGTTGCGATCTGCATCCTCTCCGGAATTGCGCAATCAGCAGCCGCAAGATCCTTGGCCATCACGATCATCTTGTTCACGTGCTCGAGGATGCTTTCAGATTCCTTCATTCTACACGAGTTGTACTTGTGTAGAAGAAGCTAGACGCTCACTTCGGATTTGGAGTGATATTTCTCCTTAACCGCGGTCCAGAGCTCGTAAGCTGATTCGCAGGTCTCAAAGACCCGAATCAGGTTCAGATCCATGTGGATCAGCATAAAGCTCCTAGCCCTATTATCTATTTTCTCCCACTGTTCGTGGGTCCTAATTTCATCCACAGTTGGATTCTCAAATGAGATTGGGCCAGGTTTATCTACGATGGAGTGTATGCTATCGTGCAGCAGGCCATAGTAGATCTTTCTACTCCATAATTTGTAATTAGTACCGTTAAGGTACTCTATCTTCCCTACCTCAGTGGCAATAGTTTTGCTTGTCATTTTGGATCTAATAAAAATAAATGTAAGGTTGGAATGAGATTAAGTAAATTAATGAAGGATATGTATAAGGTTTTATATATAAACAATAAGATAAGGTATTGATGTAGTCAATTGCAAACAGAGAAGCAATATAAATCTAATTTAAGCAAAAAAATACAACTTTATTAGAGATTAAGCAGGCTATTTTACTGAAGGCAATCAACGGGGTTCTTTTAAAAAAACACAAAAAACTTGGTAAAGCTACGCTAATTCAACCAACAAATAAAAGGAAAAAAACACCCCTTTTATTAACAAGATGGTACTATCAATTATACAAAAAAAAACTTAACAAAGAACTATACACAAACTATAACAGCAAATGCACGAGACATATCTACTTCTTACATATTTAAGCAATCAAGTGATCCTAATTATTAGTAAATCAAGCCTCGCCCCTTTTTAATCAGAAACAATGTCACGGTTTAAAAAAATATGAAAAAAATAATGCAATTTTAATGGCAATACTGTGTAAAAAAACTAATAGTCCTTTTGTAATGGTCCTTTTTCAACTTGATTCTTTGATGAAAAAGAATGGAAGATCTTTATGAGATCTCTAAAACTAGCAATATGAATTAAAGATGTTCCTTTTTAAACCACCGACAAGGCAAAAAAAATCCAAAAGAAAAACGTGTAAAAAAAACTTTAATCCAATTTTTTTAAAAAAAACAACTTCCAGCTTCCCCCCCCCAAAAAAAGTGGATGCGAGAAAAAAAATCAACAACAAAAAACTTTAATCCACGCAAACTTTTTAAAGGAAATGCTATATGAAATAAAATGAATCCCTTTTTATAAAAATGAATTTTATATTCACTTTATTAAAGAGGTAAAAAAAATAAACGCAAGCAACAATCGGGCCTGATTAAGAAAAAAGTGAACAATTTTAATAATTGAATGCCAAAAAAATGCAACACGTGTGTCAAAAAAAAGGTATGACCCTTCCCAAAAAAAACGTTTGAAGATCTAAATAAAAACGCAAGGGCACCTTTAAAAAATAGCAAACACGAGGTATGAAATGTAAAACTCCAGCAGGTTAAAAAATATCAATAAAACATGGGTATGAAAAGGTAATATATGTCTAAAACACAGGTGGGGAAGGTGCGTCTATTGTTAAAAAAAAATTGACGGGATAAGGCTGCAAATTTTACTTGAAGAAACAAAAAAACAGGGTCTGCAAGGAAAAATTACCCGATCTCTTAGAGTTTTGGATTCGTGGGGAGCACAACAACGAGGATCAAAATCGGCGGAGTCTTGCGGCGAAGTCTTGTGGTGGTGCGGCGGCAACGGCGGAGGCTTGCGGCGCCAGCGATCGTGCGTAGGCAATCAATGAAGACGCGGATCGAGGGAGCTCTGATACCAATCTAGCTTCTTCCCAGGTACGCCTTTCCTTATGGCTGCGAGAGAACGAGAGGGAGAGATGGAGAGAGAGGGATGGATGGGGGCTCCCGTACTCGAGGTGTTGCCTTGGATGGCTTCTCCTCCCATCGGGAGGTCTATTTATAGGGCGCGCGAGCCCCTCGAGCCGTCCGCCCCCATTATCCGCGCCCGCACGTTGTAGGTCCCTCGGATCCGGTCCACCCATAACCGCCGGCCGCGAAACGGCCGGGGTACGGTTATTGACCACTTAAGGTCATGGTCGGAATTATTCAAACATATGGGATATAATTTTGGATGGGGACCCAGGGAAGTCAACATGAATGCACTGCTACATTTTTTTGTCAATTTTTTATTTTTTTGAAAAATATCGTCATTTATTTTTATTCATATATCCCTCCTATATACCATTCGAATTTCGTCAGAAACAAAGACTTCTACAACCTCCATCAAGACATGGTCGATTTAAAAAATCCAGCGACCGTTAAAAAATGACGTCTGGACGGAGGCCGTAAGAGTCTCTGTTTTTGACTAAATTCGAGTGACATATAGGAGGGATATAGAGATGAAAATATATGGTGATATTTTTTCAAAAAAAAATTTTTTGCGAAAAATGGAGTGGGGAAGCACCATTTTTTTCCATTTTGGATTTTATGATTTTTTGCTTATTCAAATTACGAACTTTAGGATGCCCATGTAGCCAAATTTCCCATCCAATCTTTTGATTAATTTCGAAGGTTGTATCACAAATTTCCCCTCCTCCAAACCCTATTTCAGTCGCCATTGTTCTCAGTATTCCTAATTCTCCCCTCCCTCTCCCTCCGACAAACCCCTCCCCTTCACCTCCTCCGTTCAAGAATCCTCCCACAGATGTCGTTCGATCTACTCCTGAAGCCCGCGTGCGACGGCTGCGGCTCCAACTCCGACCTCTACGGCAGCAGCTGCAAGCACCTCACCCTTTGCCTCACCTGTGGCAAGTCCAGGGCCGAGGCCCGCGCCAAGTGCTTCTCCTGCGGCCTACCCATCACCAAATTAATCCGTGTAAGCCCTTGATTTCTACTTGGGTACCTCACAGCCCGCATCTTTCGTGCTCTTCGCCCCTTTCCTTGTTCTGCCGATGCCTTCTCTTGGGTTATAGGAATGTGCGTACTTTCCCCTCCATCCTTAGAGGAGACAAATAAATGATTGGTTCTGTCGATCTCCATGTGTGAGAGGAACCATTTTACCATCATTGGGATATCTTATGCCAAAATGAAAAGTAGCATGTAACTAGAATGAGGCGAGTAAAAGATGGGTTGTTCTTTTCTGATTGATCTAGTTACGTTTTGGGCATTTGGAGAAGTGGGTTGAGAGGTTATGCTCGCTAAAGGGTGGAAGGGGTTCATTTTTGGTATGTTCATCTGTTAATTATATTGTTGGGTGTTTTGGTGCAGGAGTATAGTGTTCGTGCGAGCACTGCGGCGGAAAAGACATTCTATATCGGCAGGTTCGTTAGCGGGTTGCCTCCCTTTAAGAAGAAAAGCGCAGAGAACAAGTGGACTATCCAGAAGGAAGGTCTCCAAGGTCGTCAGATAACGGACACCATGAAGGTAGGCTGATGTTGGTTGCCTTAATGCATTACCCCAAGATCATTTTGTGTCATGCATATTTATGCAGTTGGTAGTGCTGCTAACACGCTGTGCTGAAACATGAGGAATCATTGCTGCAGCACTAGGATGTGTAGTGGCTGAAGTAGGTACCCACCCCTAATGATGTGAGAATTTATTTTGAGGCCAAAAAAGGAGGAAATATGCACAAATTTCTGCTCCATCAAGTTAATAATAAAAAAAAGATCAGTATAAGAGCCAAGTCTTTGCATGGTGGACTACATTATCAACATATAAACACTCTGTGCGGAAAATAACATCATTCCTCCTAACCAAAGTGCCCATATAACAACAAATGTCTCAAGGCAGTCGACATTTGGGCAGATACACGAATTGAAGAGCGATTCCTAGAAAGAGGACTGGGTGGTAAGGTCCGCCAACTCGATCCCCTTCGCCATTCGACCTCCAAAGCCTTCATGCAACTGGAGAAAAGATGAGAGCGTCTCAACTGATTCCACCTCCATCTGATAGAGCACACATGAGCTATCACCAATGTGGAAAATTCGAGCCCATCTATCTTTAGTGAGGACTCTTCCATGTCTCAGGGCTACATAAACACCTTCACGTGAGATGATATTTTAAGATCGTAGATTGCACTGTAGTCTCTAGTCAACTCCTCAGGAAGAGACACATTTCTACCAAGTACTAACCAATAACTTGTATGAATTCCTCACAGAGAAATCCCCATCTCGCCGGATCCAGTGATCTCTCCCCTTGGTTGGACTGTCAATAGGAGTAAGCACCTTCGTCAAACCAAGAAAGTCTTGAAAGCAATGGTCCGAGAAATCCAAGATTTAGAAAGTTGATATACAATATTCCTTCGGTTTCGTAGTTCGAAGCGAGTGGGTAGGTATGCAAAAATATATGCGATCATGTGTATTATTTTGATTAAAAATTTTAAAGAAATCAAATCAGCTAATCATGGCACAAAAATTATGTGTCATTCAAGATAAAAAAACTAGTCTAAATATCTAATTGGATAATTTGATGACCCCGAACATGGGGCAATATGGAATCATTAGCCTAAACCCTAACGAGGTGCAACACATGGGAGTGTTGGTGCGACACGGAGGAGATGGCATTATGGCGATGCCAATGCAGCGCACATGCAACACGATGGAGTGTTGTAATGACTGTAGTCGAAGGTCTCAAGAGTGGTGTTTTATAAGGGATTAGGTTTCAAAATAGACAGGGCGTTTTTATTTTCTGGAACGAGGTTTCGAAATAGGAAGGATCTTAATCGGATCTTACCTAGATTTGTAAATGGTAAAATTGTCTATCCGACGCATATGTGGCTACATATGCGATTTACGCGACTCGATCAAGTTTAAGAACCTCCTAAGACACGATCAAGTGTTTGCATTGTTTAGTCAAGCTATCATTGTAATATCTTATTGTAAACAACCTGTAGATACCTATGGATGTATGTGTTCGTATAAGCTAAAGTACATGTAACAAGAAGTATGTTCAAGCATTTTTTTTGTAAAAATCCCCAAAACTGATTAATTGATTACGTATACTTGATCGATCACTTTTTGCTCGTGTCTATGAAGTGACTGATCAATCAAATATTAACAGCCATCTAATGATAAAAAAATGATGATCAACTTTTGCGATATGATTGATCATTGTTGATCGATCAATTGGTTAGCACTAATTGATGAACTTTGAGCTGTCGTTGTTCTTAACAAAGATGATTTATTTCTTGATTAAGGTCTGTTGGGAAAAAAATATTCCATGAACCCCTAGGGCTCTCTTATATAGAGGAGAGACCTATGGGTAAATTACTTAAGTTAGACAACCATAAAGTAACTGAGAAAATAGTACAAAATCATAAATATATCTCTACACCCCTCAAGATGGAGCATAGATGTCAATCATGCTCAACTCGGATAAACACTTCTGAAACGGTCCTCTGAGCAAGTCTGCAGTTTGATCTCTTGAACTGACATGAGAAGTCGAGATAAAGCCTTTCTGGATCATGTCCCATGTATAGTGGCAATCTGCTTCAATATGTTTAGTTCTCTCAAGAAATGTAGGATCGTTTGCAATAAATAAGGCATCTTGGTTATCACATTGTAACTGCATAGGAAGATGTACATCTATATATAAGTCTGCTAGCACCGCTCAGACCTGCATCATCTCTATGCTCGCTTGTGCCATAGCCCTATATTTTGATTCAGCACTTGACCTGGCAACCACAGTTTGCTTCTTACTCTTCTAGAAAACTAGAGAGTTGCTAACAAATAAAACGAAGCATGAGACAGACTTCATGTCCTTAGGACATCATGCATGGTATGCATCTGCACATGCAGTAATAGTAAGAGTTGCTCCTTTCCTGAATAGTAATCCTGCACCTGGAGATGATTTTAGGTACCTCAAGATCATATATAACACATCCATATGTACCTGTCAAGGCTGCTCCATGAACTGACTAACCCAGCTAACAACAAAGGAGATATCCGGCCTAGTGATAGTAACATAGAGAGGTTTTCCCACCAATTCTATGTATCGTCTCCTGTCTACCTCATCTGTAGCATCATCATATAGCCTCATGATGTGATCCATAGGTGATAGCAAGGCGACACCCAATCATGCATGTCTTAACTAACATGTCTGTAACATACTCCCTTTGAGTCATCACGAGACCCTACTAATTCCTAGCAAACTCTAACCCCAAGAAATACCATAGGATGCCAAGATCATTGGTAACAAAATGTCCACCCATGAATTCCTTTGCCCTCTTGATCTCCTGCGCATCATCTCATGTAACAAGTGTGTCATCAACATAGACCATGATAACAACTGCTCCTTTGGGATTTCTTTGTACAAATAATGAATGATTTGCATTTGTTCTCTTGAATCCCTGCTTTTCAATTATATCCGAGAGCTTTTGAAACCATGCCCTTGGACTCCTCTTCAAGCCTATATTGCCATGTGAAGGCTACAAATCTGCTAACACTCCCCATCAGGAGGCTGCTGCATGTAGGCTTCTTCCCAGAGATAACCATACAATAATGCATTTTTAACATCCAAGGTTTTAAATGTTGGATTTCAGGTTCATTTCGGTGATTGATCGAAAGGAAATTTCGATTGAATTTCGGTCGAAATTCGACAAAATTTTCGATCATTTCGGTCGTTTTTTGAACTAGGGCCCCCAAATTTCGATCGATATAGGCCATTCCGGCCACCACCGAAACTAAAATACGATCAAAATTCGGCCGAATTCGACGAAATTTGATCCCATGTTAACATCAAGCTGAAATAAAGATCAATCATGTACCACCGCAACTGAAAGAACTCGTAGAGTGGAGTGACGAGCAATATGGGAAAATGTGTCCAGATAATCCACCTCATAAGTTTGAATAGATCATCGTGCAGTCAATCTGGCCTTGTAACGATCATGACTCTCATATGCATGGTGTTTTATTGTAAACACCTATTTGCAACTAACAATTGACGCCCCATTGGGAGCGAGGACCAAACTCCAGGTGCCATGCGACTGTAGTACATCCATCTCTTCTTCCAGGACCAGATGCCATCGACTGTCTCTCAATGTCTCATGGTAATTCCGTGAGATTTCCACAACAGATAGAGCAATAATGAATCTCCTGAACTCCCTTGATAAACAATCAAAGGAAACCTGAGAAACAAGAGGATATGAGGCACGTATATGCTTTTGCTTCCGAAGTGCAATAGGTACATTCGGCTCATTGTGAATCTCTTCAATCTGTACACCATCCTCCTGTAAAGGTTCCTGCTTAGACACATCTCGAGACCCATCGTAAGAAAAATTGTATTCAGAACATGCTTGAGACGTGCTGCGTGACGGGAGATGACAATGAGCAGGAGCATGCCTACGAGTATAGTATTGTGGCAAGGGTCAAACTGGGACTATGGGAGGTGGCGGTGCGATGGAGGTGGTGACAGAGGTGGAGGTGGTGAAGGGCTCATAGGAGGAGGTGACATGTACACCTCACCATCTGAATCTGATGAAGTCAACCTATCACATATAGGAGAAAAACACATCGCTGACTCAAAAAATGTGACATCAACGCTAACATAATATTTCCTGCATAATGGATCATAATATCTATATCCCTTCTGCATCCTGGAGTATCCAACAAAAACACATTTGACAGCTCTAGGTAAAAAACACGAGTGATTGAAAATAATTCCTTATGAGTAGTGAGTAAAAATAATTCCTTATGAGGAGTGAGTGAAAATAATTCCTTCTCTGGAAAATTCATGGAGAAAGGATTTTTCTCATCCAATACAAACACGAGCATGCGGTTCACAATATAACAAGCCGCAAGAGCCGTATCATACTAGAACGAATGTGGGGCACGACTCTGGATCAGAAAAGTTTGAGTAACATCAAGTAAATGGCGATGCTTTCTTTTTGTAGCACTATTATGTTGAGAAGTGTAGGCACATGATGTTTGATGAACAATACCACGTGATGAAAACAATTGTGAGAGTGCATGAGTACATAATTTCAATGCATTATCGGTTCTCACAAATTCGACAAAAGAGGAAAAAAATCATTCTGCACTTCATTGATAAAAGTTTTAATTATATTTTCAGCTTCAAATTTATTCTTCAATAAAAACCCATGACAGACGAGAAAAATCATCAACAACAATAAGATAAAACCTGCATTTCTGGCGATCGAGAACACAACTAGGATCGTAAATAATGTCAACATGAAAGAACTAAAAAGGGGAGCTACTGCTCCGACTTTGGCGACTAGGAAAAGCAGACCGATGGTGCTTTCCCAACTGTCAATATCCACATTGGAAGGATGAGCAAGGTGAGATCTAAAGGAGAACTTGACACATCTTCTGAAGGGGAAGGTGACCAAAACATAGGTGCCACAGGAAAGGTGAGACATGTCCTGCAGAATGGGAGGATAGTCCATGATATGGAGTTTGGATCGGTGGATAAAGGTTGCCTCGCTCACGGCTAGACAATTAACCTGCCCATAAGAATGTCCTGAAATACAAGAGACGATGAGTCAAAAATAGCTCGACAATGTAAATCTTTCGTAATCTGTCTAATAATTTATAAATTCATGAGAAAATCAGGTTCATGCAACACATTCTGTAGATGCATCGAAGGCGTCAAACTGATCTCCTTCTATCCTATGATCCGAGAATGAGTTCCATTGGCTATGACAACAGTTCTCCCTGGAGGAACCTGTTGTAAGCTGCAAACTGATCTCTATCTCCACACAAGTGATGTGTCACAACCCAGAGTCCATAATCCATTCTGTAATATCAGATCTATGACAAGTAGTAAGAGCATAAATGCGACCTGAGGTAATGGTACTGACAGAGGCAGAAGCTACGACATCTGAGTGGCCTCCTAGAGCAGGCGAGGAAGCAATGGGATGAGCAGGAGACATGATGTTCCTCAATCGAGCTACTAGATCACCAAACTTCTGATCCGAAGACGGAGTTGTAGGAAACTTCTCCTATTCTGCTACACGAGCTAATGTAGGAAAACCATACTTGGGGTAACATGTATCCTCTGTGTGCCTAGGATGATGACAACAAGTGCATGACTGACGAATACGACCTCCTACCCAACCTATCGTGGGAGGCTGCCATAACAGAAGAAGTATGAGTAGAAGCAGGTGATGAGACACTGATTCGTCTAAGTCTGCGGAAAGCTTCCTCCATGGGAGGAATAGTAGCATCTGTGATGCAGCGTGGAGTCAATATATAGGGCTGAATATTTATCTAATCTTATCGGTCAATTTTATTTACGTTTATTTAAATTGTCGTGCCTTTAATTAAATAAATGAGATCGCCTGTGATCTCAATAAATCAGTTAGAGATTTTTGAATTTCAAATTAGGTAGTTAGTCGGTTAATTAGTTAGAGTCATTTTAGGATAATTGGTTGTCAGTTTAAATTAGTTTCTATTTTTGTAATGTCATCCCTCCTATATAAAGGGATGAGGGTCCAATGTTTTTAATCAGATCAGGTTAATGAAAAATTGAGATCTTTATCTCTATCTCCGTCTCTCTCTTTCTCCCCCGCGTGGTCTACACATGTTCTTCTTCTCCAAACCCCTCGTATTCCCGACGAGTTCCTTTTTCTCAATCCCTCTATTTCTTCTACCCAATAATCTCCACCGATCAAATTTATTTTCATCGTCTTGCAAATTTCTTGTTTGCATCAATTGGTATCAGAGCATGGCCTACATATCGTCCTCACGATCTAACGGTCCGTACAGGCGTTCACACCGACATGCGACGAAAGACTATCATGCGTTGGAGTGGAAACGACAAGCCGAAGAAGCATTCAAAAAGGATATGGACGCACGACGTGAGATCCAAATTCTCCAGTCCCAATTGCGAGATATGGTGGATAATCTCAAGGCTATGTGCGCCCCATCAAAGCCTCCAACCACCGAAGCCGTTGTCCCGAGTTTTGACGAAGAAATCCTCACTGTGGAAGACGAAACGACCGCTGTCCAGGCCATTTTAGAAGGAAAAAACGACGAGACGACTGCTGTACAGGTATTTTCAGATTCGCAAAAGCCCCCGGAGTTGGTCTACGCCCCATCCACAGCCTTCTCGCGGACCCCCGCTGCAGCCCCAGCCCCTCCGGCACCCCCCAGCCCCGAAGGACCCCCCCGCGAACCCCCCCTCACTCCCAGCGACCCCAACAGCACCCCCAGCCCCGCCCTCTCTTGCGCATTGCCACCCTTCCCTCTTCCCTGACCCATATAACCCCAGGCGCCCCCTCTCTTCCACGCGGCTGCCGCCAGCCCCGTTCCCCTTCCCATCCCGCGAAACCGCCTCCCCACAGTGCCGCACCAGCCCCGCCCTCGCCATCCTCCCCACCCCTCCCACCTGCGCCTCCTCTTCCCCGGCTCCAACCCGCTCCGCCGCCTCCCCTCCTTCCCACCCCAGCTCTCTGCCGCACCCGCAGCCCCATTCCCCCCTTTCCCTCCCTGCCCCAGCCGTAACCTTCCCCCGCCGAGCCTCAAACCACCCAATGCCCCTCCCATCCACCTCTCTTTCGCCGCCATCCTGCTGGACATCAACGCGCGCCACCCCCAGCACAGGTACCCGCACTGTTGCCCTCGCGCACTCGCGCACAGCCTCTCGGCCACAAGCCTCCACCTTCGTCGCCCGATTCGGCACCACCCCTGGAACTCGCACCTCCCGCCGCCGCCAATGCCGAGAGGATGGAAAAGCCCTAGGTGCCCTCCCAAAGGGGGTCGAATCCCGTCAGTTTAGGGATTGGAGATTATTTTGAAAAATTTACAGGAAGCCCCCTCCTCCCAAAAATAATCATCAATGGGGCCAATTAGAAGACTTGTTAGGCTATGAGATCTTTTTAAGTGAAGGGGTAGAACATTTGCAACCATGCCCCTCAGTGAAAAGAAATTACAAACATAACATGGAAAAGGATCAAATTGGGAAGTTGAAGCTACAGTTCAAAGATGAATTCTCTAACAACGCATCTAAATCAAGCATATCATCGGGAGACGAATTTTTTTAAAGCGGAGGAGAATTGATGCAGCATGGAGTCAATATATAGGGCCGAATATTTATTTAATCTTATCGGTCAATTTTATTTACGTTTATTTAAATGGTCGTGCCTTTAATTAAATAAATGAGATCGCCTGTGATCTCAATAAATCAGTTAGAGATTTTTGAATTCAAATTAGGTAGTTAGTTGGTTAATTAGTTAGAGTCATTTTAGGATAATTGGTTGTCAGTTTAAATTAGTTTCTATTTTTGTAATGTCATCCCTCCTATATAAAGGGATGAGGGTCCAATGTTTTTAATCAGTTCAGATTAATGAAAAATTGAGATCTTTATCTCTATCTCCGTCTCTCTCTTTCTCCCCCGCGTGGTCTACGCATGTTCTTCTTCTCCAAACCCCTCGTATTCCCGACGAGTTCCTTCTTCTCAACCCCTCTATTTCTTCTACCTAATAATCTCTACCGATCAAATTTATTTTTACCGTCTTGCAAATTTCTTGTTTGCATCAATCTGCTAGTATATGTGAACGAGCTGCCTCATACTCTAGATCAAGCGCTGCGATGAATACACCGACCATGGTGGCATTCCTATAGGTCTTCTGCTGCTTAGAAGTTACCGTAAGATGCATAAAACTGTGGAGCTTCTTAAACATTCCTGGAGCTTCTTAAACATTCCACACAGGGATGTATATAGAGAAGGAAGGGACCGTCCGTTCTGTTTGGCAGTAAATATGTTGTGCTGTAGTTGCAGAATCTTTATTTCATTCCTCGCATGTGAATAAGTGGCTGTGAGGATATCCACTGTTGTAAAAGTCGTCTGACTAGGCCGACTAGTCGGTCCGACTAGTCGAGTCGGGGGTAGCTGACTGGACTAGGCTTAGTCGGCTATTAGTCGGTCAACCTGACTAATCGGACTGACTAGTTGGCCGAGTTGGCCGACTACTCGATCGACTTTTACATAAAGGTTTTTTATTTTTTTATTTATTTTTGCTTTTTTTAAATTAAACTTATTCCAATATGCTTAATATTGTATTTGAAGTGAATTATTCCTTTTGTTTCACTATGATAGTATAGAAAATGTATAAATCTATGCAAATATATAAAGATATTTGTATAAAAATGACTTATATAGCAAATATATAAGAAAATAGGTATAAAAATAGTTTATATATTCAAAATAATTAAAAAATTCAAAACCGACTAATGACTGACTAAATTCGATTGGTCGCCCGACTGTCGATTAATCCTTAATCGGTGACCCCGTCGACCGAGTACCGACTACCGATTTTTGCAACCTTGAGAATATCCCACATCACCTTAGCAGTGGGTTGATGTAATACATCATTGACGATCTTTGACATCAATGTACCAGATAACCAGATATGTGCACACACATCATCTGCCTCCTACGAGGCATTCCATCTTGAAATTGACTTTGGGCCTCTAACAACGCCTGTGGCGGGATATCGACTTTGTTCTCTGATATATTTACGGATGAAGAAAATATGGTTTTGTAGATCAATAGAAATACATCTACACATACATATGGGGATTCGATTGCATGTGTAGACTTATAATGCAACCAAATTCATCAATACTAGCAGACCTTGATGCGAGCAAAGAAGAGGGACATGGAGAATCGCACTGTAAAGCACATACACGTGCGCCGACGGAGGATCCGCTTTCTCGCGGTCACGCTAGAAAGGAAGGTATGTGAGGCGTGGTGACACAACAAGAAAGAGAGGGGAGTGCGACGATGGCACGAGAGAGAGAAGGGGAGTGCGTCGGCGGTGGCTCCCGAGAGGGTGAAGGCCGGCGGTGATGACACGCGAGAGAGAAGAGAAGGTATGGCGAGTGAGCTTTAGGGTTAGGATTTACTCTAGTACGAGAGCTTCGGCCTAGGACCATCGCTTTAATGCCATGCTGATAAAAGAATAAGAGTCGCGAGCCAAGCAATAGGCCTTCCGAGCTTTGGTTTCTTTTTTGCGGTGGATGGTGTCATGCTCTCTGCTCCCTATCGAGAGCTTGCACTCTTTACTGGATCCTTTTGCTTGGGGGTCCTCTCCCCGAGCAAGGCAAAGAAGCTCGTGGGGCCCCCATCTGGTCGAACGACACTGGGCACTCTGGAGATTGGCTCTTTGGTGGAGCGTGGCTCGGCAACCCCGATTTTGAAGGGCGATGGGGTCTTATCTAGGCCCAGCTTGTTGCCTTGTTCATCTTCAACGACCTCTCTTCCGGTCGAGCCCTCTGGGGAGGACTGCATTGTTTTGTCCCAGGCAACAAGCAATGGTTTTGGGGGATCGTGTGAATCGAAGCTTCCAGTAGAAATGCTTGTTACCCCTGATTTAGGCACATTCGAGGTTCCCTTGCCAATTTTTCGAGATACCCTTCCTCGTTTTGGATGGGCATCACAAAGATTCTTCTTGAGGTGAGAGAAGCATTGATTCCAATGATTGGTAGCAAGAGATTTGTTTAGATTTTGGCTGGACAACTAGATGGGGTTGAGTTTTTTAAGGAGCGTTACCCACGCCTATATGTTCTTGTTGAGAATTGTGATGCTTTGTTGTGACAAATGTGGACAACGGGTGGATGGAACCCTTGTTTGTGATGCCTTCTCGGATCAACATTTTCATGAGTATATTGCTTTACTCGCAAACCTGGTTGACTTTGACGGCCTTGGTACCAGTAGAGATCACTTTGTTTGGAACACTGGAAACTTCTCATTTAAACGAGCATACCGGTTCTTTGCCCAATATCACTACATGCACCAGGACGACCCGCTTGGGAGTTCATGATTATTTGGAGCTGCAAAATTCTGCAAAGAATTAAGATCTTCCTCTGGCTTGCTAGACATGATCGACTACTTATGAATAGGGGTACTAATTGAGCTGAATCATTCGAATTCATTTGGTATTCGTTAAGTAAAAATTTAGAAAAATTTTGTTTCGAAATAAAATAAATCGAATATGAATTTAACTTGTGGATTCGATTTCCTAATGAATCGAATGTAAATTAACCTGAACTAGTTCAATAATAATTCGAATCGATAATACACACATATGCACACATAACATCTATGTGTATGTTTGTGTTTACATGTTACATACATGCATGCATAAATAGGTTATACATGTATGTATGAATGCATGCATGCATGCATTGGTGTGTATGTGGTAAAATTATATCAGTTAATGACAAAATACCCAATATTAAATAATAGAATAGAAAACATTAGCTATAAAGTCTAGGTAAGAAGATATATTTAAGATTTTTATTCAAGTTCCTAACCTTACACTTATTTCCATGTTCTTGCATCCCCTGCTCCATCTTTTCCCTTCTCCTTTTCATTCTTTATCAAAGATCCATCAATCTTAAAGTAGATAGTGGTGCTCCCTCTTCTTGCATGTGAAAATCGATAGGCATGTTACATCAAGTTCCTCCTTCACGTCTGTCGGATTTGTGGCTTATCCGGGTATCCTCCTTCACATTTTTTTTTATTATTTATCGTTGCAAGACAATCTTTGATGATGACTATCACTCTCAATATGACAATGACCATAACTTGACTAATTTATATTTTATTCATCATGTTGGTTTCTATTTTGTAAAGTGAAAATCTCGTGTAATTCATGATCTAGTTTTAAGATATGGAATGATTACCATGATGCATGATGTTATTTATCGTGCTAAATTAGTTGTTATTCTCATTATTAAAATTATAAGATCAATTTATAATTTTCTTTTCATTTTCTATAGGAACTTAGTTTATCAATCTTGCTTCAACGTACATTGGTTTTAGTTGAGTTGCAGCGATGAAAGCATCCAATAATTGGGTAGTGAACTGGCAATTCCGATTTCCTTTGGTGATGGGGTATTTTCCACCCCAATTGAGGGTATGTAAGGACATGAATGAGGGAAGAGTCATATGACCACGGACCACGCGCTTGTCGACTACTTAGGTTCCGTATCTTTAATTCGTTATCCTTCTACCCCCTTACTAAATCTTACATTGTAGAAGGCATTCAATATCCATAACTATTAGATGTTTCTATACATTACAGATTATCTATTGGGTATCTTCCTTGATTATACGTTTTTTTAATTTATCTTAATAACCCATATTAAAACATAAAATTATAAAATAAAATATTTAAAATTGTATTATTCTTATGTATATATGTACGTTTTAAAACATTAGTAAGATTTCAAATTCGAAATAGAATGGATCGAATCAAGATCCAACTTTGTAACTTTGTTTTCAAATTCGAGATAAAATGAATCGAATCAAGATTCGAGCTTGTAAATTCGTTTAAAATTCGATTCAAGTTCGGATTTGAAAATTTTAAAATGAATTACATCCTGGTGGATTCGAAGGTATTCGATTCGATTAGCACCCCTACTTACGAAGCTGCAACAGGATAAATTATTTCATATCGGGGACCTTGCATGTGGAAGATGTAGTAAGGAGCATGAAGACATGGGTGATGGGACACATATTCTTTAGATGCAGAACCTTGAACTTGGAAGTGGCTGCTAATCCTTGACTTAGGACAGATGATAGTACATCTTTCTGGAACTCAATCTTGACGTCTTGTGGAAACTCTCAGGAAGATGCCTCCCTTGCGTTTGCTCTCCTTTGGGCCATATGGTGTGCTAGGAATGATGAATTTTTTCGTGGTCATCGATCTTACATTGAAAATGTACTTCGTCGTGTTAGAGACCTTGTTTCACTCTGGTCACTTATGATCCTCCCATATTTTAACTTCTCAATGTAATTTCTGCGGTGAATCCCACCTTGGGATTTCATCCTTTGTTTTTTTTGAGGCTCAAAAAAGGGGGAGACACTCAACGGTGTTCTCCCCAATATATTAAAAAGTTAAAGTGAAGAAGAAGAATAGAGAAGGAAATAACGTACAAGACAGAACAAGACAGTAAAAGCGAATATATAACAACAGGACCACCACCCCCACCACAAGCACAAGTAAAAAGTGGCCTACACCACGCTCCAGTTCTCCACAAGACGCGAACAACGAAGAAGAACGTTATCCCTGTAAAAGCGTTGGCCGGAGAAGAGCGCCTCAAAATTTCATCAAAAAAGAAGAAAACAAAGGTGCGGGACCAAGAGAGGTTTGGAGCACCAATCAAGGACCGATGCTTTGATACCATGTGAAAAAAGGGAAATATTTCTTATTGTGAAACAGAGACTTGGGTTCTCTTATATAGAGAGTAAATCCTTGAACTAGTTAACAAGAAGTACAAGGGTGCCCTTACATCAACAGTAAACACTTAAATTTTCAGATCTTTCTTGGATGCCTATACATCCTTTTATGTTCTCCAAGTTGAACTGAAGTCAGAAGCCTCGTACAACTCAATTTTTTAAATATTGAAACCCCAAATGCTCTTCCAAATGTAGCTCAAACTGGTCTTTTATAACCAGATCTATTGGTGCCAGCATAGTTAGCTTGTTCTTTTTCTAGAAGAATGGCTTCCGTAATTACATCCATCCAGGATGGAGGCACAAATGGGCAAAACCTTCATTTGAAAGTATTACTATAATTCCTTGATATTAATATTATTGGAATAAGAATTCAAGAAGTACTTCCTTTAAAAGTTTATGTTGTTATGCTGTATTAGGCAATAGTACCTTCTCTGTACTTATTTTTATCAATCAGGATGACAACTCTTTTTCTCCGCTAGCTAAGTACTTTAGTCACACTCGTTTTTTCCTGTAACTTGTTGCACAGGAGAAATACAAAAACAAGCCGTGGATACTGGAAGATGAAACTGGTCAACACCAATTCCAGGGCCAAATGGAGGGTGCGCAGTCTGCAACTTATTATCTTTTAATGATGCAGGGGAAGGAGTTTGTTGCCATACCTGCTGGTTCCTGGTACATATATGAATTGATCTTTTTTTTTGAAAAATCATCTGAACTGATATTTGATATATTCTTTCTTTAGTTTTTTCCATTTCTCATACACATGTCCATATATCCAATTATATGGTTATCGTTGTGTGATAGCAGATGTGTGATTCATGCACTGTAGTTTTGGTTTTGTACTAGCAGTGGAAAATATACACACTGAATTGGCTTATTGTAAAATGACCATTGTCCCAGGTACAACTTCAATAAAATAGCACAGTACAAACAACTGACCTTGGAAGAAGCTGAAGAAAAGATGAGTAAGAGGAGAAGTAATGCACAGGGTTACGAAAGGTGGTTAATGAAAGCAGCAACTAATGGTGCTGCTGCTTTCGGTGAAGCAAAGAACATTGAGGCATCGAGTGGTGGACCTGGAGATAAGGCTGAATCCAACCGTCCAAAGAAAGGGAAAAGTGGTGAAGATGGGAACTTGTCTGATCGAGCTGAAGAAGATCAAGAAGAAGAGGAAGCAAGAAAAAGTAGGTTAGGGCTAAAAAAAGGCGGTGATGATGAGGAAGAGGGAGGGAAAGAGGATTTCGATCTAGACGATGATATTGAAAAAGGTTAGTTTCTTTTGTCATGTATAATAATATAAATGAAGATGTAGCATATTCTATTCCCCCATCCACATTTACCACAAGTGTACTCAAAAAGTTCCAGTCAATCTATCTGTAAGCCTTTGAATTGACCTCCTGTGTGGCTACTTATTTGAAATTTATGCATTCATGCACGTGAAAGCCCATTCATGCATTGGTGCAGGAAAATAAGTCTTGGCTGCACGTTTATTTGAATGTGCATGTGCACGCATTCTTAGGCAAATAGTCACATTGAACACATATGTACACGTATCATGAACCGGTGCCAAACCATTTCTAACTTTATTTGTGTTCCTCAATGGTCATTTTGTTGCCATTTGACACGTCTTTGGGTTGTGTACATTTAACTCAAACAAGGTAGGCTATTCTCATTTAACTTCAAATTAGCAAGGCAGTGCATGCACATATTGCGAACGCATATTTTTTATAAACAAATTATATATGAATAAATAAAATGAGTGCATACACCTTTATCACCTATAAATTCTACAATTATATTGAAATAGCATGCAAAAGATCAAATTTGTTAACTTCATCCTGAGTATGAATTTGTTTACACAAGTTTGTTATTGTTATGCTTGTGAAATTGATGGAGCATGAATCTATTTTTTTTATTTTCTTATAGTTCTATATATTCTGGAATATGACAGTTTTAATATTTGGAGGTTTCGTTTAGGCAATAATTGTGCCTTTTGAGGTAAAGGTATAATAAATAGTATTGACTCGCTGCATAAAGCTACAACCATTTGTGATGAAGAAGATGGTGAGCGAAATGGATATTTGATCATGCGTTTTCCTTTTTTTATCCTTCCTCCTCATTTAGCATCCATTCCTTTTCAACCCTTGTTTATCTCTGTTGGAGTATTTTGTTGTGCATCCCATCCAGTTGTTTAGTCTATGGCCTCAAATTTCAGCAAAATTCGGTCGAATTTCTGTCGAATATCGATATCCTGTCGAAATCAAATTTGACCGAAATGGTCGAAATGATCGAAATATGAGGGCCCTAGTACAAAAAATGTCCGAAATGATCGAAATTCCACCGAAATTCTGTTTCACTCGATCACCGAAATGGTGATCGAAACCGACATTTAGGGCCTTACTTTAGTCCCACATCTACCAGTTTGGAGATGTGGAGACTTAGTAGGGGCTATATATAGACCCCCACACCCATTGTATTCAGATGAGAAAAGCAGTAAACTATCAACCCTTTGAGGCGTTCTCCTGTGGTTTCATCCTGCTCCTTAGGGAGTAGGATTCCACGTAAAAATCTATGCGTTTATTATTTTTCTGTTCTTCATGCTCAGTTTATCATTCCGCTTCCACATTCCTATTTTCTAACATAGTATCGGAGCCAAGTTCGATTCTCGAGGATTTGTTCTTGGGATTTATTTTTATGTATTGTTCGAGATTTCTATTATCAATTGTTCTTGAAGATTATCCTATTTGTCTATTGTTCGATCAAGTTCTTATTTTAGAGTTTAGATGAAACCCTAGATCTGGTTTAGAAAAGGCACAACGTCTCCTCTCTCTGCCTTTTCTAGTACAACACAGGCTATGCCTCTTATTATGGAGGTTCCAGACACATGTCACATCATGCAACATAGGGTTTTCAGAACCCTAACTCAGACGACATTCCCCAACTTTCAGGCAGAAGCCTTATCCCAGATTTGGCGGCACGTAAGTCCAGGCACCTGCCTCGCATGCTCCCCATCCTCTCCTGATCGGTCTCGTTGCAGTCCCAGGCGGTGACCCTCCACCCTCCTCCCATTAATGCTCCAAGCGGCTCCACGAAGGGGGATGATTCATGTTTGTTAAAAAGGGTGCAAGTGGCAGTCCCGATGCCGATCCCTCTCCAAATCCTCTCCAGGCCGCATCGTAAGCAGCGACGATAGTCCCTCTCCCATCGCGAGTAGCGGCGATAGTCCACAGGCAAAGTCGCACCCCTCGCGCAGGCGCGCAAGACTCGCGTAGCTCTCGCTGCCCCATCTCCCATACGCGAATCTAGGAGCTCCTGTACCGAGCCCCATCTCCAGCGATTGGTGCGCATCAACCAGGAGATGACGTGCCACAGGCAACCCCAAGCAGCCCCTCCATCGCCACACGACCATCTCCAGGGCGGAGGCCCTAGTCGAGTCCCTGGCACCGCGGAAGTGAGAAGAGCCCCCTTAGGGATGCGATAGGAGAGGGTTCCCAATATTGGAACCTTAGGCTTTTGTGAAATCAAAGGGCCCGCTGGCCCTCTTTATTGAAAAAAAGGGGCATGCCCTGTTTTAAAGCCAAAATGGACTTCACCCAAGTGGGCTGACAGTTTTGTAAAAAAAGGGGGGAGGGGGTTTCTGCTGCAGTTTGGCGTGTTGAGCCATGCTTTATAAAAATGATTTGGCATTATTTGCGAAAAAAGGGGAAAACATGAAAAAAGGCACGCACATTGAGAAGCCGTTCACAAATTAAAAAAAAATATGTTTTCAGATAAAGGATTTGAAAAGCCGTAAAAAATGTTGAACGACTTTAAAAAGATCATTGCAGAAAAAGGTGAGCCGCAAAAAAAATGAAATGATTAACCAAAAATTTTTAAAAGAGAAAAGGCTAACAAAATATTGACGAAAAGCCGCAAGTTCATAATTTTCCCTATTTTTTTGTCTCCTCCCGACTTGATTGCTATTCATTAATTTCTGACAAGTATGATAGAAGGGGGAGTATTGTGTAGAGTCACATGTCTTCGTCAGATACAGATTTTCCAGACCAACCAGATTATTCAGATTCTACAGTTTCTCAGATTCAAACTCGATGTCATATTGGTTCTGAGTCTTCAGTTTCAGTCACACACATGTATGCGGTCTTTTCAGATGAGCACATGCTTGCCATCTTTTTGTGTGATCCCCATCTTTTGTGTTTTGACCAAGGTTTTTATGTGTGCCATATGGACTCCAGACTAGAGTACATTCCCTATGCCATGTTGGCTAGGGTTTTCATGTGATTTTATAGGGACTCCAGAGTAGAGTACCATTCTCTGTGCCAGATGGGAGAGACCCAGTTCTCCGACGAGGAGACATTTTCAAACTCCATTCTCCAGCGATCGTGAACTCCAATACGAGATCCTTCGAGGTTCCCATGAGAGAGAACCCATTTCGAGGTCCATATGAGAGAGATCCATCTTCAGAGATCTGCGTATGGATAATTAGCGTAATCTTTTCAGCCCTTTTCAGAGATGGAGCAGTTGCCCACATGTTGTGGCATGCCAGAGTTTTCCAGGTACAGACTCATTTTCAGTTGCAGTTTCTTTGACAGGAGCAGTACAGAGCACTTGCTCTTCGACGATGAGATTCAGTTGACTTGTACTCCAGCTCGTTCGTCCTTCTCAACTGCACGACTTGAGAAGCAACGTCCTCGACAACAACTAACGGTTGTGCGCGTTGAGTTGATATTATATGTAGTGTCATGTATTGTGAGTTGAGATTTCTTTCTGTTTGTACAAGATGAGCATTGCATGTCTCAACTTGAGGGGGAGTGTTGGAGTATTTGGTTGTGCATCATCTATGTGAGAGATGGGTAAATGGATCCCATCAGTATCCATTTGCCCCATCCAGTTGTTTGGTCCCACATTTGCCAGTTTGGAGATGTGGAGACTCCCTGGGGGCTATATATAGACCCCCACACCCATTGTATTCAGATGAGGAAAGCAATAGACTATCAACCCTTTGAGGCGTTCTCCTGTATTTTCATCCCACTCATGGAGTAGGGTTCCACGTAAAAATCTCTGTATTCCAAGTTTATTTTATTATTCTTCATGCTCTGCTTATCATTCCGCTTACGCGTTCCTATTTTCTAACAATCTCAAGATCACATGAGTTGGTTTCACGCCATGCATCTTTGTCCGCTTTCCTTTAAAAAAACTGTTCAATAAGCATGTATGTTGCTCTCGTCTCCTTATGCCGCATCTATAATAAAAAAATCATTCTTCAACATTTAGTATTATACCATGGCAAGGAAGTCATCTTCATGGACTTGTCAATCCTACGTAATACTTAGAATAAAGATAAGTCAAAAATAATATTTTTGTCTTCTTATTGAGGAAAATTAAATAGTTGGTCTAGTCGTGTTGGAATGTTGCTCGGTTGTTGGATGCTAGAAATGATGGGATCGATGCCCTTGTAGAACAAAGCCAAGCCGCTTCTCATAGTATTGAGAAAAGCTGGCTCATTGGTATACTGATGCCATTCTTTTGAACGAGACCTCTTATTATAGTTGCTAACTTGGCGGGATCCAAAACTCTCCAACATGCAATTTTAAGCCAATAAGTTTTTCGCAAGTTGAAAGATATTGAAGATGAACACCTTTGACAAAATCATTACCTACAAGGCTACAATAAGCAATGAACCTTGAGCCGCTTTATGTACATGAAACACTAATAGCTTTCGTAT
This sequence comes from Ottelia alismoides, assembly GCA_037367405.1. Classification (NCBI taxonomy): domain Eukaryota; kingdom Viridiplantae; phylum Streptophyta; class Magnoliopsida; order Alismatales; family Hydrocharitaceae; genus Ottelia; species Ottelia alismoides. The sequence goes on from JAZKJV010007698.1 coordinate 149,410, forward strand.
CAGGACATCCATGGGCATACATGTTTATTCCCATTATTGCATTGGATGTTTCCTTGGAGCGACTACACTAGGCACATGGAAACTTTGACTTATTACTTGCAGTTTCTCTTAACAAAGTCACCCTATTGCATGTAGACATATGACCTCTTTTTAATCTTGTCGAACCCATTTGAACCAATGCTTTAACTACCATCTTGCCATGTTTATGTCTCTCATTGGTCTACATTCTCAATGTTGGAGAAAGCCACTTACGTCGGCAAAGCTTCATGTTGTGATTTTTACTTCAAGAACCACTACACTATTCTCTCTCTAGCCTTAGAAGTTTTCTCTGCCTTGTGGCTCTTATTAATCATTATGGTTCACTTGGCTGCGTACGTTGAACTTGTAATGAGCCTTCATCTTGTTTGGTCATGTCACTTACCATTGAATCATTGATTGTGCCAAAACTCCCACCCCTAACATTGACATTGGCATCCCTATGCTACGTTCTCAGTCGATCACGCAAGCATGACTTTTAGGGCAAATATCAACGGGCTCTATTTTTTGCTACCTCACCCCGCTCACCTTCAATTGTATTTATCCCTTTCCCACATCATAAACTTATAAAGTGTGAGAGTGCATTATAAGAATGCGGGTTTGCCACTTGAGAACTTAATCTTAAGCATTTTGAGTGGTTGTCAATGGGTCCTATTGGGCATGAATCCAACAAGTTGCTAGGCACAATTTTCATCGATGACGGTCTGGAGATCTAATCTCGAGTCGTTACAAATTGTATAAGAGCATGTTAACTTTGATATCGAAAGAGCTACCGAAGAGGTGGAGCCACCCTTGCAAAGAGATAGGAGGGAAATGCCACCTCAAGCAATTTTATTAGGAATAGGTAAGTGTCATATTGTAATGAGAATGTTGCCAATATAAGTTGGGGGGTGGGGGGTGGGGTTGTAACACCCTCAACATAGTCCCACATCTAAGGCTGACAAAGTGAGAGTAGGTGTTAGAGCGAGGGATTGCTTCTTGACAACTTGTGCGTAAGAATTTTAGGTGGTTGTTAATGTGTTTAATTTAGCCTTAATCCAACAAGTTGTTGGGGCCATTTTCCTTGATATTGGTTCGAGGATATATGCATGGGGTGTTACACCTCCCCGCTTGTGCCATACTACCTGCCACTCCTCTCTTGCCATGCTTTCGCTACCATTATCACCGAGATGATCATCCTTGAAAATCTACCACGGCCTTCAATATGGAGCACCCCTCCAATAATGCTCCATTTCACATCTGTCTTCAACATGCACTTCATCCCAACAACCATTACTAGCATAAAATCGCACCGGGAGTGCCTCACCTTGGGGCCACACGCGCTTTACTCTGAAACAGGCCTTATTGGTATCGGCACTTGACCAATCAAAAGTCAGCATGATTGCTGTTGAAGTCATCACATCGCTGTCGAAGTGCACACTGGATTCTGCTTGTGCCTGGCACCAAGTCCTTGGAAGAACTATACTATGTTTTCCTTCCTGAAGCAACTTTGGCATTTGCTATAGTAAAGGAAAAAGAAATAAAATGCAACATTGCAGCCTATCTCCCAAAGAATATGACATCGAAGAAGAGGAATAACATGTTGTTGGGAAACGTGAATGAGAGATACTATTCCATAGCCCTGGGCTCTCTTATATAGGAGAGTAGCCTATGGGTAAATTACATAAAGGGAATAACAAGAAAGAGAAATAACAAAGAGATACAATAATTCAATATGCGTCAACACTCCCCCTCAAGATGGAGCATAGATGTCAATCATGCTCAGCTTGGAAGCACACTTCTGAAATGGACCTCGTAACAATGCCTTGGTGAATATATCTGCAGTCTGGTTCTCTGAAGTAACATGAGATGTGGCAATGAACCCTTTCTGAATCATATCACGTATGAAGTGACAATCCACCTCAATATGCTTGGTCCGCTCATGGAATGCAGGGTTGTTTGCAATGAACAAAGCAGCCTGATTATCACATTCCAAGTTCATAGGAAGTGGTACATCTAAACATAAATCTGTCATCACCGCTTTCACCCACATCATCTCTGTAGTAGCCTGGGCCATAGCCCTATATTCGGATTCAGCACTAGATCTAGCTACCACAGTTTGTTTCTTGCTCCTCCATGAGACTAGGGCATCTCCAACATAGACAGCATACCCTGAGGTGGACTTTCTATCCTTAGGACATCCTGCATAGTCTGCATCTGCGCACGCTGAGATAGAAATCCCTTTTCCTTTCTTGAATAGCAGACCTTTACCTGGAGAAGATTTGAGATATCTAAGTATCATATTTATTGCATCCATATGCACTTGGCGTGGCTGCTCCATAAACTGGCTCACACGGCTCACTGCAAATAATATATCTGGCCTAGTGACCGTGACATATAACAATTTGCCTACCAGTTCTCTATATCTTCTCCTATCAACCTCCTCTGTGTCATCATCATACAGCTTCATGCTGGGGTCCATTGGTGTCGTAGCAGGTCGACACCCTAGCATACCTGTCTCACTCAGTAGATCTGTAACATACTTCCTCTGTGACATGACTAATCCATACGGATTTCTGGCAAACTCCAGCCCCAGAAAATATCTAAGGACTCCCAGGTCCTTGGTGACAAACTCGGTCCCCAGCCTTTCCTTTGCCTGCTTAATGCCCTGGTCATCATCACCTGTAATCAAGATATCGTCAACATAAACCATGATGACAACAATACCTCTTGCCGTCTTCTATACAAACAAGGAATGATCAGCATTGGAGCGTTTATATCCTTGTTTCTCAAAGAGGTCTGACAGCTTCTGGAACCATGCTCTGGGGCTCTGCTTAAGGTCATAGATGGCCTTATGTAATCTGCAAACCTTGGAACACTCCCCCTCAACAGCAAAACCAGGTGGCTGTTGCATATAAACTTCCTCCTGCAAGTCTCCATACAGAAATGCATTCTTCACATCCAGTTGATAGAGTGGCCAGTCTTTAGTAACTGCAACTGATAAGAGGATCCGCAGAGTAGAATGACGAGCTACAGGGGAGAACGTGTCAAGGTAATCTACCCCATATGTCTGTGTGAATCCCCGTGCAACTAATCGTGCCTTGTACCTGTCAATGGAGCCATCTGCATTGTGTTTAACTGTAAACACCCATTTACAACTCACTGGGCTGACATCTGGAGGTATAGTAACCAAACTCCATGTTCCTCTAGACTGAAGTGCCGCCATCTCTTCCTCCATTGCTAGCCGCCATCTAGAATCCTGCAAAGCCTCATGGTGGGTCCGTGGAATGTCTGTAGCTGAAAGTGCCAATGCAAACATCCTGAAATGTCCAGATAGCCTCTCAAAAGACACCGCGGCTGATATTGGATACTTGGCACAGCTTCTCTTTTGTTTGCGTAGAGCGATTGGAATATCCAGATTATCACCATGCTCCTGTAATGCATCCTGCTGAGAAATGTCGTTAGATCCATCAACATTAATAATTTCATTACATACCATAGGCGAGCTAGTTGACTGGTCAGGATCATGAGCTGTATGCGGCCTGCGGGTGTAATGGAATGGTAAAGGGGATACTGTAGATGGTGGTGGTGGTGGCGGTGATGGTGGTGGTGATGATGGTGGTGATGTTGGTGGTGCCATGAATACTATATCAGGAGATATAGGTGGTGGCTGCATATTTCCGGATTCTGAAAAATACATAATGGATTCAAAAAATGTAACATCTGCACTGATCATATACCGCCGACACACAGGGTCAAAACACTTGTACCCCTTTTGAGTTCTGGAGTACCCCACAAAGACACACTTGACAGCCCTAGGAGAGAGCTTGTCAGAACCAGGCGACAACTGGTGGACAAAGGCAACTGACCCAAACACACGAGGGGTAAGAATGAACAGATCCTTGTCATGATAAATAAGTGAAAAAGGAACCTGTTCATTCAAGACAGACGAGGGCATACGATTGATAAGATAGCATGCAGTGAGGACGGCATCACCCCAGTAGGAGTACGGAACATGACTCTGAATAAGAAGTGACCTTGTGACATCAAGTAGGTGACGATGTTTCCTTTCTGCAACCCCATTTTGTTGAGACGTATGAGCGCAGGATGTTTGGTGTATAATTCCTTTAGAGGAGTAGTAGTTGGCTAGATTGTTGGTGCACAACTCTAAGGCATTGTCACTTCTCATAATTTTGACAGTTGTGGAAAAAACATTCTGAATCTCATTTAGAAAGTGAATAATAATATTTCCTGCTTCAGACTTATTTTTCATTAGAAATACCCATGATGCTCTAGAAAAATCATCCACAAATACAATATAAAACCTGTGCCCCTGATGATCGGGAACACGACTCGGACCCCAGACGTCGACATGAAACAACTCAAACTTGGAGTTACTACTCCGACCTTGACTACTGGGAAAAGATGACCTGTGATGTTTTCCCAACTGACACGCCTCACACTGGATAGGTGTGTGAGAAAGACTATAAGGTAGGACTAGACGCAACTTCTGAAGCGGTAAATGACCAAAACGCAGATGCCACAGGAGAGGTGATACTTGTTCTGCGGGAGAAGCCGTGATTCCGGCAAATGGGGTCTGGTTCAGACGATAAAGGCCTCCTTGCTCATAGCCATGACCAATCACGTTGCCCGTACGGATGTCCTGAAAAATCAATGAAGATGAATCAAAAATAGCTCGACAATGAAGATCCTTCGTAATCTGACTAATTGACAACAGATTCATAGAAAAATGCGGTGCATGCAAAACATTCTTGAGCTGCATGGAAGACGTCAGTCTAATCTCCCCCTGACCCGTGATAGGAGAGTGCGTGCCATTGGCAATAACTACTGTCCGTCCTGGAGGAATCTGAGTGTATCCTGTAAGTAGGCTCTGGTCGCCACATAGATGATGTGTAGCGCCAGAGTCCATGATCCATGGCAGTGTATCAGATCTACTACTGTGGAGTGCAAGTGTACTACCTGAAGTACTCGTAGAGGCAGAAGCAGAAGCAGCAGCATCAGTATGACTCTCTGTCGACGGTGCTAGGCCAGATGGTGGGATAATGCCCCTGAGACGGGCAACCAGATCATCAAATCGTTGATCCAGTGTAGCTGCAGACGGGGGCTCTATCTGCTCAGCGGCTCGTGCGGATGCAGGAAATCCATGCTTTGAGTAGCATGTGTCTTCAGTATGGCCGACTCTGTGACAATATGAGCATGTTGGCCTAGTGCGGCCACCCCTTCCACGGGGAGAACGTCCACGGCCCTGGTAATGAGAACCACGGCCTCTGTTGGCCGCCATGGCTGAGGGATTCTGACTGGCAGCTGCTGAAGGTACTGTGATCCTACTCAATCTGTGAAAAGCCTCCTCCATGGGAGGAATAGTCGAGTCCGCCAAAATCTGTGAACGTGCGGCCTCATACTCTGGATCAAGTGCAGCGAGAAACACACCCACCATCGTCGCATTCCTGTATGTCTTCTGCTGTTCTGGCGTGGCGGTAAGAGGCATGAAGCTGTAGAGCTTCTCAAACATCCCTCTCAATGATGTATAGAGAGAATGTAAAGGACGACCGTTCTGCTTTATTGTGAATATGTCATGTTGTAGCTGCAGGATCTTCGTCTCATTTTTCGCCTGAGAGTATGTTGCTGCCAGGATATCCCACATGTCTTTAGCCGTGGGTTGATGTAAGATGTCATTGGCAATTTCAATAGCCAATGTACCGGATAGCCACACCTTGGCATATGCATCATCGGCCTCCCAAGAGGCATGAACTCCAGTCTTCTCTGCAGTCTCTGGCTCGGTAAGAATGTGCTTCTTACCTGTAGACTTCATCATGCTCATGAACTGCATTGCCCACATTTCATAGTTCGTACCATCCATTTTGACAATAGGCGCTGGACCACGAAATGCGCCAATGGACGGGATATCTGCCTTGCTGTCCGACATACTGGAAACGGAAGACTGGAGCAACTGAAAGAGAAATAATCTTTGTCTACAGTGACATAACCGGGATTAGTTGCGTGTGTAGACTTCAAGCAACTAACCCCATATAGATCCGGATCTGTGCCCTAGGGTTTTGGGACTTAGGGCACGTAAGCACGTGCGAGGGGCACGCGCGCACGCACCTGGAGTATCACGCGCGCACTGGAGCGCGTTTCTGGAGATTCACACGCGCACTGGAGCGCGCAACTGTGCACGTAATGGTGCGCACAGTTGCACGGGGATGGTGCGCACGGTGCTGCGCGAGTAGAGGCGCAAGACTTATGCGCGTAGGCGTGCGGCGATGCACGCACAGGCGTACGAAGCTATGCGCGAGCGTGCGCGATGCGCGCAGAGGCGCCGATGATGCGCAAGATGCGCGCGCACAGGCGCGAGATGTGCGCACAGGCGCACAGGCGCTGGAGTCGATGCGGCGTCGCCTGCGCGGAGATGGTGGCTGATCGGCTAGGCGGCGCCGACTCGAGGGAGAGAGGAAGAAGAGAGGCCGGCGGGTGGGGTTAGGGTTAGGGTTAGGTTTCGAGAACTCCGGTCTAGGACCGTCGCTCTGATACCATGTTGGGAAACGTGAATGAGAGATACTATTCCATAGCCCTAGGCTCTCTTATATAGGAGAGTAGCCTATGGGTAAATTACATAAAGGGAATAACAAGAAAGAGAAATAACAAAGAGATACAATAATTCAATATGCGTCAACACATGTAATATTGCAGCTGATCTCTCATTGAATCTATCTATAATGGAGGTTCAGTTACAAATATTACAAAATGTGAAGCAAGCGTACAAAAGCAAATTATATTTTGCCACACAACTTGATTTGTATGGTAACCTGTGAAATAAGAAGACAATTAGTAATTTATCTACTATTTTTCAGAAATGATATCATGTAAAAAATCAGGTTTGTAAGTTGATTTAAGAGTAGTGTGAAACACGTATCAATTATGCGAAAATTACTGGCAATTATATAAAACTAAAACAAATTGGTGGGCCCTGTATTGCAATAGTTGGCCGACTATTCCAAATAGTCGGTCCGACTATGCGGTGCAGGGGGGGTCCGCGACTGAACAATAAATAGTCGACCAATAACCAGCTTGACCGAATAGTCAATCTGACTATTCGACCGACTAGCCGACTACCCGATCGAATTCTGAATTTATGTTATTATTTTTTAATTCTGAAGGCTTATAACAATATTAAAAGAAATACCAACGATTCATATATGTATCTCATTAATTGGTACTTTTATCTTGGATTCTTGTTAATTGATGGTCATATATGTATAAATATATAAGGGTATATATATGTATTAGATTTAAATCCTATATTTATAATAATTACAAAAACAAAATCGAATAATTTTGAATAGTCATATGAATACTGATTATCCTCTATTCAGTGATCCCTCCGACTGAATACCGAATATCGGCTTCTGCAACACTAGGTGGGCCCTCCATCGCCACCTCCCATGCACCCTCATCCTCCTCTACCTCCACGATCGACTCTCTACATTCACCTCCATGTGTAGCCACCCTCCGCCACATCATGTCCTCGTCCATGTGCTGCCACCTCCACGTTCTGCCTCTGCCTCCACACGTTGCCTCCACCGTAGCCACTATCGTGCACTGCTGTCAACTCCACTCGCTATTGCGTCCAAGCAACGACGCCGCGACACGTCGTTGCCTTCTCTACATGCAGCCACATCTATGCATCACTACCCTATCTCGCAACATGCCCCGCTACTGCCTCCATGCATCGCTAAACCCTCTCGATCCATGCATTGCTGCTGCCTGTTGTCGTTGCCACTATCACGAGAGAGAGAGAGAGGAGATAAATTAGGTTATAGAGTTGTCACATTCTATATTTAGAATGTGACAAAATGATCAAAATAAGTTTTTAGATATTAAATTAATTAAATTAATTAGATTAATGTGTCATTAATTTCATCTATTAGATTAAAAAGAGAAGGATGAGATTGAGGGCTCACCATGGAAATAATGAGCTCCCGCCTCATTTGAAGTTTCTCCTATTTCCCTTCCTGACCTTTCTCCTCTTTTATCATTTATTCCCTTTTCAACCCTCGTACTACCATATTGTACATGGTTTGGCATGCTCTTCCCCTACTATCCAACGCATATTTGCCATTTATCTTCCTAAATCTAGTGGATCTGGTGTATTCAATGTTCCTCTCCTTACACATGTTCTTCCATTCTAATATCCAGATTTCTTTTTCTCTCTTTTTTATTTTTCTCTTCCTTTCAAGATGATTTGTATAGGTCGAGATTTCAATGGACATGTGAAAGAATGCTTCATGGTATGCTATTGTTCATGGGGGTCGTGGCTTCGGGGTTAGAAATGAAGAGGGAAAAGTCGACATCTTAACATTACTTGCTAGTCATGGATGCACACATAAAAAGGTTGGTAAAGAAAATGATGGTTCCCCAGACCAGTAGAACTAGATCGTGGAATCTTCAATTGAATTGAAGCAAGCAAGTTTCAAGGAGAAGGGTTTAGAAGGCTTATCACGTGAATATAATGAAAGCGCAAATGAGATGTAAGAGGCGGTAACATCTTGTATCCAAAGGGTAGCCAAAGAGATGATAGGTGTGTCTAAAGGAGTTTCCTGCCAAAAGAAGGCTTGATGGTCGAGTGAATGAGTGCAAGAGAAACTTAAATTGAAAAGAGCTTGTTTTAAGGCTATGTATGAAGATTAAACAAATGAAACCATTACAAACTATAAAATAACGAAGAAGGAAGCTAAAAAGGCTGTAAGTGAAGCTAAGACAAAAACCTATGATGTTTTGTACAAAAGCCCGACTTTAAGGAGGGCCAGAAGGATATATTCAAGTTGATCAAAGCAAGAGAAATAAAGATCACCGTTTTTGATGAGGAAGGATATGCACTTCTTATTAAGAAGGATATAACGACTTTCCATAAGCTTTTCATTGGATAAAGGAATAACGAGACCACTTTGGGAGATTTTACTAGTAGTGAATGTTACATGAATCATCCAACTATGGACAAATGCAAAGGAACTAGAGGAGGCTTTGAAGGTTATGAAAGCTGGGAAATGTTAGGTCCTGATGACATCCCTAAAGGTATGTTGAATTCCAGGTAAATGTGGCTTGGCTTGGCTTGGCTCACAAACTTATTCAATATTATTTGGCGAAGCAAGAATGTCTGAAGAATGGAGGAAAAGAATCATGGTGCCTTTTTACAAGAATAAATGAGTCATCCAAATTCTTCGATTTACAAAGGTATCAAACTGATGAGTTATACTATGAATATTTTGGAACGTGTGATCAAAAGAAGGTCGAGACAAGTTTCCAAAGTAGCAAAAAAATCAATTCGGATTCATGCCAAGTCACTCAACTATTGAAGCTATCCATCTATTAAAGAGAATAATGGAGATTTATAGAGCTAAAAGAAAAACATCCGTATGATTTTTATTTGTTTGGAGAAGACTTATGATCCATTTCCACGGGAGATCTTCAGAGAGTTTTAGGGATGAGATACGTACTTATCATATACATTAACCTTATAAAAGGATGTATACGATGGATCTTTATCTTGTGTATGGATCCAACCTGGGAAGATCAACTATTTTGACATCAACAATAGTCCGCATCAAAGTTCAACTTTGAGTACATTCCTTGTACTTTGATTATGGATGAGTTGAGTTGTCACATTCAAGATGAGATACCTTGGTATATGTTGTTTGCTAATGACATTTGCTGGGAAAAATAAGAGAGTTGTTTATTCCTGGGAATCCTAAACTCTCTTATATAGAGGAGAGACCTATGGGTAAATTAGATAAGATAGACATAAAGAAATAAAATAACAAAAAGGTACATAGGAACATAGAAATTTCTCTACAACATTGTATTGGTTGATGATGCTAGAGAAGGAGTAAATGAGAAGCTTGAGGTTTGTAATCATTCCTTGGAGACTAAAGGGTTTTGTATATGTAGAGCTAAGAATGAATATACGGAGTGCACATTTGATGGAAGCCGTGGAGCGGAATCGAGGTAAAGATTGGAGAAGATAACATTCCGAAAAAAGATTTTTTCGATACTTGGGATCTATTTTGTAACATGATGGGGAAATCAATGAAGATGTTACTCATAGAATAAATATAAGCTTGCTAAAGTGGAGAGAAGCACGCACTATTCTATGTGATGAGAAAATTTATTTGAAGATCCAAAGAAACTCTTATAAAGCAGTCATGAAACCTGCCTCTGTTCATGAAAGCGGTCCGAGCGCCCGCATATGTGGCCGCATATACCTAAGCGGCCTCCTCAACGCACCGATTACCTGAAGCCCCGCTTTATGCGCCCTTTGCACGTATATGGCCCCCATATGCAGGCTGTGCAGGCGCATATGCGCTCCGTGCACCCGTTTAAGGTCCAGTTGGGTCATTGAATCCGGATCTTATGATCCAGATCTTGTATTATTTTGATTCTATATATTAAATTAGATTATGTAATACTATCTTTGATGACTTTGATATTTACTTGTACTATTTTGAGCTCTACATGAAAATCATTTTTCTTAGATCTTCTGTTGGACCACATTTGTTCATAAATTCAGTTTAGTTGTAGTCACTTTTGTAGATATGTATTTATTTTTAAATAAAAATAAAAAACCGCTTAGAACCGCATATATCCCGCATATGCCTCCGCATATCGCTTAATCCCTATTCAGTGACCTGTCCGAACGCATACGCATACCGCTTTCCTAAACCTTTAACCTGCTATGCTCTGCGGATATAAATGTTGGCCTGTGAACCGTAGACATGTATAGAGAATGATAGTATCATAAATGAAAATGCTAAAATGGATGTATGGTCATACATGAAATGGTCGGATTCAGAATGATATGATTAGAAGGAAAGTCAGTGTAGCTTCGATAGAGGATAATACGAGAGAGAACAACTTAAGGTGATTTGGCCATTTGCAAAGGGGGTTGGCTGAAAGATGCGAGATTTGGGATGTCGAGCTGGATAAGTGAGGATGAGGAAGGCCCAAGAAGTGTTAGAAGAAGACTATGCAAAGGGATCTCAGATATTTGGATCCAAGATCGAGAATCACCTAAACTAGATGTGAATAGAGGCAAATAATCCATATAGCTGATCCTACTTAATGTTGGAAAGGGTTTTGTTGTTGTTATAAATGTATATGGGCACATCTCAGTTGAGGGATTATATTAGGCAACTTAGTTATTTATAAATAAGAGAAATATTTTTTATGCAAAAGGATAATCATGCAAAGAGCAAAGCCTTAGCAGAATGAGCTCCATACGGAGGATTAGTCCACAATGCGACATCTAGAGAGCACATATTACATCAACTGGTGGTAACTTCACTCTATTAGGAAAGAAAGGAGAGTTGAGCTAGAGTCCGTCCATTGTAGGTTCTGTTCCATTTATGTATCCTTTCCCTTTTTACTTGTGAAAAAAGATGTTCAACTGTCTCTACCTCTTCGTCGCATATTACATAGATGCTCTCATCGCCTGCGTAATGTTTTGACCACCCATATTTGGTCAATATTCTTCCACGTCACATCGGTCATAAGAAAATTTCAGTACATGTTGGGATTTTCATGTCCCAATCTGCAATCTCGTATCAATTTCTCATGCATTGGATCAGGCAATGTATCCAACGCTTTGTAAGCTTGTCTCACCGTGAAGTCTCCATTTCTCCACACCAAATGACTGCTCTGTAGGGACCTCTAATGGACTGATGACTTATATGACTTCAATGAACCTGGAATTGTTGCTCGAAGAAATCTGAACGGAAAGTAGGCAGCCACTTGTCGTCCACCTAGATCTCTAAAATCAACACATCTTGCTCTGTCGTTATTGGAAACAGATGTGGGAATCATGCCACTAGTGTCTCACCATTTGTTTAATCATCCTAGTAAAAGGCAAAAAATAGCCCTCTCCTAAAACATGGCAGAAGAGCTGTGGAAGTTGAGATAGAACAATGTAAATTCCTTTCCAGGATTCATAAGTACAGAACTATGGACAATGAAATAAGCTACGCTTGCATGAATACCATAGATTCTGCGGATGATTCTGCAATATAAATTTTCAACGCCTCCCTAGATCCTTGCTATCCACTTCAAGACCAATGTTCAGTTTACAATCTCGAGACAGGTAACTCCAAGTCCTCCCTTTTCATCAGGAAGCGTAATGATATCCCAATCGACTAAATATATGCCTGGTGCGCTGTGTCTGGATGCACGTTGGAAGAAGCGTTTCGTAATCATCTCTAGGCGACAACGTCTCCCAACTGAAAGCCTTCTCGATGACATGAAGAAAACCAGGATAGTGGCAATGATAACCTTCACCAGTACCAACCGTCAACCTCGTGATAGTACAAAAGCCTTCTACCCACCAAGTTTTCGTTCCATTTTCTCAATAAGCAGTAACTAGTCTGATAGATAGAGATAACCAAGAAACAAACCTCAAGCAGTGCCCGACTCCACACCACAATTCACCATTTTTGGTTGTGAGAGACCAAATGTGATCACTTTTGATTTGTTTGTGATGATCCAAATGCTATAAAGTTAATAAAAAATGCCAAGAATTGGTGCCATTTTCATCGCCTCTTCCTTATCCCCCTCTGTGAAGAATATGGTATCATTCATGTATTGCAGAATGGGAATGGATCTCTCCGCATTAGAATACCTTGTTGAAACGCCTTAGTGAACCGCTTTCTCTAACATACGTGCAAGCACATCTACAACCGTGACAAAAAGCATGGGTGCCGGTGGGTATTTATTGAACTCCCTGCTATAGTAAGGAAGAAATCTCCTTTTCATCTCCCATTCACGAGAATAGAATACGATGCGGTAGCGGTGCATCTTTTTCATCCATGAAATCTACTTGTTTGCAAAGCCGTGTCTCTCCACGACAGCTGCTTTGGAGAAATCTACTTTCTAAAGTTAGCCATTTGCCCGCCACCTCCTGTAATCAGCTACAATCTTAGTTGCCATTGCTAGACTATCATATATTTGTTTACTTGGAATGGAAGTTGACTGCATCGGAGAAACAATTTCATCTAAGACATTCTTAAGTATGTTCGCCAAAATTTCTTCTACCAGATGATCAACGGCGTTCCAAAGTGCTATGAGATGAACATTCTTAATGCCTTTTAAACCTCTTTTGGCGGTAGGAATAAAAAAGCACTCTATCGAGCTTGTCAAATCCACCATTACCCTGCATGAACTTCTCCATAACTTCCACTACATCCTCCCCTATCACATCCCATTATATACTAGAAACTGTGAAACCATTAGGCACCGATGCTTCGTCTGCATTCAAATGCATCATGGCTGTCCTCATCTTGTCACGATCGAAAGGTCTCATCAGACTGGTATCGTAGGTGCTAGAGATACAAGGTAACCACATACCCGTCCATCTTCAATGTCTAAACCCCTCTTTTTGAGGGATTGTATGGAAGTAGTTTGCGTACGCTCTTCCCATCTCTCGCTCCCCTTCCACGCAAGCATTGTCCATCACTATGGTGTGCATTGAGTTACATCTTCTCATATTACTGGCAACTGCATGAAAATATATGGTGTTGGCATCCCCTTGATCCATTTCTGTCTGGATCTCTATATCCACTTGTCATCCGTTTGTTATCCTCCAAAATAATCTTATGGAATTCTGATCCCTTTTGTAGTTTCCATTATTCTAGTCCTTAATCTTGTCCAGTCTTTATAATTTAGATTCTACAATTACACGGTGCCTCATTCGTGATTCCTGCAATTATTTTTTATGTGCAAAGCCACTTTCATCATACAACTAATCTTTGAAACAGACGACTTGTTGCAGAGCTCGTTTATACGGTTGCTCTCCAACGTTCTACAACTAAATCTCTAAAACCCTCCTCTAACATCCAAGATCTCTCCAATCTAAAAAATGAGCGAGGCATGATGCCGTCACCATAATCCCAAACCAGCGGTGTGTGAGATCTAAGGCCCTAAATGTCAGTTTCGGTCACCATTTCGATGGTCAATCGAAACGGAATTTCGGTCAAAATTCGACCGAAATGTCGGTCATTTTTTGTACTAGGACCTGCCATATTGTGGTCATTTTGGCCATTTTGGCCATTTCAGTCGAATTTCAATTTCGACATGATATCGATGTTCGACAGAAATTCGATCGAATCTCGCTGAAATTTGAGGCCAGGCCGAGATCTGGATCGCAGACGAGACAAGGCACATCCCAAGGGGAAAGCCTCAAACAATTCAACAAACATCAGAAAATGATCCAATCAAGAATGAAACCCCAAATTTCTCCATGTATAGAGAACATTTGCTGCGTCGATCACCTTTAGACATGACATGTCGGTTGGAGGAGAGCAGTGTTACATTAAAGTCTCCCTTGGATTATCGAAGCCTCAGCTTGGTAGTTTTCTTTGACCTGATAGAGCTCAACCTATGTCTGCGTTCTCATGGACGGATCCCTTGGTCCATACACACATGATACGACTAAATGAGAGTATGCTTGTCTTTTCTGGAGAACAACAATTACTTTATGACAGAAGGGAGTAATTGCCACTCTTCCATGCGATAATAGCCCTCCCTGCACTGCCCACTGCATCTATCACTCTGAAATTTGGTAACGATAGCATCCCAATAGACTTCCACAAATCTTAGTCCACAAATTCATCTTTGTCTCATGCAATACGACTATATCCCAACACCATCTGCTCAAGAGGGAGCCTGTAGACCTTAGCTTCTTCGGGTTTTTCTTACCCCTGACATTCCATGAAATAATCTTCACAAAGGAATTAAACTACCATGCGTTTGGTAACGCCACCCACCCGAACCATGGTTCTCTTAAGAATTTTTCTCTCGTTTTCATGTATCTTTGTCAGAGTTTGCAACTGCCCTCCCATCATCTCATGAAGACGATGCGAAGCTAGTTGTGGGATCCCCTACAACGTCGACTTCTTGGTGTATACTCTTAATCTTTGCGAGTTGAGATGGGGCTTTTTTCTTTTGCGACCTCTATCTCTTCAATCTTTTGTGCAACCTACCTCCCGACTCAAAGCTTGCGGTTAGAGAAAAATCCACTGAGTAGACATCAACATTTTACGTGAGACGGTCAACAACCACTATGACATTCAATAGTTGCATGTAGTTTGCAGAGAACTCCATAGACTCGTTTGAAGCTAAGATGAATTTATGGACCAAAAGTATCATGGTAGATCCTGAGTACACAACAGATGACCGATGGTCAGTCATAAGCATCTTGAAATTCTCCTCCAACAACCGCTATCTTTAAAGTCAAAAAAATGGGGCACCGACCCCTTCCATCCACATTCCAAATTAATGGTGTGTGATCTGACTGAGACCTCGAGCGAGATGAAATCGAGGCCAAGGGGAAACTATCAAGTAGCTTCGTCGAAGCTAGGAAGCAGTCAATCCTCAATCTGGAACCAGTTTTATGCCATATGTAAAGAATGTCAAACACATCCATCACTTCTAACAATAACTCATCAATTGCCTCTGCATAATCTATAGAACAAGGGTCTTTCCCTCCACGACCACGAGGGCGATAGGAAGATATCGACTATACGTTGAAACCCCTCTGGCCAACTATGCCTCCGAGGGAAATCTCTCTATGCGTCCCGCAACTCTGCCCATAGTATAGCCCTTTGACTTGGATCTGTTGGACCGTAGACATATGAAACCACAAACAGTATGTCTATATGCAAATTCTGCAGCAGCAACGTAAACACAAACCCGCAACCAAGTAGAAGGCTTCCCTCTTCCAAGCCACAACAAGGCTTCCTTTACTGCCAACTGTGTCAATAATGCAGAAGTTCTTGGATCCCACACGAGTTCTATAAAAGTTTAGATCACTCCTTAGTTTTAGTTTCTTACAGAAAAATGATAATACATGACCAACTCGTGACAAAGAACCGGTTGATCTCCTTTTCTTCGGGTTATCTAGACCCTAACATTCTAATAGAGGATCTTTATTTATCATACTTATGGGCCCTCAAAACGAACATCACCTAATATAAATGAGCTACATTTTTCTTCAGCAACACTTTCGGTTATCATGTTCGCTCAGAGTAAGCGGTAAAACGAGTGTCATCTGATGAGTAGTTGGTGACGTTCCCATCGACATGGCCACAACTACAAACAGAGAGGCTCACTCCAACCCTCCCTTGTTCTTGACCATGTACCCTTCCTCTCTTATTGGAGCAGATGCCACAGTGCCTCTACACCTCTTCATGTATCGCTTCCGCCTCTTCCGTCTTAGCTGGCTCGTTGCTGAAAAGCTCGAAGAAACCAAAGGTCTCGCCTCAACTAACCTAGAAGGACCCGCTGCCTCTAGGTTCAGCTCTATCTGCATGCCTTTATCTTCTCCGCTTGACACAATGAGAACAACCATATCAGACACGGGGTAGAAGCTCCACTACTTCAGTTGTAATCAGGTCGGAACTGTACTCTTCTTCTGTCTGATTCGAGACTATTGGATCTGATGCGCCATAACTTGGGTCTGAGATAAAGAAACCACATCATACATAACCAGATTTGGTTCAAGTGGGGCAAGAGAACTCGACATGGGTGAAAGCACCTCAAATAAACTGGTCCGATCATCCGAGATCCGATCGTTGATAACATTCAATCCTCAAGATAAGGTGAGAAGCCCTAACACCCATCTAAAATAAGAAATTCGGCTGTTCCACAAAGCTCCATACCTTACATGATTCAAAAAGCTGCAAGTTTCGCTTCGTTTGAAATTGAAATCCACCAACTTACGCCTCCATCCTCGCGATCTTCCTCGACTTCACAAGCAATGTCTCTTCCGACAACGAGTATGATCGGAAACACCTCCTTCCCTTGTCCCCCCCAGATTCTCCAACACCATCTTCAATGAAGAAGCTACAACTAAGGTTTCCCCCTTCTCCACCTCTTTTCTCTTCGCACTTGATGATGAATCGGGATCAAAGACCATAACCTCCTTTGACGGCGACGGCAGATTAACCTCTAGAACAATAATTCACGAGGTTGAATGACCTAAGTGTTTAAAAACAAGATTGGACGTGGAACCTGTCACTCTTTGGTTTGGTCTGATCGGGTCAGCCCGTCGGTCCAAATCAGTTGGACCGGCATTGATGTCAGCATGGCGTCATCATTTCTGTCAACTCGGAAAAACCCAAATGGGGCTAAATTTATGGTCTGACCGGTTGAACTCATTTCATGAACAAATAAAATCAGATACATAACAAGATTAATAATCAATTAATTTGTCAAATCTTTCAATAGAATAACATGCTACAAATGATTAAAAAGATCAATATCTAAAAAAGATTAATAAAGTAACAAAGAAATGAAAAGTATCATGTCATCTAATACAACAACAACAACAACAAAGCCTTTTCCCACAATTAAGTAGGGTCGGCTACATGGATTCTTCGCCTCTATTCAGATCTATCTTGGGCCAATCCTGGGCTTATATCAACAAAACTAAGATCCCTTCAAATGGTCTCTTTCCAACACTTCTTGGGCCGTCCTCGCCCTCTCTTAGCCGGCTCAACATCCCAACACTCGCATCTCCTAACTGGTGCATCAGTTGATCTTCTTTGCAAATGTCCAAACCATCTTAAGCGGTTTTCTCGCATCTTATCCTCGATCGAAGCTATGCCAACTTTCTTTCTGATTGCATCATTTCGAATCCGATCTTTATGTGTGTGTCCACACATCCACCTTAGCATTTTCATTTCTGCTACACTCATCCTCTGCACATGTCTATGGTTCACATGCCAACATTCATATCCATAAAGCATAGCAGTTCTCACGCCTGCTTTGTAAAACTTTCCTTTAATCTTTAAAGGATTTTTCTTATCACAGAGAACGACAGAGGCTCCTCTCCACTTTAGCCAGCCTGCATTTATTCTATTAGTAACATCTCCATCAATTTCCCCATCATGTTGCAGAATAGATCCCAGATATCTAAAGGAATCTCTCTTCTGAATGTTATCATCACCAATCTTCACCTCGATTCCTTCACCTTGCTTCCATCAAAGGTGCACTCCATATATTCCGTCTTAGCCCTAGTTATATGAAGTCCTTTAGTCTCCAACTCATGTCTCCAGACCTCAAGCTTCTCATTTACTCCATCTCTAGTCTCGTCAATTAACACAATATCATCAGCAAATAACATACACCAAGGTAACTCATCCTGAATGTGACTGGTCAACTCGTCCATAATCAAAGTAAAAAGAAATGGACTCAAAGCAGAACCTTGATGTAAACCAATGTTGATGTCAAAATATCCAGTCTTCCCAGAGGGGTCCTTACACAAGATAAAGCCCTATCATACATGTCCTTTATGAGGTTAATATATAGGACATGCATTTGTCTCTTCTCCAACACTCTCCACAATATCTCTCGTGGGAAAGAATCATAAGCCTTCTCCAAATCAATAAAGATCATGTGGAGGTTCTTCCTTTTAGCTCTATAAATCTCCATCGTTCTCCTCAACAAATGGATCATGTCATCTAATACATTTAATTTAAAAATCTGTTTGCAATCTAACATAGATAAGAATAGTAGGATAATCAGACAAGTTCCATAATTTCATAACATTGGTTTTAAAAAGAAAAACATACACATGGTGCATATCAAATACAACACGATCCTTGAAACAATTCCAAGCTTTTCATATTCCCTGAATTAATCATCTATAACAAAAGATGTGCATAACTAAATAAATATTACTAGTTCCATTTTATATCAATGAATATAATATTTAACATCAAAGTATTATATTGTTTTACCCTACTAAATAGCAAGAAAATTTTACAGTCTATCGTTGAGGTCGTCAACAAACTTAAAAATATGTGACTGTAAATGTTTGAGTTTACGATTGAAAGAATAACATTGCTGAAGAAACCGTCCGTCATACAAGAAAATACAAATCCAGGAATACCTGTCGATTATGGAGGTGGCTAGTTGGCAATAGATCAATGATGAGTTGATGGCAACCGAGGAGGTGGTGATCGATGACTAGAACTTGTGGCTTTAGGCGGGAGCTCCGGACTCGAGAATTTATGAATAGGCCACAATCGCTTCCCCTTAGCATACGAAGGTTAGTGATTTCGTTATGGTTTTTTTTTACTTTGTCCATCCACTTTGTACTTTTTATTATTTAATTATCTCAACCTTTAGTTTTCAAGAATTTATAAAAGCATAAAAAATAGTTCAAGTGGGTCAACCCGATCCGATTGAACCAGGTTGGACCAACGGTTGAACCTGATTTATTTTTTGATTTTTTTATAATACCTACATCAAACCGACCAAACCGACCGAGTCGAGGCTGGTTCCCGGTCCGATAGGCTAGTCTGTTCTGATTTTTAAATCGTGTGACCCACCCCCTGGGAGTTTATAAATTCTGATTAAATAA
Source organism: Ottelia alismoides (assembly GCA_037367405.1). Classification (NCBI taxonomy): domain Eukaryota; kingdom Viridiplantae; phylum Streptophyta; class Magnoliopsida; order Alismatales; family Hydrocharitaceae; genus Ottelia; species Ottelia alismoides. The sequence continues at coordinate 168,854 of JAZKJV010007698.1, forward strand.
TTCTTGCCCCGCGAAAAGCAATCAAAGTCATGTCCACATCCCCTTTTTACCATCTTTATAAGCTCTCTCAATCTTTTCAATGCGCCCATTACAACCTCTCTTGGGCAATTCAACATACATCTTTCATGCACTGTCTTTCGACTCTCGATGAGATATTTTTTAACACTTGGTGGCACCTCAACAACCCATATGTTTCAAACAAACAAAAAAAATCTATAAACACTCAAGGGTACAAAGTTTGCCATAAGATTTTTCCCTCAATACTGAAGGAGTATAACAGTTCCCAAGATGTGTAGATTAGGTTATAACATAGTTGAAAGCCCCGCCCTTGGTCGCCCGTCTTGGGAATCGAGCATAATCCTCTAGCAATATAGGATCCTTCAATAAATTCAATGAATACTTTAGGACCCGTCAACAAGATAAAATCAGGCTCCAAGGGTTATCAATAACCCCAAAGGACTTGCTCCATCTCGATCGAGGAAAACATCAACTCCATTTATCCTTAACAAAAATGGTCAAAAAAGATTTTGTTATTAAGAGAAGTCTACGCCCCTTAGCAAGATCTATCACCTGATAGGAGAGGGAACTTCTCATAAATTTTGAGATTTTGTAGAGAAACATGTTTTATCAGAATTCCCCCCATTCAGCATAAAAAATTCTTTGGTGGTCGCTCCGGGTCAGGCAAATCGAAGATCGATGAATTGGACTATTACCATGGCTACGATCGAGGACAATCATAACATTGCTATGCTGTGATTCCTACTAAAGCCGCCACTACCATTATCCTTGAAAATGTGTGCAAACACTATTGTGATTACATCGCCAATTGAATACGCCACCGCCATTTGGCATTTGCTCGCCTTGTCTTCGACCAATGTTGTAAAAGTCACCCGACTAGCCTGACTAGTCTAGTCACTGGGGTGGCCGACCGAGTGCTGACTAATTCTGACTAGGTCCACTAGTCTACCAAATTTTGCTTGGAGATACCATATTTTCTTACTTTTTTAAAAGCAAACTTATTCTAATATGCTTAATGTTTTATTAAAATTCAATTACTTCTTTTGATTCATTATGATAGAAAAATAATATATAAATTTATGTAAATATATAATAATATATGTATAATAATGGTTTATATATTTAAAAAATCAAAGCCGATTAAAGCCCGATTAGATCCGATTAATCGCCCGACTGTCGATTAATCCTTAGTCAGTGACCCGACCGATCGAGTACCGACTACCGACTTTTGCAACCTTGTCTTCGACCAACACCCTTTCTCATGTATTGGCACCATTACAAGTTTACAACCCTTATTGGCACCACTGTGTGCAAAGCCATGGCTTCTTAGCATCTACATTGCACGAGCATCTACACACCCTGGATTTGCTGCCCTAAACTTGACCACCCTCAAGCTGCAAGCATGATCACCTTCTCTCTCCTATCAAAAACCAATGTTATACCACCGTTGTCATCTACTCTTATAATACCGCCACCTCATCATTTCCTTCCCAACATTAATCGCTAGTCCTCACATTCCCCACTCAATCGCAAAGTGACAACCTTCACTTCTCCCTTCAAGAAGTTGCCACCGTCTTACCTTTTATTTTATGGCCCAATTAAATAAACTCCGAAGAAATGTAACTCATCTGATGAGAAGTTTTTTAAGTTGGGAAAAATTGATGCAACCCTTTTTAATTTATAATTTTCTTATGTGTTATTTTTTTATTTCATTAAGTTGAAGGGATAAAACTTGAAGTATCCTTTTGGTAAAAACTTGCTTTTAATCCTCCATTTTAGTCGTCTATATGTTTCTTCCTCCTCCTCTCATATTGCAAAGGTTGTAGATACTAGTAGTCAGTACTTGGTTGGTCGGGTCATTGACCAAGGATTGAACGATAGTTGGGTTGCCTAATCGGCTTTAACTCGGTTTTGATTTTTTAGTTATTTTAAATATGTAAATTAACTTTTATACACATTTTTATATATTTGAATAGATTTAGGCATTTTCAATACGATAATATACATTCATAAAAACATAACAAGAATACTACAATTATTAAATAAATACCATTCATAACAATTAATAGCATAATTATACTAACTAGTACCATTATCGATGAATGAGTAGCAAATGAAAATGAATCGGATCCGTAGAAGTTTATAATAACCAATAGCATTATCATTAACAATAATACAAAACTAAATAGCATAAACTATCGATATGCTTTGAATCCTAACCATCCATTTCTGCTGACTCTATTGAAGAACCGTATTTTACCCCCTGCCAAGAAGGGCGACCGAAACTTGCCGCTGTACTATACCCTACCATAAACACGAGATACACGTGAATAAAATAAAAATAAGAGGCAACACGATATACTAAGTTACTAACTACTAATCTACAATGATTACCGGTAATAATTACAAAAAATGATATAAAATTAGGATAGAAAAAAAATAAAAATAGCATTAAAAATAGGCCAACTAATCGATCGACTAGTTGACTTGATTAGTTGGGCCGACCAACTATTGGTCGACTAGGCCCAGGCGAGTCGGCTATCCCCACCCCCTGACTCGACTAATCGAGCCAACTAGTCGGCCGGATTTTACAAGCTTTCATATAGCTTGGCATGCTATTTCCCCCCTTACTTTTACGAATTTCTTCCCTAAAATTTGGGCCATGTTAGCATTGTCTTTCCTTTGATTTACACCATAATAAATGCATGTTTTTGGTTCATTTAGGGCCTGTTTGGTTGCTGGGTTGGATTGGGTTGGGTTGGGCTGGGTTGGGATGGATGAATAGTAATCTGTGAGGAGAAAGTACCCTTGTGAATAGTAACCAGGGTTGGCCCAACCCTGCCCAACCCTGCAACCAAACATGCCCTTAAGGTCCTTTGTGGCCGATAGGCCACTGAATGAGCTTATTTCAAAATAAATATGGGTTCCCCATTTTGTTGTTCGAGAGGCTAATAGTCCACCAACAAACATCCCTTTCAGATAATGGGTACCATTCATTCATCATTCGCATTACCTATCTCACAATAGCTATCACCTATCCTATAGTAACAAACACTTATCTCATATTCCTTAGAGAAACAATCATCAACTGATGAATACCCATATCTTATCCGCTTCTTATCCCTCAAGCACAAAGCTCACTCATCAATTGAAATGAAATTACAAATAAACCTCCCTTGCTCTTTATCCTTCCGACTCATATCTCATTCTTCATCCTACAACCAAATGGATTTAAGGTCCTGCTTGTTTGGTTGAAAAGAAATTACAATGGAATGAAATCAAAACAAGAATGGAATTAACAATGGAATGGAAAGGACTACGTTTTTCCATTCCATTATCTGGTTCATATTAGGAATTAAAATATTGAATATGCGACACACTCGTTTCTTATGTATGAAAGCATAAAAGAATAAAATGAAATTAACCTTCCTCTTATGGTTCGCTAAGTAGAAAATACCATCCAACTTATTTTTTCATATGATTGATATATTTCATATAAGGAATTAATTGTTAAATTGAAATGAGGACTATGTTGATTATTTTGTTCATATAATTGATGTATTTGTATATGTATCCACTATAATAATTTTTAACTATATCCGTCCCATATCCTAAAAAATTGAAAATGGTATCTGTATTAGTATCAACACAAAATAAAAACACATATCTATGTCCGTATACTTATCCACTAGAATATAATTCATATACATAAAATTGGCAAAGCCTTTTCCCACCATAAGTAGGGTCGACTACATGGATCCGTATCCCTATCCATGTTCTAAAAAAATTGAAAATGGTATCCCTATCCATATATGCAAAAGTAAAAAATAAAAATAAAAACACATCCATTTCCATATCTGTATTTTGAAAAAAATAAACAAAAACCCACATCCATGTTCATATCCGTATCTATAAAAAAGTAAAACCTATATCCATGTCAATATCTATATCGACTAGAATATAATCTGGGTATATCCGTATCTTTAAAAAATTGAAAATGGTATCCATATCCATATTTATATCGACAGGAAAAATTAAAACTCATCCCTGTCCATATCCGTATACATAAAAATTTAAAATAGCATAAAAACCCATATGCATGTCCGTATCCATATCTGCAAAAACAACCCATCTTTGATATTTTTTCATATACAGTAACAAAGCCTTTTCCCACAATTAAGCAGGGTCAACAAAAATAGAACAACCTTCTCTAGCAGGGTCGGCTACATGGATTCTTGCTCAAATCCATGTTGATAGATTCAACTATTTTTTATGCTAGCCGTCGTCTACCTAACACAACCCACAATGGGGGATTTGAACCTCGATCTTTTGGGTGGTAGGCACACTAAACTACCGGAAGATCATTTAAGTGGTTTCACTTCCCACATATCTATTATATTTTTTCATACTATAGTTAATATATATGCATCCGTATCCGCCGCTAAAATATTTTGTAACTATATATGTATCCATATCGTCAAGAAATTGAAATTGGTATCTGTATCCATATCTATATTCACAAAAAAAGATAAATCCATATCAATGTCGGTATCCATATATGCATATATTTGTAACTTATCCGATTGGATACATATCTATATTCACAAAAAAAGATAAATCCATATCAATGTCGGTATCCATATATGCATATATTTGTAACTTATCCGATTGTTTGCATTTGTATGTGCACATAATTGTAACAATGGTATATGAGCACATAATTGTAACAATGGTATATGATTTACAAAATATTGAAGTATACATTCCCTAGTATTTGCAAGGAGTGGAATCCCAATTCCTATGAGTGAGGGAACACAGATTCCATTGTAGTTGTTATTTCTACCTTAATAAAATCTAACAAACACAGGAATGGAACGGAGGAATGGAACGGAATGATAATTCCATTCTCCCCTTTATTTTAGTGTAACAAACAAGCCCTAAGAGTCAACCATTTGAGATCGCCGAAGGACCATCCATTGTTTTTGATGGTATATTATGGAATGAATGCGGGCATTACTGAAATATCAGGTCTTAAATATAGGTAGAAATGTGAGAACAGAGATGGACCCACATGCAGAGAGGATGCCCATTCCAACATTGCCCTTTCAGGACTTTCAGTTTATTAATATGGGGATGGTTTGTACAATTATATATATATTTTGTAACTGAAGGTGATGACTGGGAGCACGAGGAAATGTTTACTGATGATGATGAAGCTGTGGGCCATGATCCAGAGGAACGTGACGAGGTGGACCCTGATATTCCCGCACCTCCTGAAATTAAGCAGGTAGGGATATGTGGCAAGTGCAGTTATATGTTATTGTAGATGTTCTTTCCATGCATGTTTTGTTTTATCTCATACTTCTTAAAAAAGTCACTTTTATGCATTCTCCCTGTTTATTATCTACTGTTGTTAGATGCAAACTTCAGATGTGATTGAGCAATATATAAGACAACCAACTTCTGAAAGAAAATGTAACAAGTTGTAAGAACTTCCACTGAGCTATTAGGCAATCGGACTCTTACATCACCGGGACAACTATTATTTATTAATATGGTAGATTGAAGGGTTGTTTACATGTAGCACTTAGTGTACAGCGAGGGCTATATTATAAGGCCTGCCACCTTCTATTTACAATCATGTAATGGTAAAATGTGACGTGTTACATTTGTTTCTTTTAAAGAGGGAGATGCTATATTTATTTAGTAAGTTGCTTCAGTAAAGTCATTTTTGATAACTTTAAACATCACATTCTCATCCATTAATAAGTTTCTTCAGAAGCAACTATTTTTTTTAATTTGAATGTGTTGGAAAAAATAGAATTGCTTATTAAATGAAGAGACCCTAGGGCTCTCTTATATAGGAGAAAAACCTAGGTTAATTACATAAGAGGTACATGAAGAAAATAGGAACAAGAAATAAATATAAAGAGATACACATATCTCAACATTCCCCCTTAAGATGGAACATATATGTCTATCATGCTCAGCTTCGAACAACATCTCTGAAATGGACCTCTAGCAAGGGCTTTGGTGAATATATCAACAGTTTGATCTCCAATAGAAACATGGGAGGTGGATATGAGGTCCTTCTGGATCATGTTTTTGGTATAGTGGCGATCCACCTCTATATGCTTAATCCGTTCATGGAATGCATGATTATTGGCAATAAACAGAGCTGCTTGATTGCCGCATACAAGCTGCATGGGAAGAAGTACCACAACAATGCATGTACCCCCTTCTCAGACTCCCCTCCATCGCCACCCTCCTTCCCGCCTTTGACGCCCTCGCCACCGCCCTTGTACATCCTCTTCCACCTCATTGTAGAGTAGACCCCCATCTGCGTACTTAGTCATGTACCCCGCCGCATCCTCCACTAGCGTTGCTCGTCGCTCTCCACCTTCACCACCGCTCTCTCAATCTTCGCCCTCGCCTGCCCCCGTATCCCTTCATGGTACCTCTTGATGTGCTTCTTCAAAACCACTGTCCTCCCGCCAACTGCAAAATGGTCGCACTTCGAAACCACCTATGCATTGAAATTTGGAGATACATCGTTGCCTACGTACCTCTCTGCCATGTCATTATAGTACCCCATCTTGTCTGCCGGCAACCTTATTCGCTCTTGTATTGCTATTGCACAGGAGTAGTCTCCCACGTCATCGATTACGACATCAAACTCGAGGGAGGTCAGGGTGTTGTCCGTTGGCAAGATGTAGCAGACAATCTAGTGGGAGTGCGGGGATTTTGGGAGGTTGAGGTTTGTGATTTGGGTTGGGATTAGTTGCACGTCACAGGTTTGGGCACAAGAGCGGAGGAAGGAGTCGAGGACTTTGCGACAGAGCATGGGGATGTGCTCATGGGGTTTGAGAGTGCGATCGAAGTCGACGATGTGATTAGATGGGGAGAAAATGCGCACGCGGGAGACACAACAATCGACTAGGTTGGAGGGGAGGTGAAGTGGGTTGGGCAAGGGTTGGAGGGGGAGGAGGATGGTTGGAGGAGGAAGAAAGGCACGTAAACTTTATAAACAACAAGGGTCAATGTAACGTATTTTTGACGGATTTCATCCCCTTTAACTGCAAGATGAATGGAGTTAACCACATGGATTGTGGTGTAAGAGGTAACAAGTTTGGGGAGTTGGGGTGCTAGGTGATAATTACGAAAATACAAGGACAAGAAGGTAATTTACAAAGTTTTCGGATTTTTGGTTTAAAAATCCCTTTATTTTAGTTGTACATAAGTACCTTCCTTTATCAAGCATTAACAACAGTAATACAATATTCATATCCATTAATTGATTCTATCATGATAGGATCTCAGACATCGGAATGAACCCAATAAACATAAATGAACGTTCAATATCAGAAATAGGATAAATAACCCCTATTATGTTTTACAAGTTGGCAGATCTCACACTCAATTCTATCTACATGAATACCCAATAACAAAGCAGGAAATACCTTCCTTAAATAAATTGGTGAAGCCTTCTCCCACTGTAAGAGGGTCGACTACATGGATTCTTGCTTAAATCCATGTTGAAAGATCCGACTATTTTTTATGTTGGTTGTCAGCTACCTAATGCGAACTCCACAAGGAGGGATTTGAACCATGGTCTTTCGGGTGGTAGGCACACTGCACTACTGCAAGACCATTGAAGCAAGAAATAACTTCCTTAAAGTGGAAAAAATAAGATGCCCAAGACGATTGTACCACAATAGACATCGGTTACTTATCACGATGAAGATACTAGCTCTCAATGGTATAATTAGGCTTATTACAGATCATAATGGCTATTTCTTATCAGGTCTCCACTCTGTGGTCTTGCATCCAGCTCCTCGAGAAAGTAAGACACTGTGCTCCTTGGTATCAACCTGGGAGTTACGAGACTTGATGCTCATAACACGTTGCCTATATTTATGGGTTGATTTGCGAATAGAGATCCTCCAGTTAGGGAAGCTGGCAGAGTTGAGAAATTGGCTTCAAATATTCTAATAAGCCATGTTGAGACATCCAAAGGAACTAATAACACAAGTATTTTTGGGCAAACACCTATACGGTGGCTGCCTGTTTCCCTTTCAAAAAAAATAACACGTCTTCTAAACCAGATTCTGATGGCACTTTTATTATTTGGATATTTCTATGCCGCATTTGAGTAGTAATCTAATATCTCCCACTCGGATTTGGGAGCTTCATACGACCATAATCATGGGTAAGTTGATAGGTCCAAATGTTCTATTCCGTCTGGCCAAACATGCGTGCAAGAATGCTCCGCATGAGATCAGCAATATTCTTCTTAGTGATTTGTGGTTGTCTCTTCATGGATACTTAGTTAATAATCGAGGCTATTACCGTCTGTCCTTAATGCACCATTGTTCAAACGATGGAGCATCTTTCATGGGGACTTTTTTTATTCCTTATAGATACCTACAGCTGATTTTTGTAGCAGCCATCCAATTTAGATAGTTTTTTGTGGCTAGCTTTGCATAAAGAATTTAAACACTAATATTATCAGAAAATCCTATAGAAAGGGTCATGATACCCCTTGTCATTTTCATCATTGTCTTCTGAGTCTTGTCCGTTCAAGAAAATCCAGTTGGTCAATCAAAAACTAGATAAAAGAGCAATCATTGATCATGTTTGTCTTGATGATCTATCACCCTCAAGATAGGATATTGATGTGATCGATCAAGTTGGTCTAAGTGATGTATCACACCCAAGATAGGAGGTGAGAGATTGATCATGTTGGCCCAAGTGATCGATCACCTGAAGCATACTAGAATTTCATGATTAATCATGTCTGTCCGAGTGATCAAACAAAGTCTCTGTGTGGAAATATTGAAGGTACCAACGGTTGACCTCTTTTTATAAGATAGATATTACAATGTCAGACTAGACTACCCCTGCCCTTTGAAACATTGATCAACCATTAATTGGTGATTGTTCAGTCAAAGTAAATTGCGACATTATGAGGATCCATTTGTGCACCGTTGATCATATGAGACGATCTCCATGGGTCCATGAGGATGATGTAGCAAGGTATGTGAGATCTCCATGCAAGGACAGCAATCATCAATCACACAATGATTATTTGGATATCCTTGATGTTTATAAAGTACTTGTGGAGCTCCCATAAAAACTCCAACTTGGGATCAGATTGGCTCTTATACTATGTAGAAAATAACCAAAATAATGTAACAAAAGGAGACACAGGATTAAATGGAAAACCTCTTCATCGAGAGGGAACCCCATGAGAATGTTGAGCTAATTGGCCTTTATCTTGGTGACTAGGTGTTTATCTGTTAGGAAACAAGGAGTGTATACATGGTATGTAGAGAAACATGTAAATGGATCCACACCTAAAATCCATTTAAAAATCCATTTAACTTGATAAGATACTTTCAACGGATTTGTTTTTGCCATGAACTTGTCTTGTAGTTCTATCTTGTGAACAATGAGCAATGCTTGGACTAAAAAAAACAATGAGCAATGCTAATAATATTTTCTAGGTGGACCTTAGTTTTGTCTTGTTTCTGGCTCATCCACATATAAATATGGAATGGAAGTTATGCGTACCTTCTGTGGCAAAATTTGACCTTTATTTATTATTTAATCGATTCTTCTCTCTGATATTATATTTGTTGTTGGACGTGCATTGGGGAATTATCATTCTAGCCTCTTGTATCTTTGTGATTAAATAATTGAATCTGACATTTTTACAAGGCTGCTGCTTACAATAAAACTCGTAAGTAGTCTTACTCTTTCCCGAAGTTGCGCATAGTAAGATTTTTGGACCCGCTGCCTTTTTGTTGGTAGATTGTTCTTAAATAATTGACTTTGGAGCATCTATATAACATGAACATCCAGATCATTGCAGGGCATTTTCTTCATTTCCTTTCTGCCTTTTGAAGTTATATATCTGCTACGGAGGCCTAGTTTTCTCTCTTTACCCGTTACATTGATGGACAATTCTTGGTGGGCTATAATCAGATGTACTTCAAAATGAGCGAGACCAAACTTGATTTCTTTCGGCAATTCTTAGTCTCCCACACTTATCTTCATCTCTTTGAGCAATTAACTTGAGTCGACTTTATTTTGCAGGATGATGATGAAAGTGAAGAAGAGGGAGGCTTGAGCAAATCTGGGAAAGAGCTGAAGAAGTTACTCGGGAAAGCTGCAGGTCTGAGTGAATCAGATGGTGAAGATGACGACGATGAGGATGAAGTAAGTCAATGTGATGTTTGATGTCGCCATTTAAGTCTTTCGGACCCATAGTGGATCCAACTGTTTAGAAATCAATCACCTTTAGACTTCTTTGAAATTTATTTTGCATCAGAACTTCCAAAATTCTATTAACAAGGTATGTCAGGCAGATGTTCCTAGGTTACTTGGAATGCTGACTTGTCCAAAGATAAATTTCTATTTGGGCTTAAGACGTGTTTGTGGTAAACAGGCATATCTCAGACATGCATACAAGAGTTAAATATTGAAGGACAACATTGCACAACCATAACTCTTGGCAATATTATATGTACTTTCACAGTCTATCTAATCAAAAGGTAATAGATATGATGACGCTTATCTTTTGGTGTGGTGTAACAACAAAAAATAAAGAAAATCTTAAGAATCACTACATTTGAGATGTTGTCTATTCAAACTGAAAATATGATTTGGCGAAGCACTGTGCTGATGCTGGATAGCGCTGGTTAGCTATAATTTGTAGCAGTTTCTTCAGGTTGATTTTTATCTTTTTATACAACTGACAAGGGCTAAGTTTGAAAAATGTGTTGGCCGACTTACACACAGAAAGATGTAAATATATTCCCAAAGATTGTGTTACTATTTCAACCCTTTTGCTTGTAGTACTTCTACAAACTATTCAATTGAAAGGTCACAGATATAGTAATGCCTATCATTTGATGAAGTGGAACTATATGAGTAAACGAAAATCATAAGAAGAAAACATTTGAGATATTGTGAATTTAAATTGAAAATGTAGTTTGGCCAAACACTGTGCCTATGCTGGATGACACTGGTTGGCTATGTTTGTAACAATTTTTTGGGTTGTATTGTATCTTCATTACAACTGAGAAGGGTTCGGAGATTGTGTTACTATTTCAGTCCTTGTGTTACCCGTGGTTACATGTACCTCTGGTTGTAATCTGTTTATTCCTGATTTAATCAATTTACTCTTCTGACTTTCATGGTAGAAAATCTACGAACTTTTATCTAAGATAATTTAGTAACAATATCTTAATGGACTATTCGTTTGCAACATAGTGCAAATTGGAAAGTATAAGGGTGGGTTCGCCTCCCCTTCCTATCCCTCGTGTGATTCTCGTTATCTGCATCATAGAACCCTTCTCGCGAAAGGAGGGTTAACTTATCCCTCAGCCTCTCTCGTTTCCTGCCACCATGTAACCACATACCCCTAACTTACAAACCTTATCCATCTTTATTTTTTCTAACTTACAAACCTTATCCATCCTTATTCCTCGTGTGCCAACTGGATGAATACTAGTAAATAACTACCTCTTATCCATCTTTACTCACCCTTATTTGTCCTTATTTTCTCCCTCCAAACGAACAAAGACAATATGTTATCCCTCCACCCTTATTCACCCTTATTCCTCTACCGAACGACCCTTATATATCGTAGTTCATCATGATATTAGAAAGTCATCTCTTAAAGAACATGAGATGCAAGCGTAATTCATTGTTTATGTGCAACATGACAATGGAGAAGCATAATGGGGAGAGGAAGAATGGTGATCATGTTCATGTAGCTGCTTTTCTTAACTCGAGCAGAAGGAACATGGTGGGAAGTGGTGCAGGGAAGATTAACATGCATGAGAGGATGGCAGTGATCTGGCTTGATCAATTTGTATATCCGAGTGGGATAAAGAATAATAGTGGTTGTGTAATGAAGCTGTAACTCGGACATTTACAGTGTTGACCACAAGTAGTTGGAAAGGATTTGACAATTGTTTAGTTGGGTAGCTGACCGTGGCTGAAGAGTCATAGACTAGGAATGATAAGTCAGTGGTACCATTGGGAGACAAAGTAGAGGTAGGAGGAGGTGAGCAAGAAGGAAGGGCATTGTAAGAATGCAAGGCGATGAGTGGGGGGACGTCTTAGGGACCATATATGAACATGTGATAGAGGCGCATGATTTAGGATATAGCTTAAGTAACCTTTTGTAAAGCCATCTCTTTTTCTGTTAGGTTTATCCTGAAGATGCATATGGATGATGTGTAGCACTTATTGTTTGGATATGATATGATGGCTTCCATTAAGAAACTATTGGGGAACGTGGATACAAAATCTTGGGTTTCCGAGATCGCAGTCAATCCGTATTCCCAAGATAGCTTATCTCCTTCCATGTTCGATAACTATTCTGCTTTCCCTTATCCCTCTACTTTTTATCCACTATTAATATTGCCTCTTTCACAATAACTCCCACTTATTACACAATAAGAATAAGTTATGCGACTTTCCTAAGAACAACAAAGAAACAAGGAATACGAATAACTTACTTATCTCAAAAAGGAAAAATACGATACAATACTATATCTTGAAACTTACAGAATAAAGAAACCAAGAAACCATTTGGATCGGGAGCCTTACTAGCATCCAATTCCATCTTAACATACTTCACTTCATCAATTTCAAATTGTAAAGTTAGAAAAGAGCCATGGAAATGAAAGATGCCCCAGTGCTCAACCATCTCTACTTCATGGGACCATCTTTGTTATACCCTTTGGAAGTGATTCACGAGTACTCTACCCAGCTGACAGTCCCCTTTAAACTGAACCTCATCTATTGTAACAAACTGATGAATGCACGATTCATCCCCTTTATTCTTTCATTTTGTCTAAAATCCTTAGTAAAATACATTATCAACTAATTCTCATTAATTAACATACTAACTCCATTTGTTAATATTACATATTTAACGCTTATTAAATCCAAAATAAAGGAATACAGAGAAAAAGAAAAATAAAAGAAAGAAGGATGTAAATATGTACATACTGATCCTAACCCCGAGACCACGAAATATTGACTTGACCGATAAAATAAGTAAGAAGGGGGAGATAAGGTTCAAAATCTATAAAAAAATCAGAAGTAAATATCATAAATGTGCATGTACACATTATTCACTGTGTACATATATTCATCTATTTTATTTATCATTCAGATAACACCAAATCAGAATATTTTCTTCTTTAAAATTGTTTGTAATAATGAATATTAATTTATAAAATATAAGAAAATAATTTAATGTATAGATAACATGGTACAAAGAATCGAAAAAGTTGTAAAATGGACATTCAAAGCTAAATATCTACTTTATATGAACTCAAAATTCACCAAACTCACTTTTATTGTATTTAAAATTAAATTATCTTTAAAATGACAGTGATTTCATTAAAATCAGAGTTAAGATGCAAAAGTTGGCTTTTTGGGGCAACATGATATATGTACAAGTGTAACATTATTCCTTATTATTTTATTATTTGTGTTTTCCATTATTCGTATTTTTATTATTTTCATCATATTTTATAATAATTATATAAAATAAAAACAAAATCTATCAAAGCTTAAAATAACAAAAAAATAAATGTGTTTACTTATTATATAGCTACCTTTATTGTATCTATAACTTTTATTTAACTAATTAAATAAATATTTTTGAAATAAATAAAAATATGTTTATAATATTCATAAATTGTATTAATTTAATAAAATATACAATAAATAACTTATATGTAAAATTAATTAATTAAAATTATTTAAATTAATGTATATATATTATTTGTACGTATACATTAACTTTATTTACATTATTCAACTAATTTAATTAACTTATTTAATTCAATAAAATTTATAATTAAATTATTCACTAAATTATCAACATTTTCTCTTTATATTATTTATTACATTACATTACATTACATTACTTTACTATTTATTTGCATTATGTTGGAAAAAGTATCAAACTGTTTATTCCAAGAACCCTAGGCTCTCTTATATAGGAGAACAACCTATAAGTAAATTACATAAAGAATATATAAGTAAAGAGAGTTAAGGAACAATCCGAGAAATGGGAAATAAACTCTGTAACATAAATATATTTCTACACTCCTCCTCAAGATGTAGCATAGATGTCGATTATGCTCAGTTTGGACGAACACTTCTGAAAAGGTCCTCGTAACAAGGTCTTGGTGAGGATATTTGCTATCTGGTCCCCTGAGCTAACATGAGATGTGGAATAAAACCCTTTTGAATCATGTCATGTATATAATGGCAATCAGCCTCAATTTGCTTGATACGTTCATGAAATGCTGGGTTATTTGCAATAAATATAACAACATGATTGTCACATTTCAATGACGTGGGAAGAGGAACCTCTATGTGTATATACGTAAAAACAGCCCGAACCCACATCATTTCTGTGCTAGCCCGAGCCATAGCCCTATACTCAGACTCAGCACTAGACCCACATCAATGACATATTTCCTTTGGGTCATTACTAGTCTTTGTTGATTTCTGGAAAACTCTAGTCCCATAAAGTATCTGAGAGTTCCAAGATTTTTAGTAACGAATTCATGACCCAGAAAGTCTTTAGCTGTCCTTATTCCTTGTAGGTCTTCTCTTGTAATGAGAATATCATCAATATATACCATAATAGCAGTCATGCCTCTGGTAGTTCTCTGTATGAAAGGAGAATGATATGCATTCGATCGTTTGAACCCTTGTTTTTCAAACAAATCTGAGAGCTTCTGGAGCCAAGCTCTTGGGCTATGCTTGAGTCCATATACGGTCTTATGACGTCTACATACCTATGTACACTCCCCTTCAGCAGTAAAACATGTTGGTTGCTGTATATAGACTTCCTCCTGAAGATCGACATATAGGAAGGCATTCTTGACATCGGGTTGAAATAGAGGCCAGTCTCGAAGAACTGCAACATATAAAAGAATCCGTAGGTAGAGTGACATGCATTGGGGAAAAGATGTCCAGATAGTCCACCCCATATGTTTGTGTAAAGCCTTGTGCAACTAGCTTGACCTTGTATCAATCAATGCTTCCATCTGCTTTCTATTTCACTATAAAAACCCATTTGCTGCTCACTAACGATGCCCCAGAAGGAGCAGGTACTAGACTTCATGTACCTCTAGACTGTAGAGTCGCCATCTCCTCCTCCATGGCTAGACGCCACTGATTGTCCGTCAACACCTCCTTATAAGTCCATGGTATGGCCACGGTGTTCAAAGCAACTACAAACTTCCCAAAACCACTCAATAGATGCTCGAAGGTAACATGAGAAACAATTGGATACGAGGCACAAGAATGTTGCTACTTCCTAATAGCAATGGGTAAATCCAGGTCATCATCATTATTCCTGCCACCACGTTGATCATCCTCCTCCTGAGAGAAGCCTTGTTGAGAATTATTATTAATCCCATCATTAGAAGTAATGCTATCGAGACAAACCTGGGGTGTGCTTGATGATAGGCCAGGAGCATGTGCAGGAGTAGACCGTCGACTGTAATGATGTGGTAGTGGTGGAACTAGAAGAATAGGAGGTGGTGGCGCTGATGATGGTGATGAAGGAGGTGGTAATGGAGATGGTGAGGAAGGTGGTTGACGCATGGGTGTAGGTGGAATATAGACCTGCTTATTCGAATACGAAGGAGTCAATCTGTCACCTGTAGGCGAAAAATACATGACAAACTCAAAAAAGTTGGCATATGTGCTGACATATATAATATCTCATGTTTAGCGGATCATAGCAACGATAACCCTTCTGAGTTCTAGAGTACCCGACAACGACACATTCGACATCCCTTGGAGGAAGCTTGTCAATATCTGGAGACAACTGTTGGACAAACGCAACAGATCCAAAAACACGAGGGCTAAGAGAGAACAACTCCTTGTCAGGAAAAACAAGTGAAAAATGGACTTTCTCCCTCAGCATCGATGATGGCATGCAATTAATGAGATAACATGTCGTAAGAACCGCTTTACCCCAGAATGAATGAGGGACACAACTTTGTATCAGGAATGTACGGGTGACATCGAGAAGGTGATGGTGCTTTCTTTCAGCAACACTGTTCTGTTGAGACCAAGGTTTTAAAAAACGAAAGGCGGAACGAGGCGGTTCCACCAGAATCGAGGTGAGGCGTAGCCTCGAGGCGGTCGAGGCGTAAGCCTCAGTTTTCCCCAAAAACTTTACTAATCTAACATAATATTCTAGTACATAAATCTCAAGAGAGCAATACAATAACACATATCTAGAAGCATAAAGCAAGTAAAGGAATTCTAATGCAATCCATCGTTGTCTTAAACCCATAGACGATCAGTGTATCAAATGTTCGAATTAAACAAAAGACAAAATAGAGAGTACAAAACACAATTTGTTCCAACTTCTAAAATTCAAATTCTATTTGTAGTTCAAAAAGTAGAATGCCAAATGCCAGTTCATGTTCTTGAATCTTGTCTTGTAGACTCGTAAAGATCTTCTAGTCATTGCCATGAACTCTAACATCGGCATCATCCTCCGATTCACTACTGCTCATTGGATCATCCAATGAATCATCCATGTAGTTTAAATTTTCTTCATCATCATCTCCATCACTAACATCATCTCCAGTATGAACCTCGTCGTCATCAATATCAACCACAGCTTTATCTGTATTATACAATACCATTGCTATTTGTTAGTATATTATATTTTTGTTCTAATGAAATAAGATTAACATCGCATTTACCTTTCTTTCTCTTGTTCCTACGAGAATCATCTTGATGTTCATCAGCTTCCTCAACATCCTCCTCCAAAGGAGTATTCGCATCAAGCTCATGATATGCACTGTATTCACATGTCTGGAGCTCTGAAACCCACTCATCACCAGAATCGACATCTTCCAAGCATAAGGGATCCTCCATAGTCTTTTTCTTGATCTCCCTCTGCTTCAACTTCAAGTTGAACATCACATAAACCAAATCATTTAGTTTTGCTTGTGTGAGTCGATTTCTCCTCTTCGTATGTACCTACTCAATAGTCAATACACATGGGCATGCTTAGAACATATACAATTAGATCATATGTTTATGATCTACTCAAGTCAAAATACTACCTGATTAAATGAACTCTAATTGCGTTCACAACCAGATGCACTACATGTCAAACTCAAAATTTTTATGGCAAACTTGGTTAGCTCAGGAGTATCATCTCCAAAAGCCCTCCACCAGTCAGCTGATGATGGTGATAAATCCATAATATATGGTTAAATTCAATCATGAAAAGCAAAGAATAATGGATCTAGAGGATCAGAGATCTATATACCTGGACTCCTTTTCTTGCGTGTGTTCACAGCATTGGAATATCCAAACAAGCCTTGTGCATTCCTGAAAGCATCTATCTGTAGATCTACTTTCTCCCTCTCCAATGGATCACTTATCAACCTCTCCATGCAAGAATACAATCCAATTTTTATCTCTGTGTGTGTGGAAAATGAGGGTTCGTAGTGATATTGGGGATTGAGAAAGTAGGCAGCCGCATGCAAATGAGTATGAAGTTGGCGATCCCACCTAGCATCCACGATGTCCCAAAATGGCTTGTACTTTTCCTCTTCATTTCCTAATGCATATGCAATTTCCTCCTTGGCTCTGTCCATGGCTTTATAAATGAATCCCATTGGGGGATATTTTTCGGAATCAACCATCCTTAAAACCATGACCAAAGGTTTGATTGTGCTAATCACAAAGGCAACGCCGGGCCAAAAAGATTTGCGTCTCAAAATTGTGTTGCATGCACTTTGCCCTTGGGGCTTGGAAGAATAGGGGCTCCTCTTCCATGCATAGGAAGCAAAAAATGACTCGAGGGAGTCCCTAACAGTGATCAATCTCTGTAATGTCAAGAAAGCCGTAGCAAAACGGGTAACGGCAGGTCGGACCAAATCTCCCCCAATCTTTGCCCTGATCATGGACAAAACCCAACCATGTGCGTAGATGTAGTTGATGACTCTCTTGGCTTTTTTGAAAACGGAAGCATGCAAAGGCAATTTCAAAATGTCTTCTAGCATCAAATCAATGCAGTGGGCGGCACACGGGGTCCAATATAAATGTTGTCTCTTCTCCATCAGCAATTTTCCAGCCGCTTTGTAGTTTGAGGCATTATCGGTTATAACTTGTATGACGTTGTTTTCCCCAACCTCCTCAACTACATCATCGAACAGAGAAAATAGTAATTGTGCACTCTTTGTTCTGTCGGATACATCAATGGACTTCAAGAACCAAGTCCCAGTCGGATTGTTCACTAAAAAAATGATAAGTGAACGACCTTTTGTATCCGTCCAACCATCAGACATGATACTACAACCTGTCTCTGCCCAAGAAGCCTTTGCCGCTTTCATCACATTGTCGATGTTATTCACTTCTTCCTTCAATATCCATGTTCTCAACTCGTGTGCTGTTGGAGGTTTCAATCCCCTCCCAAATGCACCAACAGAATGAACCATTTGTTGAAATGATGGACTATTTGCACAATTAAATGCTAATCCATTTTCAAAGAAAAATCTTCCAATATCACGACAAACACGAGCCCTCTCCTTTTTCTTCCATGACGCATTCAATGTCATTTGTTGTTGCTTCTCCAGGACATTTGTAGGCCCAATAGTTGGACTTCCCGAGCCGGCCATACCAACAAATAAGTCCATCGGACCCCTCACCTGCTTCACACTGCTGGATCCTCCTGTGCATGTTTGAGGATCTTTACTTCCACGAGGTTCTTCCATTCCAAAAGCTCCCACTCTGCAAAGCTCCTCCATCTCTTCCATAGCTCTTCTATTTTTTTCTTCGTGAACTGCTAGCAAACACTTCATTTCATTGGATACTTCAGCTGGAACTTTTGGGCAGGCTTTAACATTTTTCCCGGTTTTGGCGAGGTGGTGCTTGAGTCTTGCAACTCCACCGGTTATCCTCTTAGCACATAAATTGCATTGAACATAAACATAACCCTTGCCCTTCGTAGACTCGTCCATTTCGAGTTGGATACAATATTTCCATCCAGGGTCGCTTCGACCTCCTTCGGAATCTTTCGCACCTCTCTTCTTTGCTTTTGGCATTTCTGAAATTTATATAAACAGTCTAATCAAACAAGACTAAAAGTAGAACATATATTAGGCAATCAATCCAAGTTAATAAAACAAAACAAGCACGGCACTCTAGTAATATATGTACAACAATTATATGTACAGCAATTATAACAATTATATGTACAACAATTATATGTACAACAATTATAGCAATTGTATGTACAGCAATTATATGTACAGCAATTATATGTACAGCAATTATAACAATTATATGTACAGCAATTACGTAATAAACCCTTGTAATTTCAGCAATTATATGTACAACAATTATAACATCATAGTAATCGGATTAGGGAATCGGATAGTACAGCAATTATAACAGCATAGTAATCGGATTAGGGAATCGGATTATGACTTACTGTACAGCAATTATATGTGCTAATTTCATCATAACAGCATAGTAATCGGATTAGGGAATGAAATGATACCTACGAAATGAAGATGGCGGCGCAAGATGTAGAGGCAGGCGGAGGTGGCGGCTGGCGCACGATGCAGAGGGAGCTCAGGGAGGAGGCGGCGGTGGCGCACGATGCAGAGGAGGAGGCGGAGACTCCGGTGATGCTTTCGAGCCCGACGATGCGAGGGAGGAGGCGGCGGTGGCGCACGATGCAGTGGAGGAGGAGGCGGAGCCAGAGAACGACTTTAGGTTTTTTTTGGCTTCGACAGAGGGCAGAGAACGATCTGGGGGGTCGGGTGAAAAAACATATTAAGTGGGTCACGTACGATGTACGTGACCCACATATAATTGAAATCGCCTCAGGTTGCGCCTCGGACTGCCTCAAGGCGCATACGCCTCAGGGCGTTTTCGCCCATCGAGGCGACCGCCTCACGCCAGAAAGCCGAGGCGTACGCCTCAGTACCCAAACCGACCGCCTCGCCTCGAGGCGTACGCCTCGGGCTCCTCGAGGCGCGATTTTTAATTCCGTGGTTGAGACATATAGGTACATGATGTTTAATGAAGAATACCATTTGAAGAAAATAATTGAGACAACACAAGTGTACATAATTCAAGTTCATTATCAGTCTGTACAATTTTGACAAAGGTTGAAAACACCAATTTGCACTTCTCTAATAAATTTATTATGACATTTCCAGCTTCATATTTATTCTTCAACAAGAAGACCCTAGACATACGACTAAATCATATTATCACTTAATAAAATATATGTCCTTGATGATCGGGAACACGACTTGGATCCCAAATGTCTACATGGAAAAACTCAAAGGGGAGCTACTGCTTCGACTCTGACGACTAGGAAAGACCGACCGATGATGCTTTCCTAATTGACATGCCTAACAGTTGAATGATGAGCGAGGTGAAATCTGAGGAAGGACTAGATGTAGTTTTTGAAGTGGGAGATGACCAAACGCAAATGCCATAGGAAGGGGTAAATCTGTCCCGTGAATGGGATGATAGACCAACATATGGTGTGTGGACCAGTTGATAGAATCCGCCCTGCTCACAACCACAACCAATCACCCTGTCCGTAAGAATGTCTTGAAAAACAAGAGATGATGGGTCAAAAATTGCTCGACATTTAAATTCTTAGTAATATGACTGACAGATAGTAAATTCATTGAGAAATCATGAGCATGTAGCGCGCTCTACAATCACATAGAAGGTGACAAGGTGATCTCCCCCTATCCCGTGATAAGGGAATGGGTCCTCTCAGCTATGGCCACTGTCCTTCATGGAGAAACATGCTTGTAGGCTATGAGCTGACTTCTATCTCCACACAAGTGATGTGTAGCACCCGAATCAATAATCCACTATGAGATATCTGAACTATGATAAGTAGAGGCATGAACACTACCTCAGATGCTTGCTCCTGCAATAGCGACAAAGTCCGAGCTGTTCTCTGAAGTAGGTGTGGAGTACTAGATAGGGGCAGACTGCAGAGTGTCTCTCAATCGAGACACGAGATCATCATATCGTTGATCCTATGTGAGTGGATCAGCTTGCTGATGCTAGGCGTGTTCTACTATACGTGCTGATGCGTGAAAACCATGCTTGGAATAGCATGTCTTTTATGAGTGACCAGATCTATGCCAATAGGTACACTGTGGTCCACGACCACGTCCACCTCTACTACGTGATGTTCGTCCACGAAACTGAGATGAACCACCTCTTCCACGAGAGGTCGCCATGGCATAAGAATTTGGCCTTGGAGATGGAATATTGATCCTACTCAACCTCCGGAAGGCCTCTTCTATGGGAGCAATGGTGGCATCAACCAATATCTGGGAGGAAGCGGCATCGTACTGTGAGTCAAGAGAGGCCAGAAATACTCTAACCGTTATAGCATTCCGGAATGTCTTCATCTGCTCTGGAGTAGCCGTGAGAGGCACGAAGCTATGAAGCTTCTTAAACATTCCGCTCAAGGCAGTATAGTGTGCATGTAATGGTCGGTCATTCTGCTTAATAGTAAAGATGTCATGCTGTAGCTGTAACTTTTTCATCTCATTCTTGGCCTCTGAATATGTGGCAACAAGAATATCCCACATGGCTTTGGTTGTGGGCTGGTACAAAACATTGTTTGCAATATCTAGTGTCAAGTATCAGATAACTAGACTTGTGCATATGCATCATCAGCCTCCCATGAGGCATACAACCCTGTCTACTCTGTCGGCTCTTCCTCGGTAAGAATATTTTTCTTACCCATCGACATATTAGGCTCATGAATTGCATGGCCCACAACTCGTGATTTGACATATTCATCTTGACTATGGGCATTGAACCTCTGAAGGCGCCTGTGGTGGGGATATCAACCATGTTCTCTGACATCTTGCCGATCGTAGAAGACGAGGATCGTAGACTTGATAAAGTAAATGTCTACACTGACACGAAGGAAGTTGGTTTCATGCGTAGACTTAGATCATGACCAACTCCCTTAAAGAAATCGACGTGTCTACGGCCTTGATCGTCGGAGATGCAACAGTGGGGACCGTTAGAGGTGCTGTGGGGACCACGGGAAGGATAGTAAACCACGGGGGCGGCATGACTGCAGGGCCGCAGTGGCCAAAAGGGCGACGAGGCGGCATAAACCATGGGGGCAGAGGCTGCGGGAGGCACGCGAGAGGGTGGAGGCGCACGAGAGGCAAGATGATGGGGGGCTAGGGTTAGTGTTTTTGAGTACAAGAGCTCTAGTCTAGGACTGTCACTCTGATACCATGTTGGAAAAATGATCAACCTGTTTATTCTAAAACCCCTAGGCTCTCTTATATAGGAGAGTAGCCTATGGGTAAATTACATAAATCATATATAAGTAAAGACAATTTAGGAACAATCCAAGAAACAGGAAATAAACACGATCTTTTGTCTTCTTTCATGTTTCGTCTTTTCTTCTTCCCCTCTCCCTGCACGTGTCAGCTTCTGCTTGACCGCCTACAATGGTTGAATATTCAACCTTCCTCTTCTTCCTTACCTATTATTCTTCCTTTCTTCTTCTTCTTCTCATACCTCCTTCTTCTTCCCCTTTTCCTCCTCTTCTCTTCTCCTCCCAACGCCTTAACAACCTTGGTCGTTTAGACCGTTCTTCAACCATCCTTGCCAACCCTTCTTAGGCCGAATCCACGTTCAGGTTCGATGCACCTGGATCCTCCTCTCCTATATAAAAAGTTCACCTCCCTCTTAGTGCTTCAATCCGCCATTTTCCTCATCCATCCGTGAGATCTGAGAGCGAGTCGAGAGGTGACAACTTCATCATCTCATCGTTGAGCGAGATCGAGGTTGATAAACGGCGAGATCCTCCGTCGGTGTGGAGTTCGACTCCACCGTGCTTAGCCTCCGTGTCTTTGCCGCCGCGTCGAGGCCATAACCATCTTGGAGCTTCGCCGGAGCTCCGTCCCATAGGCGACTGCATCCACCACATCCTTCTAGTTTAGGGTTGATCCTTAGTTCCACTTCAAGCATTGATTCCATCTGGAACCAACTCACCTTCATCGGAGATCTGAGCTCCAGTGAAGCACCATCGCAGACCCGAGTTGTTGGAGATGAAGAATCGCTCGAGTGCCTAGAGGAGATATCACACGAGCATGGGTTCGACTATTGAAGCTTCGCCTCGATTCCCTGATCCGACGTCAACAGCAAAGCAACTCGCATTCAATCCGATCCCTCGAGTGATTGCAACGATTGAGATTCAAACATCCGAGGATTAATCTGTACATCTATGAGATTATCAAATCGAGGAAGTTTACATCGAGCTTCCACCGAGCTCCTGGAGATCAAAACGTCGAACCAAAGCATCATCCTCGGTCAATCAAGCACCACCATCTGAGGTCGTTTCAACCATGAAGAACAACGCCGTTGACCTTAGGTCTGATCCCAGGAGTACAACCACCATCTGTTGCAGATCGATCGGATGATCCAAGGCGAATACGTATCTATTCCGCGCTGTCGGTTAGATCAAGTCGCTCGATCCTCACTGTCTGACATCGATCACCGCTTAAA
>JAZKJV010007699.1:600000-807993 GCA_037367405.1 Ottelia alismoides
CGATCAACTTAGCGCAGAACCATTCGGCACATTCCTGGGATCTCAACAGAACGATGAGGATGATAGTAGCTTCAAGGAAGTACATCCCACCACCAGCATAGTCTCTGAAGTGACCGACAAGTTGGACAGGTCAAAACCAGAACTCAAGCCACTTCTTGCAGGCCTGAAGTATGCTTTCCTTGCGGGTGAAGAACATATGTATCCGGTCATCATCAGCAGCAGGCTGAATCCAGATCAAGAATCTCGTCTTCTCGAGGTTCTAGAAAAGAACCGCAAGGCACTTGGTTGGAGCGTATCAGATCTCCGAGGGATAAATCCATCCCTGTGTTCACACCACATCTATCTAGAAGAAGACGCCAAGCCGTCCTGCGAATTCCAAAGAAGGCTAAACCCTAACCTTCGGGACGTCGTCATGAAGGAGATAACGAAATGTGTGACGCAGGCTTTATCTATCCCATCTCCGACTCAAAATGGGTAAGCCCACTGCATGTAGTTCCAAAGAAATCCGGGCTTACCGTGGTTACAAATGACAAAGGAGAGGAAATTTCCACTCGGGTACCAACATCCTGGAGGGTGTGTGTTGACTACCACCGTCTAAACGCAGCAACTAAGAAGGACCACTTTCCCTTGCCATTCATTGATCAAGTTCTGGAAAGATTAGCAGACAAGGAGTTCTTCTGCTTTCTGGATGGGTACTCCGGGTACAACCAAGTGGCAATCGCCCCTGAAGATCAAGAGAAGACTACCTTCACTTGCCCGTTCGGCACCCACGCCTTCAAGAGAATGCCCTTTGGATTATGCAATGCACCTGCAACTTTCCAAAGATGCATGTTAGCGGTCTTCGCTGAGATGGTAGGCAGTTTTCTCGAGGTGTTCATGGACGACTTCTCTGTCTATGGTGATAGTTTCGATTCTTGTCTTGAGCACCTAGACAGAGTGCTTCAGAAGTGCCGAGAAGTCAATTTAGTGCTTTCATGGGAAAAGAGCCACTTTATGGTCACTGAAGGCATTGTGCTGGGCCACGTCGTTTCCAAACGTGGCATGGAAGTCGACCCGACAAAGGTGGATGTTATTTCAAATCTCCAGCCACCTCAGACAGTGAAGAATGTGAGGTCATTCCTAGGGCATGTCGGATTTTACAGACGATTCATCAAGGATTTCAGCCGCATTGCCCGACCTCTGACAGAGCTTTTGTGCAAGGAAACTGAGTTCATTGTTGATCAGAAGGTTCTCCTTGCTTTCAATCAGTTGAAGGAGCTCATTACTCAGGCTCCAATCTTACAGCCGCCAGACTGGACTCTTCTCTTTGAGATAATGACCGATGCGTCAGATTTTGCAGTCGGGGCTGTCCTTGGGCAAAGAAAAGAGAAAGCGCCCTATGCCATTCACTATGCCAGCAGAACATTAGATGAAGCACAAAGAAATTATACATTGACAGAGAAAGAATTGCTGGCTGTGGTTTTCGCCCTCGAGAAGTTCAGATCCTATTTGCTTGGATCGAAGGTCACAATTTTCACAGACCACTCTGCTATCCGGTACCTACAACAGAAGAAGGATATCAAGCCAAGATTGATTCGCTGGATCCTTCTCCTCCAGGAATTCGATTTGGAAATCAAGGACAAGCCTGGAGTTCAAAATGTGGTAGCAGACCATCTCTCCAAAATAGAGCAGCATGAGCCTCCTCTGAACAATGCACCCATCACAGAAACCTTTCCTGATGAAGCCATCTTAGCAGTGGATTCTCTTCCTTGGTATGCAGATATAGTCAACTACCTCGCCTCTGGGGTAACACCAGCGGATTGGACGAAGAATCAGAAGAACAAATTCATGTCGACCATCCGGTTCTACCAATGGGAGGATCCTCTTTTATTCAGGGAAGGAGCGGATTGCATTTGGTGCAGGTGCATCCCTCAAACGGAGCAGTCTAGCATCCTCGAGCATTGTCACTCGCTCGAATCTGGTGGACACCATTCTGGAGATCGGACGGCAGCTAAAGTACTTCAGTGTGGCTTCTGGTGGCCCACTTTATTCAAGGATGCAACTGAATTTGTCAAGCGATGTACTGACTGTCAGAGAATGAAAGGTACACTTACTGCCAAAGATTCAATGCCCCTGCAAATCATTCAGATAGCAGATGTTTTCGATGCATGGGGCATTGACTTCATGGGACCTTTCCCTAACAGTCAAGGTTTTGAGCACATCCTTCTTGCCGTCGATTACGTGAGTCGTTGGGTTGAAGCTATCCCTGCTCGAGCCGCTGACAGCCGTACAGTCTGTCAGTTCCTGAAGAAGAACATCATCTCGCGGTTCGGGATACCGAAGATTCTCATATCAGATGGGGGTAGCCATTTCATTAACAAGAGGTCAGGAAGTTAACGAAGGAGTACGGCATCGACCATCATGTCGCATCTCCTTATCATCCTCAGACCAATGGCATGGCGGAGTTATCAAACAGAGAAATCAAGACTATATTGCAGAAACTTGTTAGGCCAAACCGAAAAGACTGGTCTCAACTCTTGGATTCGGTCCTATGGGCTTACCGAACCGCCTACAAGTCTCCCTTGGGCATGTCGCCCTATCGTCTTGTATATGGAAAGCCGTGCCATCTGCCAGTAGAATTAATTCACAAATCTTTATGGGCAGTTAACAGTTGCAATTTGGACTCACGCAAAAGTGGTCAGAAGAGGAAAGATGATCTGAAAAGACTCTTGAAGTTCCGAGACTATGCATACGATAACACCTTGATGTACAAAGAGAAGGTGAAACGCTGGCATGACCGGCACATCAGACGAAAGACCTTCGATGTTGGACAGAAAGTGTGGTTATTTGATGCAAAGTTGCGGATCTTCCCGGGCAAATTAAAGAGTAAGTGGACATGGCCATTTCGAGTTTGTGAAGTGCGTGACAATGGAAGTATTGCTATATCAGAATTGTCCCCTGACACACAGCCCTTCGTCGTCAACGGTCAACTCCTGAAGCCTTACCTTGAACCAGATGCATTCTTGGCCGTTGTAGACTCCATTCAGCTAGTGCACCATGAAGACATTTCCACAACCGCTGCAGCATCAGAAGATTCAGACGATGTACTCCAAGAACTGTTTATCTGATTTTCTTCTTTTCTTCTTTTCCTTTTCTAACTTCGTTTTGTATCTAAAAGGTGCCACCCTTGTAGACAGTTTTCTATACTTAGGACATACTTTGACCTAAGTATAGGGGGGATGTGCACCCCGAGTTTTTCATTTCATTCCGATCCTCTCCATTGTCTCCTCTTCTTGTCTATACTTAGGAGTATCTTACCCTAAGTATAGGGGGAGACAATTTGAGTACGATCTGTATATTCCCACCCTTGACCCTCCCTGCTTTGTGTACGGTCTGCTATACTTAGGATTATTTGATCCTAAGTATAGGGGGGACAGTCAACTTCTCATTCATTCATTGTTCATTCATATATTCATTCGACTTGTCTATACTCAGTACGAGTTATGTCTTCTCTTTTCTCTTCGATCTATGAGGACATAGTTCAAGCTAAGTATAGGGGGGTCGTATATACCATGTATATACTATAAGCCATAACTCATACTGAAAAATAAAACATCAACTCAATCTAAAAAAAAGAAATAAGTAACTCTACAATAATAAAAGATGATTGTGAGCTCCTTAGACTCCTTGTACTTGTACTGATTATTAAATCAGGAAAAACGTTTTCTGCAAAATGTTTCTTTGAAATATCCTGTGAAAACTGCTTGAAAAATAGTGTGTACAAGTATTCAACCTTTGAAAAATCATATTTGTGTGTAAAATTTATTTTCTTTGAGTGAAATCAAAATGTGTGAAAATCAGTGTGCAAATGATTGAAAAATTTGTTTGTCAAATTGCTTTGAAAAATCTATCTATCTTGAGTGAAAAACCTTTGTAAAATCATTTTCAAATGCGTGAACATATTTGTCAAATTAGTTTGGACTATAGTTTTCAAAATTCTTGTGAAAATGATTCTTGAATAAGTCTGAGGAGTCTGCACAAAAATCTCTCATACAAAAATAAGCATAATCCCAAATAAAGCTTATAAGAGCCAAAATCATATTGTACAGCAAATACAATTTTTCTTCTTTTGTATATACTGATTAATAAATCAGGTTCAATACCTATACAGTATGATTTGAAAAATAGTGTGAATTGTTTGAAAAATTTGCTGTGAAATGTTTTCAACCTGTGTAAAATTGTTTGGATTGCAAAACTTTTCTTTGTGTGGAATAAAGGATTTGAAAAACCTATGTGCAAATGTTTTGAAAAATGTTTGTCAAAATTATTGTGAAAAATGTATATATAGTGTGAAAAATCTTTGCAAAAATAGTTTTCAAATGTGTGTAAATGATTGCAAAAATTATCGTGTACTATAGTTTGCAAAATTATTTTCAAAACTAGAGCTGAAGAATAAGAGCACTATTACAAATACTTGTAAATCAGAAATAAAATGCATAAAATTCTTTCTGGACAACCTAAATAAACTACTTCATTAAAACCTGTAAAGTCTTTATAAATCCATACATTTTGTAAATAAAGCGGTACGCCCGTGTAAATATTTGTGTATACCTTTGTATGTGTCAAGCTTTCTATTTTCAAAAATTCTGTGTAAAAAGATTATTTGATTCTTGAAAAATCTTTGTGAAAAATTGCATCATTCATTGTGCATAGCATAAGCATACCATGCATATTCTTTTTGAGTAAGCTTGATGATTGAATCAGTCCAATAAAGTCTCAAATTGGAGCTTGGTTAGACCTTACCGCACCTAACTGCACTGGAACCTTACGGGAACTAGGTTTAAGGTACTTTAGGTATATGCAGACTTAATTCTTTGAGAAATCAGGGCTGGGTTCAAGTCACCTCAACTGACTAACTAGAACTTTTCGAGACACACGCATGACTCTTGCCGACCGTGACCTAACTTGGACACTTGCACCTTTCACTTGGCTCAACTCAGTTGGAATGGTGAGGGGGTTGGATTTGCCAGTCTGAGACGCACACGAGTGGAAACATTCGTCCTCGTCTAGGGAGGGAAGTGCACCCCAACCTGGTCCAATAGCCATGAGGTCTAAAGACAGGAGATTGTGGGTTGCGATAAAGCTTCAAAAGAGGGATAGTCTACTGGCTCAAGAGTAAAAACTCCTTATGTAAATGCTGCTGTGAATAGTATGTTTAAAAAAAAATGGTCAGGCCTGTACACAAATAAAATGCCTGCAAAGTATGTACATATGTTGTAAAGCCAATAAGCAAGCTTGAGTTCCAAAGTCAAATATGTGAGCCTGCAGCTGGATGACATGACTACACTGGTCTTGCATCCTAGGATAGGTAGCTACACTGGCTACCGTCCATTCTTCTCTTCACCCCTCCTCTTGAGCTGGTTGCCACTTGAACTTAGAAGGGAATACCCTACTCCTCGAGGAAAGAGCAGTTGGATTGAGGAATCATTGGGTTGTCATTATGGAGAAGTCAGTTCCTTTGTCATTTCAGTTGGGGAGAGCCACCATCACTTAAACTGTACAAGTCAGCTTCATAGTTATAAGGGTTTGCGTATGATGTAGACCGGTTCTGACCAGGCTATTGAGGTGGGTTGAACCGAGTTCTGTGACTATCGAAGGCTGTTGTATTTTGGGGCTGGTTCCCGACTAGGTTCCATACACATCTACACCTACGGTCTGACAGGAGCTCCAAATTTAGATTTTATAGAGACATGCATTGCACTGAAAGCACCCTTATTCACTCTACCCATCTTTAATTCTCCTTTTTCTTTTCTTTATTCTTTTTGTACTTATTGCATAAGTATTTGCTAGGGACTAGCAAAGGCAAGTATAGGGGGGGTGATGAATCTCCATTTCATCACCTTTATTCTATCATTTTGGCCTCAAAAACCCCAGCAAATGCATGTAAATAGCATCAAATTGTACATAAAAACATTCATCATCCATTGTATTAATTATACATTAAATAAGGTGTTTAATGCCAAAATTATAGAATAAAGAGAAGAAAAGAAAAAGGAATAAAATATTGCAGATATTTTATGACCCGAACCCCGAGACCAAGGCCAGCATGGAATTGGTCGATAAGGAATAAAGTAGGGGGAGATAAGGGCCAGTGTACAATAAATACCTCATTTATTCATGCATTTATTTATGCATTTCTGACACCTATTTTGTA
The DNA here is from genome assembly GCA_037367405.1 of Ottelia alismoides. Lineage (NCBI taxonomy): Eukaryota > Viridiplantae > Streptophyta > Magnoliopsida > Alismatales > Hydrocharitaceae > Ottelia > Ottelia alismoides. Next base: position 606,194 of record JAZKJV010007699.1, read on the forward strand.
CATAATTATTTATTCATCAAATAAAGAAACTTTGTTCATGAAAGTTGTAGATAATAATGTAAATAAAAATACAAAATTGAGTTTGTGTAAAAATAATACTCAGTGTACATTTTATACACAGAATAAAAAGCCAAAATCTCAACTTCACAAACCCATATCTTGCAAATAAAAACACCAAATCACCTAAACTCACCTTTAATTGTATATAGCTTTCCAAGAACTATTTAATAAAATTGATTTTATAATTTTTGGAGTCCATCTGCAAAAGTTAGGTTTTTGGCCTTCATTGTGCAGCCTGCCTGATTAAAATATTCAATATATTCATTGTCTATTATTTTTAGCAAATTATATTTTTTAGAATTTTGTAAATAATGTATATAATACATGTACATATTGAAATTAGAATAGAACTAAAAAGGACTTCTAAAATAAAATAAGTAAATGCAAGATAATAGGCAAGATACCTATGATCCAATATATGCATAAATAAAAAGGGAAAACATTCTTTAATTATTTTCTTTTCTCATATTTTTCTAATGTTGTAAATAATATACATAACTCATTAAAAATACAAACTCAAAATAAAAATCAAGAAAATACATTAAATAAATAAAGTATATACAATATATAGGTAAAAGACCTATAATTATACCTACATATACATATACCTATTTATTTAAAAATGAAAATAAACTCATAAAAATTAAACAAAAATACCCTCACACTCACAAAAATAAATTATAAATTTATAAAATAAGACAATAAAATAATAAAATAAAAAACAAATTAAAAATAAAATACACAAAAATACATGTAAATACATACATATACACATTATTAAGATAAAACCATAATAAAATACATCGAAAAATTAAATAAAAATCATAAATAAATACTGCATGAATTAATAAACAATTTTTATTTTATAAGAAAATACTAACAAAATCATTTACTATGTCAAATAAATCAATTTGAGCAAAATTTCCTGTTTTGTCGTCTTGCGGCCGACGTGGACCAATGGCGCGCCAGCCCTTGTTGACCGCCCGGTCAACTGTCCCATCCGAGACCTGGCGCCTCTGAACTGTCATTTCCCCAAATTTCTTCCCTTTTTTACGGCCATCCCGTCCATCGATCGAGCTCGCTTTCTTCACAAAATATGATCTCTGATGATCACTGATACCCGCCGATAACTTGGATCAATTTGATACTCATTGGATTAAGCAATAATCGCCGGTCAATAAGGCTCCAGGCCATTGTCTATAAACAAGAAGCTCCGCTCCCTTCCTCAAATTTGGCCAATTTCATCCACCCAAAACGCCTTGATTTCGATCCTGGGACGTTCCTCGTGACAGGGGGAGTGCTCCAGCACCTCGAATCGGCCGGAGGAGGGACAATTTTGATGCGGCGGAGCTCCGGCGTCCGTCCTGCTCCCTGGTGGCCCCCAGGTATAAGAGCTGCTTCTTTATCGCATTTTAGTTAGGTTTTAATGTTAGCTTTTAATTTCCGTTCTTAGTTTAGTCTTTAGTTAATCATCGTAGCTTAAAATCAAAAATTCGAAGTTCGCCGGAGCTCCGCTCCGACGACTTAGTCACCGTGAACTCGACCGTGTCCGACCGCCTTTCGCCTCCCATTTCTTTCCCTATCGTATTCTCCATCGATCGCACATCTCCGTTCAACCCAAGACCTCTGGTCTTGGCGAATCGGAGCTCCACCTCCACCTTTCACCGGAGCTCCTCCGCCACACCTCATCTTGCTGTAGAGCTTCAAAACCCGGGGTCGAGGAGGTAGCCCTCGCTCCCCCGGTTCCTCCTATGCAGGTCCAGCAAAGAGAGGAGCCCATCTGGGCTCGATTCAATCCAGGAAGAGGTTCCTGGAGGTCCCGTTCTTCACCGACCTCGTCTGAGCGCCTTGGACCTCCAGGAGCCATGAGAAGACCCTCAGACGACGCGGGAGGCCTCCAGCTACGTGCAGACCATCTCAGATGCGAGGGAAGCGCCCGGAGGAGCCCAAGCTTCACGATCGAAGCTCGCTGGGGGCGAGCTTCTTCCCTGTTCTTCCAGACACGTCCAGCGCCGTCGGATCAGGAGGCGAGTCCCATATTGCACGAGAGTCGTCCGATGAACGCCATCACTGACCGTCAGATGCGAGGCGCATCTAATCTCACGCGTTCATCGGCGAACCGATATCCACCGTCAGATGTCTGACGCGTGGCTAAGTGAATTGATCATCGCCGTTTGCCAGCGCCTAAATAAGGGGTAAATTTCTTATTTTACCCCAGCCTTTTTTTATTTATTGTTTACTCCTGTAAATAAAAGTTAAAGTTTATTTTAGCGTAAAAATTTTGCATGGACCCCCCCTGTAGTTTCATGAAATTGCTTTAAGGTCCAGTCCACGTCACCTCACGTATACCTCCACGTGAGGTGGAGAAATTGCACAAGCACCCCTATACGTTTGTAAATTTGCCTTTGGTCCATAAAATAAAATTTCTCTTGTAATATTTTTGTGAAAATTTGTACTAAGGACCATGTACTTATGGATATTACGTTTTGGTCCCTGTGGGTGCGGAGCACGTGTAGTCCCACGTGCTGGGTATTTTGCGCGAAGTCCCCTAGCGGGTTTTATATTTCATTTTGGCCCTTAAAATTGCAGAGCACGTGTTATAACTTTGGTGTTTTTGCACAGAAGCCCCTGCCTTTATTTTTATTTGCAAAAATGCCCCTGCCAGGCCATGTATTTTTGTATGCTTTATCCATTTATTTTATGCCTCATATTAATTCGAAAAATTTTGCAAAAATGGATATAAGCTCCTGTTAGGTTACTCTTGCTCGCCATATTTTTAGTTTTAAATGTTATTGCATTTTTGCATTTATTAAAAATAAAAAACATGCCTTTTATTTACTGTCTAGCTTATAAAATGCCAAAAAAATAGTAAAATACCTCGAAAAATTCTAAAAAAATTAACTATGGTCTATTTTAGCCTAGTTAAGTGTCAGTCCAAAAATCATTAAAAATCTCAAAAGAAAAACCCTAAAAATTCAAAATACTTAAAAACTCTAAAAAAATATAAAAAATTCTAGAAAACCCTAAAAATTACAAACTCAACTCCTGTAGGTCCTATATTTTATCCTCTTTCTTTTAAAAATAGTTGGGAAAATGTTTGTGGCTGTGTGATATTTTTAATTACCATTTTACCCCCAACCAGTGGCCAACTCCCTGTTTTCCCTTATTTTGATATTTAAAAATAGCAAAAATATTTTGAAAAATACCCAAAAATCACAAAAATAGTAGAAAATCATGAAAATACCAAAAAGAATTTATTTCTGATTTTTTGGCTATTTGTGTATATTTTTATAAATATTATATGACCCTCTCTCCACATTATCCATATATATATTCCCTTATTGAAAAAGAAAAAAATTATATTATATATATATATTTATTACTATATAAAATTCTAAAATTAATGTAAAAAAAATTAATTATATATATGTATATCTAATGTATGTATTCTATGCTATATACTTACCCTCTAGGGATACATATATCTTTATATATTTATATTCTATAATATATATATATATTATATATCATATTATTATTAAAAAATAATAATAAAACCCACAAAAAAATAGAACTCACACAAGGACACAAGGATGACTCTGTGGTGCATGCACATCATAGGCTATTGCATTTTTGTATTGCTCTCTGTGGTTCGACCTCTACATGCTTAGTCACTGTACATTTTATGGTAGAGTAATAAATGTTAATTCACAGTCTTGGGACTCAATTATTTTATTCTTTTATTGTGGGTTAATGGCTGATCAACATGGTATTCTGCGAGTGGTCACTTCAGCGACACCGTATATACATTATTCATTGTGACCCTTGCATGAATTTATCGTGTTATCAGTATGGCAGTGGAAGGAGTAGCTACGATGCTATGGAAAAGGTAGAGCGGGTTGTTGGTGGTCGGGAAATGTGGCACGACAAATGGATAGTGAGGAATTCATCGAGGCATCATGCGCTAGAGGTGGGTGTTCTGGTCGACTCGAGCCACGACATGAGTGGGCTAACATGGATGAAGGGAGTGAACCGACGAGAACCAAGCAAAGGAAGGAGACTAGTCTTCTAAACATGGGTCAAGAATGCCTTCATGAGGTGGAAAAGAATGAGGCGACAACTAATAGGGGTGTGACATGTGGCTAAGTTGACCATGGTCAACAAGTCACGTGCTGCAAGGAATAAAATTCAAAAGACCAAAATAAAACAAAAATCACAATAAAATAAAAGACATAGTAAAAAAAAAGAGTCCGACATACAAGTTTATATATCTCGACACAATCTACAATTTTCATGAAGGGTTGAACATTAAAAGAGCTAATGCGCACACACATGCACTCATACACACACAAGACGTCTAAAGTACATATTTTTCATACTTTAATACTTTTTCTTTGATTTTTATTAATAATTTAAACATATTATAGGTTAGTGTATTATTAATATAATACTTTTGCATTCATTTTTTTTATTTTTAATAAGTGATGATAAAATAATAAAATAGAGATAAATGGTATATATAAGTGAATAAAAGTTGATAATTTTGGTCTTCTTCATGCTTTTCTTAATTTTTTGATTTCAATTCTTTTGTAGTTAGTTAACTTACAAACTCAATAATGAAAGAAAAATAAATAAATAAAAGAATATTTTGTGCATGAAATCACAAGGTTCTGAACATACAGTTGTACTATATAAAGTAACATACAAAAAATCAAATTTTGCATATGAACTCCGTTTCCTTTGAAATTAGTTTTGCTTTTGTAGATACTTGGACGTACATCATTTCCAAGATAAGTAGAACAGAGAATATCGGTTTTTAAGTCAGGGCATAATGTAATTAGGGTTTTGATTTGTTCTCCATAAATTGTCTAATATTTTTTTATATTTTTCCATGTATGTGGATTAATTATATGTACACTATAAAAGTAGTTTCATGTTAACATGATTTGACATGAATTTATTTTTCATGTGTTTGGATTAGTTATAGGTGTGTTTTTCATGTGTTTGGATCAGTTATGTGCGTATTTTTATATCTTTGTATTTGTTATATGAAAAGTTGTTTCATGTGTTTGGATTAGTTATATGTACACTATATAGGTGAAGATATACATTTTCTCTCTTCTTTTTCTGAACTTTTTTTGTCAATTTTTTTATTTGTCAACCCTATCATGGTGTCCGAGCTTCTGAGTTAAGCAAAATAAATGGCCTTGCAACCCATTTACTTATTTTCTACCGGTTTTGTACAATGTGCATCCTTCTATTTTTAAAATTTTTAATTTTACATTTTTTTGCTTATTTTTATGCTAATAATGCAATATTAAATATGGTAATGAAATGATAAAAAAGTGGGCTTTATCTTTTTTGCAGGTGGTTACTAAGGAAAACAGTTCAATTTGAGTCAAATTGCATAATAAACTGGCAAAATTTACTAACTCTAATTATTATGTAGAATTCATTAAGAAGGATAAACTTACAAGCATGTTAAGGTATCCGGAAAGAGTTTAATGCTTCTTGAATTAATGCACAACCATATATTACCCTTTTTATACTCCTTTTTAGGAGGTTAGAAATATTTATTATCTTCATTGCTAAGTACTCTTGATATAACTATCTTTTCCGATTTTTTAGGAAAAGAAATAAAATTTTAAAGGCTTTAATGATTTTCAAACATTAGCAAAGAGACAATTAATCAAGAAAATAAAAATCATGAGATCAAATAAAGAGATGATGTATATTATGGGGGATTCCTTAAAGGTAAGGAAAGTCAGATTCCTTGTATATAATTGATAATAAAGTAGTTGTAAAACCTAGAAAATAATGAAGATCCAAAAATACTAAAATCTTTTTTAGAAATGAAATATTAAATCTCAAAAGTTGGAGAAGAACATGGGATCATCTTTCCTAGTTATAATAAGTTAACTTTGATATAAGAGTCAACAAGGCACTTTTTTTCACAAGCCACTGATAGAAGCAAGGTACAATACCATGGGAGAAGAGATGATTTTGATGACTACATGCATGTAACATATCAAAATAAGTAATAGACGCCATGATACTATATCTCTTAGGTGGCGTTCGGTTCAGGAATAAGAAGGAATGAGAACGAGGGAATAAAGATAATAATGGTTTTTTCTCTTTTCAACTGGAAAGATATGAATAAGGAGAATAATGTGGAATAAAGATAGGTAAGGTGGATAAAAAAAATAAGGATGGAATATGGTGAAATAATGTGACGCGATGGGAATAGCTGTACTCTTGAGAACCACATCAGACGATGAATTGATCCTTTATTCCAGTGCTTATTCTCCAAACGAACATGGCTCTAAAGTTAATAGAAGTTTTTATATACATATAATTATATATGTAAATGATAAAATGGTTGCTAATAATAATTCGGAAACTTTGCATGTAACTAAGCAGTTCTTTCTCAAAAACTTGGAAATGAAGGATATAGATGAAGCGTTAGGCATATTGATTTTTAGTGATGGGAAAAAGGAGCCTACATCGGTGGGTGCATGACTCCCAACACAAGACCTTTTTTTTTTTTCATTTTTTTTAAATTTTGAACTAAAACCTTCAGGGAATTAGATCACTATATATCACCATGGTGTCATTCAAAATTCAACTTAATTCGAGACTCATATCATCTCAATCAAGATTACCAATTTTAACGAACTCAGAATTGCTGAAAATGACCTCTCCTAGATGAACATGTTAGAAATGTTTGTTTTGCATGAAACTTGAAACACATATTCTATTCAACATATTAAGTAAATCCATCCAAATTTTATTCAAAAAAGTAAGAAAAATAATGAAAAAATAGGTCGGGTGTAGGGAGCTACCTACACCCTAGGGTGTAGACTCCCTGTCCCCTTTAGTGATTGATAATAAGGTATACTTGGTTTATCTCAAAAAGCCCACATCAATAAGGTATCGGAAAGATTTGGAAAATGCTACTCATCAGCCTCAACATCAAATACCAAGAGAGAGAAGACTTATAAGACATGAAAACCTATTAATTTGTCTTGAAACAGAACAAATAAAGATCTGATGCATTACAGAGCTTGCATAGACATGTACAAGACATGATACGCACATTATTCTTGGACTATCGGGTATTATATCAAAACATGTTGATTAGTGTTATCTTCCTACATTTCAAAGGTACTATATCATAGAAAAGTGTGAAGCAAAGCATTATCACATCAAGCACCATAGAATATGAGTTTGTCACTTATCACGAAGCCTTTATTCATACGCTTTGATCAAGAAATTTCATCAAAAGACTCAGGGGTGTTGATATTATATCACGACCATTTAATAAAGTAATGAAATTTAGATATTCTTTAACAACAAATATTAAAGCATGGATGATGAACAATGTTAAAGATACCTTTGAAAATAATAATTCCTAATTAAAACTACGCAGATTGGACCAAATTCGTCGGCAATGCTCGACGGGTATGCAATAAATATGGCAAGAATTTAATCCAATTTTGCTTGACTTACGAAACTGGATGCATGCAATTTGCATGGTGAGAGATTCATCTTAAGGAACTATACCCCAATTTGCAAACCGCAACCAATATAATCTCAATGTAAAAATTCAAGAAACCGCATATCATAATGTAGTACCCAATAAGAGTAGATTCCCTTCAACAGTGGAAAAAGAATACCTAAAAAGCGGAATCACCCCTATCATAAAATTAAGAGGAAAAGACTACACAAGAGGTGAAACCGTCATTGTCATGGACCATTGCACAACGAAGATGTTACGAATACAAGTGAAGGTAATTGTAGCACCCCGAACATAATATCATATCTAGTAATTAGAAAATGTGATAGTAGCTTGTAACTAGTGGGGCTACTATTAATCAACCTAAGCTTTATCATTTTGAGATGTGTGGTCAAGGACTCCAATTAAGCCGAGCTCAACAGGTTGTGTGAGCAAATAATCCCCAATAATGGATCGGGTCTAAAATCCGTTATATCACACCTAGACACACTTTCCTAGTTCGATCACCAAGATGCTTTCTCTTTTCATAACAAATATAGGAAACTAACCTTAATTAACGGGAAAGGAAACACCCATAGACAAGTTATAGATGATCCAAGTCGTCAAAATAATTAGCTCTAACCTTGTAATTTAAATCTCACATTCCACAGATTAAAATGCATAGCAAGATGAAGGCTACCAAATGCATTTTTCTCACTTCTTTTGTCGGATATTTACAAGTATAGTTACATGGTACAAAGCTCGTTAGAATCTACCATCAATTTCTGCATCTTTCCCAGGAAGACAGATTTTATTGGATGGGCAGCCATGGTTTCAAAGTGCAAAACTCCACGGCTGACACCGGCTGCGACCGAAAACATTCAATCTTTTAATGCTTATGTACCCCGCAAACGATATCACAGAGACTATAAACAGAAATACCATTGCTCGCTCATTCTCAAACTAGGTTAACTTCACAAATATCACATTAGAAGACATCCCATGAGAGCCATAACATAGCCGTAGGCATTGGCTGTGTTTGTTGACAACTGTTACAAAACAGACCCAAATGATATCCCCAAACAAAGCCATTTACAAAATGCCTAAGAGTGACAAAAAAACCAACTACACCAACGCAGGCAAATATGCACGCATTCCCAAATAAAATAGAGAACCAATGATATAAACAAGGAGTGATGATGCTACTCAGCTTCCCCCGAGGAGCAGCAAAAGCTCAGACCTAATAGGAAGATACGGTGAGCGACGTCAGAGCTCAGAAAGAATCGCAGGAATGTAATGGGAAAGCTCGGCAGTAAGGGATTGAAAGCCGTTCACAAGTTGGGTGTGGAAGTCTTGATCTTCCTCTCCAATCAATCTGAAGTGTACCCGTATGGCACGCTTGCAGACAGCCATGAATTCTAGCAGGGCAGCAATGAGTTGCTGCAGTTCCTGAGAACGGAGTCGTGTTGCCGGTTCACCAGAGAGAAAAGCAGTGCAGACACTCAAGACTCCACTGTTAACCTGCTCAGTAAAGAATAATATTGGTAAAACATTATAAAACCCTGTAACCTCAGTTCATAATAGGATTCCAAAACAAAGTGAATGGATGGAATGTTGCTCAGAATACAGATAATGCGACCCAGCGCAACCTTACCTGTACAGCCACACTGCCTTGAAGTATCCTCTGCAGACTCTGAAGCCTGGGCAGTTGATCACCCTCAGAACTGCGGGGCTCTTCCAGTTCATTTCTTAAAGCAGCAGTCCGAGTTTCAATCATTCCGATCGCATTTTCAACCGGAGAAAATTCAAGCGACTCGGATTTTGTAACAACCAATCGGTTGACTAGGGCGGGGAAAGAGCCCTCTGTCTGGAGCACTGTGCGTCGCTTCCACTGATCTTCTAGCCCACCCTGAGTCTTCCCGTTTTTGGTAAATGGAGTATCAAAAAGGAAACGATCAAAAACACGGGCGCGGACCCCTCCAGTAGAGAGTGAAAATATTCTCTCTCTTCTGCTTCCCAGATCTTCATCTTCCATAACAGGATCAACTGCAGTTATCTGCAAATAACAAACACCAGGTTGCAATTCATCAGCATTCACTTGCCTGGAGTCTGGAATTATATGTAGTGTGTGATTGCCATCCATCCTTGATTCATAGATGTGGCTAAGCTTCTCCATAATATCACCTAGACGAACATCTCTGGGTTCCCTGTATACATACTCTTTCCTATTCAACTTGCCAAATTTTTCGCCATAAAATCCTACTCGGTAATAAGTGGCATCCATAAACGGAATTGGACTTGATTCCTGCTCTAAGATTGACTCGTATATATTTGTCAGAGATGTATGGCACTTCGCAAGCTGTCCATAGGACCTTCTACTTTTGTAGACTGGAATGATCAACTCCAAGATGCTAGCGCAGAAGTGATGGAGCTCTGCTTGAGAGAAGAGCTTGTTAGCAGTCTGCAGGTATTTCACTGCAGAGTCAACTGTCAGCTTAGATGCACCGTATCCCTCCACTTCAGCAGCAGAAGCTTCAGCAGTCACAGCATTGCTAACCATGGGGCATATTTTACGTAAAGCAGCAACATGATCCCTGCTCCAAACAGCATCATTTCTTCCGACAAGCGCCTGAATGGAGAAAAAGAGTCAGTTTTACCAGGACCGCAAAGCTGATTTATGTTCCCAGTATAAGCACCAACCTGCATAATAACACCAGCAACAGCAACAGCACATTGAGCAGCTTCTGCCCATGATTGCATCTCCTGATGAGCATCACACAAATGAAGTAGCCACATAATATGAAGATCTGGTACTGGTGCATATGCCATTGCAAGTTTATAAAAGCTCTCAGCAGCAGCATACCTATCTGTATTCATCATAGGAGCCTGCCAAGTAATTATTTTGCAGGTTTACACAACAATATCAAAAGGTTTTCGTTTACATAAAATAGCTAGATAAAATTCTGAAAACATGCATATACCATCTCATATTTATCTTTAAACCGATGCCTTTATAGACTCGCTTCTTTCACTCATATACCCCTCCACCGATCTTGTTGGATAAGGAGAGTTGATTCAAGAGTTTTAGGCAGAACATTGCACCTATTTTCCTGTACTTCTCATCATCCATATCTCTTCCACATTACCCTCAACACCTCCCCACCGTTACACCACTTCACCAACCCCAATCCCTCAGATATCCACACACCTTGGCAGCCATTGCCGACCAACCATCAAAGATTAGATATTGTCTCAAACACCAGGTCTCTTTGAAGACATTGTCTTTTTTAATACCATTGTCTACCTCCTTTAGCACAGCCATCGGCTCCATTACCCTTGAACAGTTCAGAAACCACTCCATACCGTTGACATGGTTGTCCTCACTGAGCTCACTACAAAGAATAACAACACTCCTACGTCTAGAGAGTACAGCTGATTAGAGAAGAGTCCATGGTTAGAGAGGAGAATTATGATTTTGAGAATCCTAATAAGAAGTTGCTGATTCAAGCCAACCACCACTCACAACAATAATGTCAAAATCAACAATTGGGCAAAAAAGACCATGGATAAAGGAGAAGCCAAGGGATAAGAGCACAATGAACAGAATTATATTCTCCTTAACCTACAGAAAATCTCAACTTGACCATTGCGGAAAATAGACCTAAGCCATTATTGGGGAAAAGTAACATTGACGGCCTGTTGGGTTTGACAACCGAATCTATCGATGACCTCTCAAATGCTTAAACCCAAGTTGTCAAGTAATAATCCCCATCAAATACAATCCACTCACTCTTTTGTGAGTATTCCATATATGACTATGTTTTATTGTCTTACAACATCCTTATAGCAATATGGTCCATCATTTGTTCGGGAAGTAATAGTGGCTGTACGTCCGGGTGGATTTGGATAAAAAAGGAAGGTGGAGGCTGATGTTAGGAAAAAAGCAAAAAAGGGATGACTCCTTTATGTTGAACAGTTGGACTTAACATTGCAGATCAGTGCAAAAGAGGGGTATGGATAAAAGGAACCTAATGGATGCATACACATTAGCAAATTTACGGCGCGTCAATACAGAAGTCCTAAAAACTAAAGCACAAAGAGACACAAAAATAGAATTCAATCTATCAGCCCCCAGCTGATACATTGATAATTATGAAACCAAAGATGTTCCAACGTCTTACTTACCAACATTGCATGTTCCAATCCTGCATCAAGAGCTTGAATAAGACAATCTGAGAGAACTTTAACTTCCAACCATGACCAGTGATTATCAGATGAACCATCAGGTACTGTCTCTAGAGTATTTATGGGGAGTGCGCAATCTTTTAGTGAATTGCTAGTAAGGCTCTCATCTGCCATTTCCTCCAAGGATTTACGAAGGCGACAAGCTTCTCCACTTTCTTCAAGAGAACCATCAGACTTCATCTGAGTTACTTGGACATCAGACATCAGCTCTGATAACGTTATTGTCAACATGACCCTTAGTCGTGCTGTATGCGTGAAATAATAAAAAGAACTCTGCAAAAAAGATGTAATTTATCAGGACCAGACATGAGATGATAATAGACAATAGCAACAATAGTTTCATAACTTACCCGCACAAGTATCTGCAGCCCAATGACAGCTCTCCTTCTAATGGAATCGTTTCGAAACACAGCAAGTCGTAGAAGATGAAAAGCAATTTGTTTTAGGAACCGATCATTCTCTCGTGCCATAAGGGTTGCACCATGAAGACTAAAGATATTGTTGAACACAGAAAACAAGGACTTCCAAAAGGCCAAAGGTTGACTGCGAGAAAAGAGGCTCATTAATATGGATGTTATGCAATCTAACTTTCCATAATCAGTGGCAATACTATGAGATGCTGCAGCTCTAGAGAACTTCTCAGTCATCTCCAGAACCTGGAGACTAACGGAAGCACTCATATTTTCTTCCCAAAGCTCCTGAAAATGTACAACATTAGCCACATGTATGTAAGATACTAAAAGAATATATCTGGCAAGAATTACCAGTTTCTGTCTCAATATAGGGTGAAGTGACTCTCTCAATGCTCTGTTTGAAGCACCAATCCTGGATGATTGTGCCTGGGCAAGAGCTTCTCTCAAGGAATAAGGTTGACCAGGTGAGCTTAACTGAGGGCTGATCCTTTGCCACATATAATTGTTTTCCGGTGTCCCTTGAAGCTGCATTAGTTACACCAACTTGTTACATGGCAAATAACAAGGAAACTGGATTTCATATATCATCAATTCCAGCAATTTAGCTAAAGCGAAGGGGCATCGATATTTTCAAAAAAATATATAGTGCTGAGATGCATGAAGGATGGCCGGTTTAGAAATGGAGATAACGATTTGTAGCTGACAAAAAAAACCTAGGGACATTCTTAGTTCTCATCTATTTACATTTGTGAGCTACGTATATCTAGTTTTTCGCCAATTTTCTTCAGCAATCTACCGGGCTACATGTCAACTTGAAGAATTATACATGAGTCTAACATCTAACGTGAGTCATGTTTCATGTATTGGATAAATGGACGTTGGGTATATATATCCATTCACTCTTTTTTTAGGCAAAAAGGGTTTTCTTTAGGCAAAAGGGGGAATATGCTAAGGTGTCCACCTTAATAAAGATCCATCCATTCTTATCATCAACAAATTTTACACTCCCGTCCTTGTTTAGAATTGGAAGAGAACAAAACTAATCACACATGAGAGGTTGCAAGGTCCTCTCTCGTAAAATTTGATTTTCCATGTAAATTGCTTTTATTTTTATTTATTTTCATGACCGTATTTTGTTCAACAAGGTGTCAGAACCATCCGATCAAGAATTGGTAGTTTATGTCGATGTTTCCAGTGCACCTCATGTACGTAGATGGCATGCACAGTTGTGATCATGGGTGGTTCTAGATCTTCGTCCATGTATCAAGGTTTGAAATATCGACATTGATATTGCAATGGTAAGTCTAGATAAATATTGTGATACATCGCCCATATCGTCGGAAAGCTCGAAAATGACTAAAAAATGATTTTCTCGCGAATTAAAATCTTTGTTCTTAAAATATAAGTAACATTCTAATTCACTCTTATAAGCAAAAAGAATGTGTATTTAACACATTAGTGCATATCACGAATATCGTAATATTGTATATATAATATCCTGCAAAGAGTTAAGTGGTGAAAGATATCGAAAAATAAATAATGGAATTTGTTCAATCACAATACACATAATACATCTTTCATAATAAAAAATCATATGTTCTAAAAACAACAAGATATGCATTTTAGTAACAAAGTAAAATCTTATTAAAAGACGATAAAAAATAAGAGTTGCATGACACATCCACATAACCTCTCCATGTCATATAAGTCGCATCACTAACTCTATGTACTCAAAGTAATTCTCCCATGTTATGTAAGAGTACATAACCTTGTAATACGTCATGTGCGATAATAAGCAACAAGAATATTGGAGCTGGAGATGGTATCACTGGTGGCATAACGTAACCAAAAAATGAAAGAGCTTAGAAACCTCATAATGATGATGAGGAAGTAAGGTTGAAGTGCTCATCCAGGGGAATTCGAACATCTAAAATGGTATATTACGATGTTTAAGAGAAATAAACAAAAATCTAAAAAATAAGAACAAATACACTAAAAACTCTAAAAATAATCCCTCAAGATCTTCATAAAAAGAAGAAGCATAGCCCAACACTAGAAAAAACTCAAGAACAAGTAACAAAACATAAAATGTACAAACTCCTAAAAAATCCACCTCTAAAGGCATTTAAATTGGTGAAAACTATCTTAGAAAAGCTTTATCTAAAATCAAGAAGTTGAACGCAATAACATCATGATAAGACAAGATAGAAAAACGATATTGGTGATATCAATTGATATGGGAAAAAGTTTCATTCAAAACTTGACAATAACTTCAAGATATCAATCGATATCCAAGAAAACGATGTACATAGTAGCAGGGTTTAGGAAATTGGTCACGTGGGTCGTAAATTGACACGCCTCACGTTCAGTGAGGAGAGTTTGAGGAACATCATGGAGTTTAGTAGATGAGTGTCCAAGTCATAAATGCCAGAGGAACGGGTCAGTAGAGGTAGAAGCAATAGCATCAAACACAGAATCAGAAGGGATGCCAAGATAGTAAAGGCCATTCTTCTCATATCACACACCAAAAATCTGCATTGTCAAGATGTCCTGGAAATAACAGTAGAGTTCGTAAAAAATCACACGTCAATTTAGCTCAAAACAAAGTAGGAACAAACAATAAGAGCTAAGGAATGTTAGGAGCACAGTGAACTCCAATGAGCCAGAGCTTGGAGGAAAAATCCATGATCCCAATAATGGTAACGGAGGATTGAACCCCGTTGGCAACCCGAACCGACTTCACAGTGGAAGAGGGTTGGGAGGAGGTCAACACGCTACATTCTCCCGTCAAATGAGTAGAGGCGTCGTAGTCAATACTCCAAGCATGTAAGATAGCAGTGGTTGAGTTGGCTATGGTACCCGAAGAAGTAGCCAGGTGTCCAGTAGTAGTTTCACTAGGAGAGGGATTGGAGTTCTGAAGTAGCTAGCTCAAGCGGGAATAATCAGTGGTAGTGAATTGGATTGTATGTCCAATGAAGTCGTGATCAAAAGAAGCCTCTGCCCCATTTGTATCATAGTCTGATGTAGAAGCAATATCAGCTCGAAGATAACAAGGAGGACAATCAAACTTTACCCAGCAACACTCTGAGGGATGATTCCAACACTGACAGTGAATACACAGTTGATAACCAGAGTCACGACCATGATCAGAGTCACGACCCCGACCACCATGAAAGCTGTCTCGATCCCCTCTTGTAGAGAAAGCAAGGAAGGTAAAGTTCTCTGCAGGACACAAAGAGGAGGTACGACTTGCAGATGTCTCAAGCTCCTGAAGTCGACCAAAAATAACTTTAGTGGACGGTAAGGTATCTTACTTAAGAAACTTCTCCTTCACCGTTTGGCAACGTGGATGTAATCAAGCAAGAAATTGGTAAACTTGTCATTTAGACCTCTCTATCACCTGTTTGGGGCAATATACGAGCTAAAAGATGGCAAGCTCATACAAACTGCTGAGAAGCTGTTAGCCAGATATTCCACAAGAGAGCACCCACCTTGAGATATGGATTAGATTCACACACACGCAAGACGTGACTAGGTCTTCCATTGGGAATAAGTTTGAGCTAGTTTGTCGTCCCACATGTCTTTGCCGATATCCTTGTACAGGAGGTTCGCCATAATATGGGATTCCACGCCATGTCATGACCTAATAATTATCTCAAAGCCAAGGTCTTGTAGTCCTTGTTAGTTTTCTTTGACAGGATCCTTCATGAAGATAAAGATCTTCCACTCACCGCCAACGAACATCTTAAAAGCATGAAGCAAAAGGATGTAGTTGTCAGCACCCAAGGGTTTGATAGTAGTCCCCCTACCATCATAGAAGACAGTGTATTGAGGTTTGGTCTTGTTAGGGCTGGATGCCATTGCAGTTAGAGGTGGAGATCAAGTACATAGTTTATCTGTTCACGCACACATGAGAATCAAGGTTCAGACGAGCCCTAGATATGGGTGCTAGAAACCCTAAGCGGAGGGTCGAACCTTCTCATGCGATGCTAGGGGGAGATCCAAAGGGGCCCCAACAAAGGGTTGGAGCCTCTTTGCGGAGCTGTTACATGTCTGGCAAGAGGGTTGGGAACCTCATGGTAGCATGGCGACACTGCTACAAGCCCTACGGCGACCTCAATGGAGGCTGCATGCCCATGCAGAGGTGGATGATGCCCGTAAATGGACTGAGGGCCCTCGAGGGCTAGCGGGTGGCTTGCCGTACGAGGTTGCGCAAAGCCCTAGAGGGGTTGCTGCATGGATGAGAGGGGCTCGCGATCAGAGCATCGCCATCAGTGCTCCCAACGACCGCCATGAGAGCACCTGCATCACCGTCGACTGGTAGCCACTACCACCGGTGGTCCCAGCCACCGCGGGGCTAGCCTGCACATCTCTTACTGCTTGCCGGTGGCCTTAGCCACCACTGTCGCCAGACCTTAAGGCATCCCTTGCCGTCGGCCACCGTCGTAGGCTGCTGTGTGGGTCGTTTCCGGCACCTCCTTCCATGAATAGAACCTGAGGTGACATCGTTTGCAGCCAACCATGAGTTGCATGGTATGATTTTGTCACCAAACAACTTGATTTTGGATTTTTGGTAAAATCAGATCGATGGGAACTGTTTATGGGTCTATACATACAACCGATTCCCCACATGATTATGTAGATGCATTCCGATTGATCTACAACCACATTCGAGTTCTGATTCGACCCTTTATTATCATATATGAATAAAGGGTGATATTTTCTCTTCTTCGGGTGCCTTCAAGGGCCTAATGTCCATTGTAAAGATGGATGTGACCAATTATGAGTTATGATACATGCAGTTTATGACACTGATGCAATGCAATAACAAGGAGCACTTTTGATGCAGCCAGATCCGACCGATAAGACTGGGTGGAAGTAGGATGACGCTTACCTGCATGTTTGGCCTTGAGACTCTCAACACAAAGATAACCAACGATATTTTACATCAACCCTCGACCAAGGCAATGTGGGAGATTCTTGCTGCCACCTACCATTAGGCGAAGATGGGACCAAAATTCTTCAATTACAGTTTATTATTTTCATAACCAAACAGAATGGTCGTCCTCTGCACATCTTCTTTTCTCATTTCGAGGCATGTTCGAGAAGACACACAGCTTAATGCATGCGCCCATATCCACAGAGCAACATATCGTTTACAGGAATGCCACGATGGTTGGAGTTTTTTTTGGTAGCCTTAGACCCTGAGTACGAGGCAACACACACCCATGTTCTCATAGGTGCATCTATACCTCCGATGGAGGAGGCTTACAACCATCTTAGCAGGATCACATTCCCATTCACTGCCACTACACAAACCTCCTCAGCTATGGTTGCATCCCAAGGTAGGGGAGGTACTTCCCAGTTCAAAGGGCGTGGTGCCTATGACAGAGGTGGATGTCAGCGTGGTCCTCGCACTTACTGTCATCGACTCGGTCATATCGGAAAGACATGCTATATAACGCATGGATACCTTTTATCTACTCTTGTGACCGAGTAAGTAAGTTGAGCCTACAACTACATATGCTCTTACAACATATCAGAGGTTGGACAACATTATCTCTCATCTCAGGGAAATGGTGGCTCCTATTCATCTGCTCTTGTAGCACATCAGACATAGCCTATGCTCTTATCGGTTGTCAAATAGTAGATATGACAGAGTAGATAATGGTTTTTGATGCATCTCACCATTTGTGTGGAGATAGGGTTCGGTTCACTTCATGTAGTTCTGTTCATTTGGTATTGCAGATATGACTCATTCCCCTATTATAGGATAGGGGGAAGTTCACTTGATGTCATTTATGCGCTTGCAGAATGCGCTATATGCATCCGATTTCTCGATGAATCTATTATCTATTAGTCAAACCACTATGAACTTGCATTGTCGTGCCATTTTTTTAGTCAAAAAAATGGGGGAACACGCTATGGTGTCCACCCCAAATATATTAAAAGACGAAGAGGTATTACAGGGGAACTTACAATAGCCAAGACTAAGAAGAGTTTTGGAATGATAAATTACATTCTGGCTACAAAAACGATGGGAAGAAAAAAGTACACCATTTCTCGCTAACCAAATAGCCCATATAGTTGCGACAGGTCTCAGAAGGTCCTCTCTAGGACGATGTTCTGCCTCAGAAAGCGACTCCCAGAAACTATCCAGATTTTATAGATCCAACCAGCTTGCATTCATTTCTGACCAGATTGCCCACGTCTTTACACAGTGAAAGAAAAGATATTCCACACTTTCAATAAGAGTTTCACAAAGGGGACATCTATTGGAGATGTTCGTAAAAAAACTTGCACAACGGTCCCATGTCATAATGCGTCTTTTGCGCAATAAACACATAAAGAAACCAATTCTGTTTAGGAGCTTTAATTCCTAGATATTATTGCAGTCATGAACCATGGCATTTGTCCTCGACGAGGGTGGTCTGGCGATAGCTTTATAGGGTCGTTTTACCTTTCCCCACCCAGTGATCACAACCATCTCTTTGTATGTCTAGATGCTTGAGAGATTCTAGGAGGAGAAGGAAGTCTTCTGGGCATTGATCTCAAAACTCCACCAGGAACGATGGCATCTAGTTACCGTCTAGCCAACAATCAAAGAACTAGCATCACGACAAAAGTTCTCTCACCCGTCCAGTTGTCAGTCCAGAAGGCAAAAGGTCTACCATCACCAAGGATTGGTCTAAAAAGATCATGAAAATGAGGCATCATAGACTGGATCCCTTTCCAAAAAGTCGAGTGGTGAAATTATGGGTGTTGGGGCATACCGTCCTAGACACCATTACTATACATGCTGCGAATGAGACAACACCACAAATCTTCACTTCTGTCCTAAATCATGTTCACCCAGTTCAATAGTAGAGCCTCGTTCATGTTTCTAAACTGGGGATTCCCGAGGTCGCCAGCCACCTTCGGTAAAGTAACAGTCTTCCAATCAACCAGATGCATCCTTGAACTATCCTGAACAGACTTGCCCCAAAGGAATCTCCTCATGATCATCTCCAACATTCGCATGATGCCTACGGGTAAGAGAAGAGATGACATGAAACACAAGGATAACCGAGAGGACGGCCTTTACAAGCACCAATCATTCGCCTCACGATAACAAAGCTGCCTTCTAACTAAAGAGTTTTTTCTCCATCTTAATGGTAGTTAGCTGGTCAGACAGTTTAAGTCTTCTCATCGTCAATGGAAGACCAACGTAACATATCGACAAGGAGCCACATTCCGTACCCAGATCTTCGCAACATGCTTGTGCATCAACATCTAAATGACTAAAGAATATAGCCGTAGACTTCTAACATCTCGCCAAGGCTGGAAAACCCCCCTTCGGGGGACCGTTAACAAGCATCGCATAGGAGGTAGTGGTGACACATCGCTTCATCCATTGAGATCAAAGTGTTGAGGAAACCTCGTCTAGACATTGCTATCCATAGAAAATGCTAGTCCACAATGTCATATGCCTTAGTAAAGTCCACATTACAAAGAACATCCTTCGTGTTACGACGATTCCAATCTGCAATAATCTCAGTTGCCATATCCGGACTGTCTGTAATTTACCTTCCTCGAATAAAATCGATTGTCCATGACCATATTCAACCTGACTGCCAAAACCTTGGCCACAATTAAATAGATAGCATTGGAAAACGTAACTGGACAGAAGTCTTCCGCTTTATCAAAGACCTCCTTAGGTAAAAAGAAAATAAGAACCTTGTCTAATCTCTCAAATCATGCATTACCATTGATGAAATCCTGTACAACCTCCGCAACTTCTCCCAACGCCTAAAACTCACGAAAGAAGAAGATTGGGAATCCATCAGGGTCAGGTACACCATCCACATTCATGTTCTTAACGGCAGTTTTTACCTCTTCTAATGTAAAATCTAGCACCAAGTGATTCGCATGCTGCTCAAAAAGTTAAGATGCACCAAGTCCAGGTCATCTCCATAGTCTATCTATGTTTCTCCTCAAGAAATCATGGAAATGCCTTGCAATCGCATGCCCCATCTCTCAGTCACTCTACAACCTCCTACCAATCACCACCATACCACGGATCAAATTACGTTGATGTCGCCCATTGGAAGTTTTACGGAAGTAAGTCGTGTTAGCATCACCAATTTTACAAACCTCTGCTTTTGCCTTAATATCCTGGGCCTTTTTAGCCTCTCTAATCTCCTTGAAGATGCACGAACATATCCTCAAAGAAATCGGCTTCTAAGCCAAACATGATGCAGTAGATCTCGAGACAATTGTGGAGTTCCGGTGCTTAGAGACCAAGTCTTTGAAGTTCTCCTCCTGCAACCAAGCATGCTAAAATCTGAAGAATCCCTTGATGGTGGATGCCCTCTAGATTCCCAAACCATTGGCGTGTAATCAGATTTGGTACAAGGTCTAGAAGTGGACACGGAGAGCGGGAAGGCCTCTAGGAGCTTCGCGGATGCCAGGAAATGATCAATACGGGATCGTGATCCAGAATACCTCCAGATGTATCTCGTGTCAGTGCCAGCGATCACTTCAAGTTCCAGTTCGTTAATCAACTCAACAAAATCAACCGAACCAGAGTCTCGTCCCCCCTCTAACTGGTCGGTCAGATGAGAGCAAAGTAACGTTGAAGTCGCCTCCAACAAGCCAAGCCAGGAAACTCCCGGGAGGGCGGCTCTTGCAGTGCGGAGATCAGCCCACAAGTCCTGCCTAAGAGCTGGAACGCATGGGCCATGCACACATGAGACTGCAACTTGCGAGAGTGACACAATATTCTCCAATAATATAGTAAGAACATGTCTTCCCTTCAATTTCGAAACTAGACTAGACACAATCTCTCCAAGCGACAATCAACCCCCCGACTGAGTCCACTGTATCCAGTGTTCTAGAGCTCGTTAGGGCACCAACGACCATGAAAGGACATATCGATATCGATATTGTTTCGATATCGTGTCGATATCGATATATCGGCGATATATCGCTGATATATCGCCGATATATCGCTATATCTAGGAATCTTTTTGAAGAAAATGCCTGAAATAGGATATATCGATATATCGATTTCGATATCGGTCCCATGTCGATATCGATATATCGGCGATATATCGCCGATATATCGGGATACGGCCTTCCATGCCAACGGCCATAGATCTCCAAAGGAAAGATTTGCAAGAAGAGAGCTTAGATTCTTGTAACAAAACCACATCATAACCCCACTCAACCAACAAAGCACCCAACGAGCTCCGTTTCTCTGGGTTACCCAATCCCCGCACATTCCTAGCTAGTGGAGGGTAGGTTTTGAATCATAGCAGCCTCAAAAGTGGAGATCAATCCCATTTGATTTTGAACCACAACAACTTCAAGAGTGGATACCGCTCACTCAAGAGTGGTAGTCACAAGAGGAAAGGGACCTAACAGTGACGTTATCGTTGAAGTAGCTTCCATAAGCTCCAAAAAGTTTTTTGAGCTTTCGACTTTCATCTCTACTGAGGGTTGCAACATAACATCTTGTCCAAACGAGGCTTCAAACTGAGGATGGAGCATAGAGGAAAACGACATCAGCGGTAGCAGAGTAGCATCAACTGGAGTTTCAACTATATCTCTAGGCGATTGTTCGAAGGAGGGTGCTTGAGAAACCAAATTGGGTTCCGATCTCCACCAAAGATCTGGCGAATCCTCTTTGTTAATCAGATGCTGGGTTTATGAGAAAGGGACCAAAGGTGCATCCTTAAGTGGAGCCTCCAGAAGTAGCACATTCCAGGTTAGGTTAGAACTCACCCGAATACTAGTGGCGCTCCAGAAAGCTCTTGCCGCCTATCGAAAAAACTCGAGCCCTAATAGGAAGCTCGGGTGCATAGGCGAAGGTGGGGTGCGAGCTAAAGACTCAGTGATTTCCAAGTTTGTCTAGGGGTGTCTATCGAGTTCAACGAGCCGAGTTGGCCTCAACTCGGACTCGAACTCGATAAGAAACCTAAGGCTCGAACTCGGGCTCGATAAGGGTCGAGCCCTGAATCACCAACTCGAACTCGAACTCGTCGAGTTCGAGCTGACTCACGAGCCTCTTATCGAGCCACGAGTTTCTGAGCTGGCTCACGAGCCTCAAAATGAGCCGGCTCACGAGCCTCTTATCGAGTCATGAGTCTCTGAGCTGGCTCACAAGCCTCAAAATGAGCAAGCTCATGAACCTCTTAACGAGTCATCGTTCCATTTTATACATTAAATTATGCAAATGCCATTTGTAACTTTGATTTTTTATACTCTTTTCTGTAGCTTTTTGGGCAAGCAAAATGTTAACCTCTATTTTATATCAAACTCAATGTGGAAGTTTCGGTATATATGTTTTAAACTTTTTATTAAAAGGGGAAACAAGTTATTGAGTCGACTTCCCGAGTTGAACAACGCCCAACTCGGACTCGACTTGATAAGCTAACGAGCCATAAAACCCAACTCGGGCTCAAGCTCGTTAAGGTTTCTAGTCTGGCTCGTGAGCCCTTAACGAGGCGAGCCCGAGTTGAGCTCATCGAGCTCGAGCTTTCCTGAAAGCCCTAGGTTTGTCTCCTCCAACAAGATCTTCGAATCACGATCCGTAATTTCCCCAAAGTAGGCTCTTCCGAGATGTCAGATACCGATTCGGACGTGTTTTTCGTTACTGGCCGTAACGGTAATGACACGACCGTGGAGGAACACATTTATGCTATCGATGTCGGAGATTATTGAGATTATTATTATCTTTGGGTGTTATTTATGTATTTTCATGTTTTTTATGTACATATCGTGTTATTTACCCAAGGACTTTTCTCCTATATAAAAAAGCTCAGGGGTCCTATGAATATCAAGTCATTTAGTTTTCCCAACATGGCATCGGAGCAACGGTCCTAGATCGAGGTATATGTATCCCACCCTAACCCTATGCCCCCTCCCCCCGCGCGACGCCCCACACCCCCTCCGCATGTCCCACCCTCCCCCCTCCCTCCGCGTACGCCGCCTGTGCGCCCCTCTCTATACGCATCGCCTCATGCCTCCTCATGTAGCAACGCCCTCCTGTGCGCCTCCTCGCGCATCCTGTGCACCTCCTTGCGCGCGCATTGCATCGCGTCACCGTGCCCTGCATCGTACATGCATCGTAACCTGCACCCTGCCTGAATCGGCCCTTGCACTGTGACCCGAGACAATACCAGCGTGCATCTTGTGTGTAGCCTGCACACACCCAAGTGCATTCTGCGCACATCCAGTGCATCCTACACGCATCCTGCGTGCATCGAACGCGCATCTTTAGTGCAGCTGCGTGTATTTGTTCGCGCCGCTGCCCGTTGCGCCCGTACGGCCTAGCCTACAACGACAGGAGATGAGGATAGTTGTATGAGTCTACCAATACAACCATTCCTCTATATGTGATTGTGTAGATTAATTTATAATGGTCTACTCAGTTTTGTCCCGGATTTCGGCATTCTTTCTACCATGTCAGAGAACAAGGGTGATGTTTTTTTGTCTGGTGCCTTCAAGGGCTCGACCCCCATCGACTCCCTTATGGTTCTATGACCCAGGGGGTGGACATCCGCTGGCTTCGCTTCTAAGTAGAGATTCGTGGATGGGACCAACTACGAGTTGTGATCCATGCAGTTTCACACCCTGATGCAATGCCATAACAAGGAGCACATTCTGACGGATCTAGAGCTGGAGGCCAAGACTGAGGGAAATGCTTCTTGGAAGCAAGATGATGCTTATGCTCGCATTTGGCTCTCCGGGACGCTTATCACGGAGATTGCCAATGATATTGTCAATCAACCTACAACAAAGGCTATGCGGGATATCCTAACAACCACGTATGTGCAGCCGAAAAATGAAAGTAAAATTTTACAGTTGCAGTTTGATATTTTTTCAACCAAGCAGAATGGTCGACCTCTTCATGCACACTTCTCGCATCTTAGAGGTATATTTGAGCGTCTCCATAGCTTCATGCCTATTACTACGAGCACTGAGCAACAACAGTCATATCGGAATGCAATTATGATAGGCGTATTTTTGTCATCTCTAGACTCTGAGTACAATGCAACCCGTACTCAACTTCTTACTGGAGAGACAATACCTCCGATGGAGGAGGTTTACACGAGGCTAAGCAGAATTACTACATCCTCCACTACTATGGCTCAGACTCCTTCTGCTATGGCAGCCTCTTGTGGTAGAGGGAATACTTCACAGTTCCATTGCCAAGGACCACACGGTCGAGGAGCAGGTCGTCAACGAGGTCCATGTTCACATTGCCCGTCCTAGTCATTTTGAGGAGACATGCTATCAGAAGCATAGGTATCCGACCTCCGCTCGAGTTGCTGAGCAGACCGTGCCTACTTCTACACCTGCTCCGACTCATGATGCATGCTTTGATGATATTGCTTATGACTATTCCAACTACTTCGCCTGCAGGTTCTTCAGATGTTGCACATATTGCTAGAGCCTCTTCGAGCTCGTTAGGTGTTTCTTATGCCCTTACTAGTAGCAGCAGTTCAGATATGTCAGACTGGATCATGGATTCTGGAGCATCTCATCATATGTGTGGCAATTGAGCACAATTTACTTCTTTTAGGTCTATCACTCGAGTAGATCAGTGGTGATTTCCAATGAGGTTCATCTACCCATTGGACGAGGGAAGATTGTTCTAACTCCCTCGACGCGTTTGCAAAATGTCTTACATGCTCCAACATTTCAGATGAATCTTTTGTCTATTAGCCAGATTACAAAAGATTTAAATTGATGTGCCATATTTGATCCTTCTTCTCTTGTGTTTCAGGACATACTCACGGCAGGGTGATTGGATGTGGCCGTGAGTAAAGGGGACTTTATAGACTTGTCCAGCTCCTTGTGCAAGGGCTGCTTCTATCCCTTCTGGACTTGTCTCCTCGTTTCTGTGGCATCTTCGCTTTGGACACCTTCCTCTGCAGAAGCTGTGTCATGTTCTCCAACAGTCGTACTAGTCTGGAGTGTGAGGCGTGTCAGCTTGAGAAGCATCACCGTTCCTCTTTTCCTAGTTGTTGAAGTCATCACAGTGGTCAGTTGTTTGAGTTTGTTCACTTTGATATCTGCGGTCTTAGTTGCGTTCCTGATCATCAGGGACATCGATTTTATATGGTTGCTGTAGATGATTATTCTAGATTATCTTGGGTATTTCTGATGAAGAATAAGTCTGAAGCTGATCCTATTATCAAATCTTTCCTTATTGAGATTTAAAATATTTTTTCTGCTAGTGTAAAATTTATTCGCACTGACAATGCCTAGGAGTTTTATAGTTTACAGTTATCGAACTTCCTCAGATCTATTGGTGTTGTTCATCAAGCTTCGTGTACTTACACTTCATAGCAGAACGGTATTGATGAACGCAAACACCGCCATATTTTGTGTGTCACAAGGACTCTTTTGATTCAGAGTCGAGCTCCTCATTCTTTCTGGGGGGATGTAGTTCCTATTGCATGTTACTTGGTGAATCGCATGTCATCCACTATGCTTAGAGAAAAAAGTTCCTTTCTTGATTGTGTTTCCCAAGGACTTATCCTCTCTTACCCCCAGAGTCTTTGGATCGGTGGCTTTTGTCCACAATTTTACTCTAGGATGTGACAAGCTCTCTCCTAGAGCTGCCAAATGTGTATTTGTTGGCTATTCTCGCACCCAAAAGGGTATTTTTGTTTTGATCCTGTTGGAAGAAAATATTATGTGAGTGCAGATGTCACATTTTTTAAGTCTATTATGTATTTTTCTCCTACAGGTGACAGGTTGTCCAATGCTGACACTGGTGAGGATATCTTCGTTCCTCCACCAACAAATCCACATGATGAGTCTCAGTTACCTCCACCACTTCCTCCACCTCTGTCTACCATGACTCAGTTCCTGCCTCGTTTTTACATTCACAAGTCCTCTACTCGCCCCTCTGCTCCTGCGCCTTCCCAATTATCCAACATGCCCAAGGTATGTAATGAACACATTGTTTCTATTGATGGCACCTGTGTTATGCTTGATCCATAGGATACTACACAGGAGAATCTGATAGCAGAGAACAGAGAGGCTGATGACCTCGATGTACTTATTGCCTTGAGGAATCCCCGTCGCAACCGTGCTACGTACCCGCTAGCTGTGTATGTTTCCTTAGACCATCTTTCAGAGGAATACATGAAGTTTGTTATGAGCCTCTCAGCCATTACTATACCACGAACATATCAGGAGGGCATACAAGATAGCAGCTGGCGATTTGCCATGGAAGAGGAGATGACCGCTTTGCAGTGTCGTGGTACATGGAGTGTTGTTTCTGCCCCTTCAGGTACATCTGTTGTTGGATATAAATGGATAATTACAGTGAAGCAATAAACGGATGACAATGTGGATTTCTACAAGGCAAGGCTTGTAGTACGTGGATTCACCCAAACTTATAGGGTGGATTATCAGGATACCTTCTCTCCAGTGTGGCCTCAAATATCGGCGAAATTCGACCGAATTTCGGTCGAATTTCGGTTTCGGTGGGTGACCGAAATCCGACTGAAATGGTCGATGTCGACCGAAATATGGGGGGCCTAATTCAAAAATAGACTGAAATGACCGAAATTTCGGTCGAATTTCGACCGAAATTCGACCGAAATTTCATTTCGATTGGTCTCCGAAACGAAACCGAAATCCGACATTTAAGGCCTTGCTCTCCAGTGGTCAGACACTCAACATTGCACATTCTCCTATCAGTTGTTGTTTCACGCGAATGGCCTCTTTATCAACCTGATGTGAAGAATGCATTTCTATATGGAGATTTACAGGAGGAAGTTTATATGCAACAACAAGTAGGGTTTGCTGCTGAGGGGAAGTCTCAGAAGGTGTATACGCTCCACAAGGCGATTTACGGCCTGAAGCAGAATCCTAGAGCTTGGTAGCAGAAGCTTCCAGAGTTGATAGAGCATCAGGGATTTGCTCGGTCCACTGCGGATTACTCACTTTTTGTTCAGAGGACACATAGAGGTATAATTGCTATTCATGTCCATGTTGATGATATTATTGTCACTGATGATGATGAGCATGTCATTCAGCCAGCCAAGGAGTTCCTAGGTCAGCAGTTTGTGATCAAGGATCTTGGAAATCTAAGATACTTCCTTGGATTAGAATTTTCCAGGAACCAACAATGGTCTTGAGATGACCCAAAGGAAGTTTGTTACTGATCTTCTATTAGAAACCGATATAACAGGGTGCAAGCCTGCTACTACTCCTATCGATCCAAATATGAGATTATATGATGATGATACTGAGGAGATTTATAAGAAGAGATACACGGAACTAGTAGGGAAGCTCCTATATGATACCGTCACCAAGCCAGATATATGCTTTGCTGTTAGCAAAGTGAGTCAGTTCATGGAGCAACCCAGGAAAGTGCATATGGATGCTGTTTATACGATTTTGAGATATCTGAACTCTTCACCAGGTACTGGTCTCTTATTCAGCAAAAACATGTCTCTTGACATCACAACAAGTGCAGACACAGATTACGCAAGATGCCCCAGGGACAGGAAGTCCACTTCTGGGTTTGTTATATTTGTTGGCAAAACACTCGTGTCATGGAAAAGTATAAAGCAGACTGTAGTTGCCAGATCTAGTGCAGAGTCCGAATACAGGGCCATGCCTCAGGGATGTACCTATTCCTATGCAGCTTCTATGTGGTAATCATGCAACACTATTTATTGCAAATAATCCTACGTTCCATTAGCGTACAAAGAATATAGAAGTGCATTGTCACTATACAAGAGACATGATTCAGAAGGGTCTCATAACTATCTCTCATGTTTCCACTGAAGATCAGACTGCAGATATATTCACCAAAGCATTTTTTTTGAAGTCAGGGAGAGGGGAACACACATAAGGTGTCTGCCCCAGGATTATATCAAACGTAAATTAAACGAGGTACAAATTTAAACCATTACAAAAGCCAGGACTCAACAAGATCCCTTGACTATATACAACCATTTTTCCGATAGAACCTTTGCCCGAAGAAAAAAAGGGCATTCCTAGCCAACCAGATTGCCCACAGAAGAGCCAACGGACGAAACAATTCTTTCCTCGGAAGCTGCCTCGCTTCTCAAAGGGAGCCCCAGAAAGTGTCAAGGTTCCTCACACATACCCAGTCCAGATAGGTGACGTACATTGACAGATAAAAAAAGATGTTCCACCGATTCAATCCCAGAACCACAAAGAAGGTAGCTGTCCGAAACCACCTCGAAGAGTCTGGCACATCGATCGCTCGTCATAATTCTCTTCCGCTTGAGAAGCCATAGGAAAAAACCAATTCTCTCAAGGAGGCCAAGCCCCCATATAAAGTTGTAATCCTTAATCAGGTCCTCAGATCGCGAGGGGGGCGGTCTACAGATCGCCCCATAGGCCCTCTTGACCGAGAAAGAGCCATCTCTCCACACCCAATGATCACGTCCCACTGAGGGTCTCCTCGAATCGCATGGAGTCAAGCAAAAGAAGAAATTCCTCCAGGCGTTGGTCCGAAAAGTTAGCGCAAAAAACGACATCCGATTTCCGTCACCCAGCAGTCAGCAACACGCATCTCGCGGTCGGCGGCCAAAGTAAAAAGGCGAGGAAAACAACTCTCAAGCGACCCGCTGCCTGACCAATCATCCGTCCAAAAGGCAAAGGATTCCCCATTACCCAAAATAGGCCGAAAATGCTCATCAAAACGCGGAAGAACCGAAAGGATCCCCTTCTAGAAGGGTGAGGGCAAGACCCCAGGGAGATGAGATGACGACGGTGGGCAAGAGATGGAATAGATTCGGTGAACGAAAGCACAACAGATATCATCGCTGCTTCCCCAAATTCTTCTTACCCACTTAATCAGCAAGGCTTCATTCATCACATCCAGACGTCTGATACCGAGGCCGCCATCCGTCTTTGGGAGCGTGATAACCTCCTAATCTACAAGGTGCATTCCATTCGCCTCCTGGCCGCTGCGGCTCCACAAAAATCTCCGCATAAGCCTCTCAAGGCGCTTTCTAATCCCCCTAGGCACTATGCGAGTAGACATGAAGAAAACCGGAATAGCTAACAACACAAGGCGACCCCCCTTAGACAAGATAGAGGATTTCCAACCTGAAAGTTTTTTCTCGAGTTTCTCCACAATAGGTAACCAATCCGCCAGCTTGACCCTGTCGAGAGCCGGTGGCAGACCCAAGTAGTGCAGAGGGAGGGAACCACCCTCCGTGCCCAGCTCAACACTACAGGCACGCGCCTCATCCTCAAAAGAGCACAAGGAACAAGCGTAGATTTGCCACGGTTCAGAGACAACCCATACATCTCCCCAAACAGCTCAAGCGCGGTCGCCATGCCATTGGCTTCCTCCCTGCCGCCCTCAATGAAGAAAACAGTGCCATCAGCGTACTGAAGAAGAGTGATAACCAGCCCATCCCTCGAATAGCCACTCGTGATCCCACCTGCCTGAACCCGGTCCACCAAACATGCCAGAACGTCTGGGGTAATGACAAACAACAAAGGTGCCAGAGGGCACCCCTGTCTGATACCCCTTCGTGGCTGGAAGAAACCGCCCTCCAGACGACCATTCTCTAGAACTGCCAAAGAAGCAGTGGTCACACAATGCTTCATCCAAGAAATCCAGATCTTCGGAAAACCCCTCCTATACAAGGCCGACCAGAGAAAATGCCAGTCCAACGTGTCATAAACCTTCGCAAAATCAACCTTCCATAGCAAAGCCTTCACCCCGCACCTCTTCCAATCGCTAACAATCTCAGAAGCCAAAACCAAGCAATCAACAATCCGTCTCCACAGTTAGAGGTCTGACATCCTCCAACTTGTCCAGGGTAGTGACCACCTCCTCCGCCGCCATTCTGACCGCCCGACGAGCCTCTCTAGATTCATTCTTGAAAGCACACAGCCGCATACGCAAAGAGGTTAGCTTCTGAACAAACCTTGACACAGCGGAACCAGAAACCTGCAGAGAGGACCAATGGGAGGAGACCAACTCACCAAAGCACTTACTGGAGCCCCTTTCCAAAGAAGTTGTTCCAAGATGAGCATGATAGACATATATGCTCCAGCTTGAGGGGGAGTGTTGAGATTATTATTATCTTTTGGTGTTATTTATGTATTTTCATGTTTTTCATGTACCTATAGTGTTATTTACCCAAGGGCTTTTCTCCTATATAAGTCATTTAGTTTTCCCAACAAAGATGGAAAGAGCGATGTAGGAAGAACACATACCAGAAGTCTGAAAAAAAAGCATGGCCCACTTGCAACTCACAAACCGATTATGTAACAAGGGGATTTGAGGCCTCAATGACAACAATCGTCGATAGGGGGTCTAATTAGAGGATCGACCATCAACAAGCACCTTCGTCACAACTCCTAGTCCCCTCAATGCCGATTTAAGGACATCAATCGAACGAGAGAGGAAAGGGACACGAAGTATACGAGCAACCTGTAGGCTGTAACTTCTTTCCTTGTGCTTCATTAGTGAATCGTGGGAGATGCCACAAGATTGCGGTCCTCTAACCGCTCTACAACAAAACCCCACTTTCATCTTAATATAAGCCCCTCCTATATAATACTTTCAAGTCCAATGCCACAAGATTGCCGGTAAGACATCCCCAGGAGACACTTCAAAGACCCCAAGATCGGGCCGATCTCTAAATTTTCTACTGCAGAAACTCCTAGGAGCAGACCTCCTTTAACAATTTCTTCTTCGATTCTGCAATGGTTAACTATCGATGCATAAGATCTTGTAGCTCTGCGACCATATGCAAGCAACAGATGCTTTGGAACCTTGTTATGTTGGCCTTATCAACTTGCTGAGGTTTAAGACCACAAACGCTCTTCTGTTGACCTTCCCTCCCACAGGTGAAGCACTGTGGAGGCTCGATGGCCGTAGACCCCACACCTGTAACACTGTTAGCCTCGCTTGTTGAGAGAAACAAGCGACCAACCTTCTTCCCTCTCCCCCTCTCGTATGGTGGTTCTCTTGCACCTTGCCTTGTCCTTTTCGATAGCTCTCCTCCAAACCTTCACGCTTGTTCGCACCTTCCATCTACGACGTTCTCTCCGACGACGAGAACCCTCCATTCCTCCTCTGATGTGTTTTTCCTTATCGTGCCATTTTTGACCATTCCTCTCTTGTGTTTCAGGACATACTCGCATGCAAGGTGATTGGATGTGGCCTTAAACAAGGGAATGTCTACAAACTGATCCTATCTCCATATGCTGGCGCTTCTTCCATTCCTACTTAATTAGTCTCTCCATACATGTAGCACCTATGTTTTGTCCACCTCTATGGAAGATGTGTCATGTCCTCCCGCAAATATATTCTCAGCCTACATTCCAAAGTAGTTTTCCTGGTCATCAAAGTCGTAGTAGCAATATTTTATTTCAGTTAGTTCATTTTGACATTTTAGCCGACCCTACTTAATTGTGGGAAAAGGCTTTGTTGTTGTTGTAGTTCATTTTGACATTCGGGCTCCCAATCATGTTCCTGACCATTGGGGACGCAAGTTTTATTTTGTAGATGTGGATGATTTTTCTATACTATAACGAGTTTTCTTTGGAAAGCAAGTATGATCCTGAGTTTGTTATTCATTCTTTCATTAATGAAATAAGGAGTATTTTTTCTGCTAATGTCAAGTATGTTCACTTTGAAAATGCCTTGGAGTTTTGTACTTTACAACTTTTCGAGTTCTTCAGGTCTCGTGGCACTATACATCAGACTTCGAGTGCATACACTTCTTGGCAGAACGGTATTGCTTAATGCAAATACTATGATTTACTTGATGTGACAAGGAGCCTCATAATTTAGATCCGTGTTCCCCACTCTTTATGGGATGATGTAGTTCTCACTACGTGTTATTTGGTGAATCATATGCTGTTCTTTTTGTAGGAGAGGAGATTCGCTTCTCGATTGCATGTCCCGAGAGGGATCTTTTCTCTCTTACACCCATGTCTTTGGCTATGTAGCATTCATTTACCATCTTACTCATGGTTGTGACAAACTCTCCCTAGAGATGTCATATGTGTTTTAGTGGGCTACTCAAGACCCAAAAGGGGTAACGAGGTTTTGACATATTCGACTGAAGTATTACATCAGTGCGGATGCCATATTTTTTGAGTCGGTCATGTATTTTTCTCCTATGTGTGACAAATTAACTCCGGTTGACTATGTAGAGGAGGTCTCCATGCCTCCTACGCCACTACCACCACCTTCAGCTCCACCAACTCCACCACCACCTCGTACTGTGGTTTCTCCTATGCTTCCACTTCCTACTACTTTGGATCGATTTTTTTCCAGATTTTTACATTCATAGGGTACATTTTGTACCTCATGCTCAAGGGCCTTCCCTACCATCCAGTACGCCGAAGGTATGTTCTGAGCACTTTGTTTCTATTGATGGCACAAGTGAATTGTCTATACACAAGGATACTTTACAAGACAAGCAGATGCTTTTCAGGAGGCTGTCTTACATGTTAAGGATGGTAAGATGATCTTGACATGCCCATTGCTATATGAAAGCAGAGGCGTATATGTGCCACATATTTCTCGTTGCTCAAGTTTTTTGGGGTGTCTTTTAGAGGATTTCAGGAGGTTTGTCTTAGGTCTATCAGCTGTGGAGATCCCACCGATATATCAGGATGCTCTCCGAGAAAGTCAACGATGTCTTGTTATGGAGGAGATGGTCGCGCTATAGCCGCTTGGCACTTAGAGTTTCGTTACTTCCCCTCAAGATGCTTCTATGATTAGAGATGGAAATGGGGGTTTAGAAGGAAGCATCATGCAGATGGCATCATTGATCACTACAAGGCTAGGCTTGTCGCCCGTGAGTTCACCCAGACTTATGGGGTGGACTATCAGGATGCGTTCTCTCCTGTGGGCCTGTGTCATGCCGTTCTACCATTAGGATTTTTCTTTACATAGCACTGGTACGAGATTGGCCCTTGTCCAAGCTTGATGTGAAGAACGCGTTTTTATATGGTGATCTGTAGGAGGAAGTCTACATGCAACAACCACCTGGGTTCGCTGTTGGGGGGTGTTTGAAGGTTTGTAGACCTCATAAAGCTATTTATGACCTTAAGCAGAGTCCCAAAGCATGGTTTTAGAGGTTCTCAGACTTGATAGAGCAGCATGGCTTCACGATATTGAATGCAAATCATTCACTATTTGTTCAGAGGGCCCAGAGAGATATATTTGCTATACTGGTCTACGTTGATGTTATCATTGTAACAAAGATCACGTGCAGGGGCTTGGCGATTTACCATACTTCGTAGGGCATGAGTTCGTCAAGAACTAGCGACCCAGAGGAATTACGTTACCGATCTCCTCTCTGAAATAGACACGGTAGATTACAGACCAACAACTACTCCCATGGATCCTAACATGGAGCTACATGATGATGATACTGAAGAGGTGGCAAAAGGAGATACATGGGGCTTGTACGCATGGGAAATTTCGATTTTGACAGAGGCTATGTATTGAAACTTTACTCTTTGTCGATTTCTTGGATTTCGATTGAGATGGGTCGAAGAATCGGTGATATTTTGACATATCGACCCATATCGATCGAAATTCATAATTTTCAGTAAAAATTTCTCGGATTTCGACCAATATCGACGATGTATATCAACGATATTATCCATGTGATCTTGTTTTTACTACTTATTTAGCGCACCTGCTCCCCCTAGACCCCCACCGTCTGGTAGGGTATGGTGCGACAAGGGCGGTGCATGCGATGAATTTTCAACTTGAGGAGCTTCACCCCTTTGGGTTTTAGTAATAGAGATGAAACGACTTTACAACTTCTAGATATACGTACAACTTGTTCGTTTGATTCTGTTTGTCATTTGCTTTTGTACATAGATGCACTTTACTATAAATTTGTAACTAATTCTGTAATTCACTAGAACTTTATCCATTGCAATTATTTCTATGAACGAAACACTGTCCCATTAATCATTATCTACATTTTAGAATCAAATACTCATGTATTTTTATGAACAAAAGACGGTGTCTAAGTGTTGTTAACTTAGTTATTTCAATTTCCATTTCCAATATCTATCAGTCAACTGAACGATATGTTCGATATGACTGATATGTGCGATATAAGGCGTATGATTAAGAGATATGTGCGATATAATTGTGCATTTGTAAGCTATTGTTATTTTAAGAACTTGGATGATATCCATTTCTAATATTGTTGGAGTATATTCTTCATATGTATGATGGGTAAATGGATCCTTCCAAGATCCATTTACCACATCCATTGTTTAGTCCGACATCGACTGTCTGTGGGATGTGGAGACTCAATGATGGCTAATTAAGAAGCCCCTCACCTTCTGTATCAGTTGAGATAATGCAATAGACACATCAACACTGTGAGGCGTTCTCCCATGGTTTCATCCCGCTTCATAAGGAATAGAGTTCCACGTAAAATCCTGGTGTTCTTCAATGTTTGATCTTTTTCTCTGACACACGCTTCCGCATTCCGTTTTCTAACATGGTATCAGAGCTATGTTAATTTTCTAACATGGTATCAGAGCGGAGGTTCGATTCTCGAGGATGTATTTATATTTTTAATCGAGATTCGGCTTTTTGATTCTATGTTCTTGAAGATTTATTAGTTGAAGATTGTTATCCTGTATTATTCAAGTTTCGATTAAATTCTAGGATTTCATTCTGAAACCCTACTTTCAATCTTCCTAGATTCGGTTAGAGTTCCAGGTCATGGAACCCAACAAGTTTTTTGTACTTCGGATTTGATGGATTTGCAATCTCCGTTCGAAGCCCTAATCACAACCATTTGTTCATCGCTGGATTCGAGCATCTAGCAATCCCAGGCATCTACAACCGCTTCTCCAGTTCGGTGGAACCCTAGAGGCGACGACCCCTCTGACCTCCTCTGACCCTACGGACAAATCTGGCCAGAGAGTATGGCTGCCTCTGGCATGCCGCCTCCTGCGACCTCCTCCGAAACAACTACATGCACGCGCATCAACCACCAATCGCGACACCACCAAAAAGGCCCTCGAGCACAATGAGGAGATAGCCAGGTGCCGATGAGTTCTTTAAGAACCTTTAAAATCGAAGTCTGCAAAATACTCGCGCGTCGCCTTCGCCTCCTCGTGCCTCCTGGCGACGCTGACTGATTCCTCCTCAAGCCTCCAGGCGGCTTCCCCTACGCAACGCCTCACCATGTGATTCCTCCACGCAATGACCTCTCCCATTGATCTCCAGGCTCGCGCACTCTCTTGCGCGATCTGCGACGTAGTGCTGCCCTCTTGCTCCTAGACGAGGAGCCCTCCAGGAGCAGCCCCAGCGTCAAAGGCCTCTCACGGGAGACCTCCATCTCCAGCGAGGCACACAGCCGCCATCTCCAGTATAAGGCCCCATCAGGGATGGTGCTAGATTGAGAAAGGATTCCTAGTTGGAGAACCCTAAATAAGCCAGGGCCAACTGGGCAGATGTCTCGTTTTTTTTAAAGGGGAAAGGGTGATCCCAAAAGGGTTGCTGTGTGCGAGAAAAAAAGAGAGAAAAATGGGGCCCAACGCTCGAATCGGGCCGTGACTTCAAAGGGAAAAAATGATGAAGAGAGCCCAATTTGGACTGCAGTTAAAAAAATGATGACTGAAAAAAAAGAAAAGGTGTGTAAAAACATCGTACGTGAAAAAAAATTGAACGGCTTATTTGAAAAAGACTGATGATTTGAAAAGAAAGAAAGAAAAGGGAGGCCGAGAAAAAATGAAGTCGGGTTATTTGTTTCATTTGTTTTTCTTCCCATTTTCTTGTCTTCTCCCAACTTGGTCAACGTCGGTGTGTTCCGACAAGTATGAGAGAAAGGAGGAGTATTGCGCAGAGTCACAGGTCTATTCCAGATTCAGCTGTCATATTTCAGACCATCCAGATGTTCAGACTCTACAGTTCAATTTCAGACTTTGCGGATTGGTTCTGTGTCAAAATTCGAGGCACCCATCTTTGAGTGACCCATTTTCTTCGAGTTCTCCAAAGAGAGACTCCTTTTCAGATGTGCACATGTTTGCCATCATTTGTTGTGGTCCCCATCTTTTATTATGGTCAGAGTTTGCAAGTGATCCATAGGGACTCTAGAGTAGAGATCCCATTCCCTATGCCATGTGGGCTAGGATTTTCATGTGGTTTCATAGCGACTCCAGAGTAGAGATCCCATTCCCTGAGCCAGTATGGGAGAGACCCAGTTCTCCGACAAGAAGGCTTTTCAGACTCCATTCTCCAACGACTGTGGACTCTGATGAGGATGTCTCTACGACTTTTTCATTTCAACCCTTTCAGAGATGGAGCAATTTTCCACATGATATGGCAGGTCAGAGTTCTCTAGGTGGAGACTCATTTTCAGTTGCAGTGACTATGACAGATGCAGTAAGAGCACATGCTTTCTGACGAGGAGATTCTATTTGACTCACACTCCAGCCCAATTGTTCCTCCCCACCAGCACGACATGAGAAGCAACGTCCTCGGCAACAACCGACAATTGTGCGTGTTGAATTGATATTGTCTGTAGTATCTTATAGTGTGAGTTGAGATTTCTTTCTGTTTGTCCAAGTTGAGTATTGTAGGGATGGGTAAATGGATCCTTCCAAAAACCATTTACCACATCCATTGTTTATAGTGTGAGTTAGAGATTTCTTTCTGTTTGTGGAGGCTACATAAGAAGTCCCAGACCTCCTGTATCAGATGAGAAAGTAAATAGACATATCATCCCTATGAGACGTTCTCCTGTGGTTTCATCCCGATCCTTAAGGAGTATGGTTCCACGTAAAATCTCGTGTTCTTCAATGTTTTTATTATATTTCTCTGATCATGATTCTGCATTGTTTATTTTCTAACAAATACATATCAACCAAAAATCAACATTAACAAGGATATGTCGATATGTGTGATATGCGGGGCATAAATGAGCGATATGTGCGATATAAATGTCTATTTGTAAGTTATTTATTGTTGTAGTAACTTCTGTGACGAGGGTCGTCGGATAAATGGCTGGAGGCTCCTCCTCCTCTCTTCGATACCACACTCGGATAGCTGTCACTCTAAGGGAGCTGATGGAGGTCCTGGGACGAAGGGGTGTAGCCAAAGATGCGAGAAAAGGTGCGGCAGAGGAGAGCCTATATAGTGGTGCAGGTCCGAGAAGAAGGAGTCGGGTCCGGCTTGGTGAAGCACGGACCCCTAGGCAAATGACCGGGCGAAGATCTCGGATCAGTGGGGGTCAATTAGCACATGGGGTTTGGGTAAACGGAGGTCGGATCATGCTTAGGAAATTAGGCGAAGTCGGGTCTGGAGCAAGATCCGCGGGCGAATGGTCCAGGGGGGGAGTTGACCGGGGGTCAACATTCCCCCGTGGACCAATCACAGGCCTCCGTTTGATAATTATTTAGAAATTCAATTAAAAATAATAAATGATTTAATTTCAAAAAGTTAAAACCTGAAAAATATTTATTTATTTTCAAATTAATTTTTAGTGATTTTTATTTATTTTTTTGAAATATAAATTATGTATTTATATTATATTATTATTATATATAAGTATATACATATATGTATTTTTGATTTTTATTTTTAATTGTTTATTTTTATACAATTATTTCAATTTTATATTTTATTTATTTATAACATAAAATTTGGAATAAAAGAGTATTTTTATTTTGTTTTTATTATTTATTTACATTAGTTAAATAAATAGATGTATATACATATGTACAAGGTATATATACAAGATAGAAATTGATTTTATTTCTTTTTATTTTATTTTTATTTTTCTGATTTTTATTTTATTTATTTACATTATAAAATATGGAATATGGAAATATTTTTTTGGATTTTAATTATTTATTTACAAGGAGAAAATAAATATGTATGCTAGTCTAGGCACATGGTCTATATACATTGATGAGAGGGATTTTAATTTATTTTTATTTTCTTTTGTTTTTCCCATTTTTATTTTAGTTTTATTTTTATAAATATGTACAAAACAACAAAAACACAATTTTATTTTTATTAAGAGGAAAATAATTTTATTTATATACATAGGTGTATTTACACAAACCCACTTAATGGTCTAGTGGTAGTACAGTGTGTCTACCACACAAAGACCAGGGTTCAAATCCCACTCTTGCAGGGGTTGTGTTAGGTAGTCGACGACCAGCGTAAAAATAGTCGAATCTTTCAACATGGATTTGAGCAAGAATCCATGTAGCCGACCCTACTTATAGTGGGAGAAGGCTTAGCACTTTATAGGTGTATTTACACATGATTGACCCTATCTCCCTCTACTTGGACTCTCTTGCGGTCAGGCCCATGCTGAGCCCTCCTTTGGGATTAGGTCGCTCAATATTTATTCTAAAATATCTCCCTCTTTTTCTTTTATTTCTTTTTCCTTTTATTTAGGCACAAAAACATGCTAATTATTGTAATTTACATAATGCATGCCTGATGGTAATTTATTCTATTTACACATATCTACATGATGATTTGCAAGGGTTTTGTAGCTAAAATAAAAGAATAAAGAGTGATGAAAGGGTATTCATCAGTTCTCTATTGGCAAGGCATACAAGGCATTGAAGGGGCCGGTGGTCTTTGACCCGGGAGGATGCGTGGCCGACTGTAGAAGGGTATGGAAATGGAAGGTTCCGATACACGTGAAGGTCTTCTTATGGCTTTTCAGACGTGGTAGGCTTTTAACAGGAGACATGCTTGCGCGTTTTGTACAGTCAGCTGACCCTGCTTGCTCGCGGTGTTCGGGAGAGGCGGAAGATGCTGATCACCTTTTCTTCGGGTGTGAAAGCTCAAATTTACGAAAAATGGTCGAAAAATGACTTTTTGACCCTTTTTCGACATTTCTACCGAAACGGTCAAAATTTCCCAAAATTTTGATTTGGGGAGGGGGGGTGCGAAATGAAATCGGGATTTCGAGCCTTGCTTGTAGGGATGCTCTTCTATGTAACTACTACCAGGACACATATCTCCTTTGTTGTAGGCAAAGTTAGCCAGTTTATGGAGCATCCAAGATAGACACATATGTCTGGAGTTTACATGATTCTGAAATGCCTGAAGAGATATCCATATACATGATTGCTTTTTACCAGAGGGACATCCCTTGCCATTACATGTATAGATGCATATTATGCATGATAACCCAAGGACATGAAACCTGCCTCAGGCTTTGCAATATTCATAGGGAGTTCTTTAGTATCATGGAAGAGTAAGAAATAGATTGTGTTTGCTTGATCTAGTACAGAGTCAGAGTACAAAGCCATGGCATAGGGAAGCACTGAGATGACGTGGGTCAAATCCGTTTTGACTAGCTTAGCTATTGATACACCTCTTCTCATGCATCTATAGTACGACAACCAGGTTGCCCTATTGACAATAATCCTACCTTTTAAGGGATGACCAAACTCATTAAGGTAGATTGTCTTCAGAAGGACTTTATCTCTACTTCCTACGTCAGCTTAGTATAACAGACAACAAATGTTTTCACCAAGGCCTTAGCTAGAGGGTCATTCTAGAGGCGGTGTTCCAAGCTGAGTATGATTGATATCTATGCTCCATCTTGAGGGGAGTATTGAGATTCACCTCATCTTTTCCTATTTTTATGTATTTTCTTTTCTTTCTGTGTAACTATGTAGTTTCCCCACAAGTTTCTCCTTTCTATATAAGAGAACCCAAGGCCTCATTATCAATGCAATTCATTATTCTTTTTCCACAATAAACACATTCTAGATGTACTTATATCATAGTAATTGTACCAAATATGGTGAAAACTAAATTAAATTATGGTATATATGGTTAAAACTAAATTTACAACAATATTTATATACGAAAATAGATATACAAATATAGAAGTTTGCGAATATCAAAGTGATATCCCTATCCATATCCATTTTAAAGCGGGCACATACACATATGTCAAAATATGTATAAAATGGATATAATGATGGATCAGATATATTAGTCTGCATCCATATGGGTGGGGACAAGCTCGCACCACGAGCAATCACAGGTGTCTTTCTAGTTTATGCTAGAAATTAGAAAGGGTATCTTAGTTTGATCCTCAAGGCTATCTCATTTTTCTCTACTACATGGAGTTGAGCCTCGATTGGTCCTATTAAGGACACCCTTAAGTCAATAACCATGATATCTCATGTACCATTATCTTGAAACATTATATAATTTCTAAGATAAGACGACAACAAATTCGTGATTCAATATAGACGTTGGATGCCAATTTGACTAATTACCACGTGTACACGTATTCTCTAGAGGTAGTTTCTGAGTCTAATATAATCTTTATTGGCACATGTATTTTGATAACACAAATGGTGTAGATGACGTTTCTTTTCCGATCGATATTCAGAAGAAACTCTGTACTTGCGCTTTATATCTTTACCAAGACATATATATCTTAGTAATAACTATAGACAGTTTGAAGAGGGCCCATTTGTTGTGCATATAACAATGTCACACGCTTAAGCTCTCCTTCAGTCTTAGTGGAAAGAGGTTATGTAGAAGATCGTTTTGTTGATAACTAGGGGTACCTGATGTTGATAGATACAATCAAGGATTGCTGGATTTTGGTTTTAAAATGGATGCTTAGATGGAACAATGTTGATAGATACACTCAAGGATTGCAGGATTTTGATTTTAAAATGGATGCTTACATGGTTGCAGAAAGCGGTAGTCGGTACTCGGTCAGCGGGGTCACTGACTAAGGATTAATCGGCAGTCGGGAGAGTAATCGGATTTAGTCGGGCATTAGTCGGTTTTGATTTTTTTTAATTATTTTAAAAATATAAATCGATTTTTAATACATACACTCTCATATATATACACAAATTTAGCAATTTTAATACATACAAACACAAAGCTAACCATATTCACAAGTTACTAATCAACAAACTCACATGTTACTAATCATTGTAATTAAGAATCACGAAGTTAATTAACAAATCACAAAAGATAAATAAAAAGATTTAATAATTAT
Source organism: Ottelia alismoides (assembly GCA_037367405.1). Taxonomy (NCBI): domain Eukaryota; kingdom Viridiplantae; phylum Streptophyta; class Magnoliopsida; order Alismatales; family Hydrocharitaceae; genus Ottelia; species Ottelia alismoides. The sequence continues at coordinate 647,416 of JAZKJV010007699.1, forward strand.
ATAACCTTATAGTTATTGACATAATTTGATAATGTAAAAGAATTCATATACATATCTGTTGTAGTCAAGGATGCTAAATGTTTGTTAGAACGTTGTTAGTTTACACCGTACTTTCATGTGTCCACAAGGATGTTAAGGCAAAAGGAGGTATATTTTTGTATTATTTTAAGTATAAAACCACTTCATATATATTTGAATTTATAGTAATAATGACTAAGTAATAACAACACAAACAATTAAAAGTATATAAAAAAGTATACAAAACAGTATACAAACAGTTTAAAACTTCTATGCAAAAGTCGGCCGACTAGTCGGCCGACTAGGCCGATTACTCGGGCGACTAATCGGGTCGACCCGACTATAGGCCGATTTGGCCTAGTCGAGTCGGATACCCCCCCGACTCGACTAGTCGGGCCGACTAGTCGGCCTAGTCGGCCGACTTTTACAACAGTGGATGCTTACAGTGAAACACAATTTAGATGGAACAATGTCACAACTTAAGGCACGATTGATAGCCAGAGGTTTAACCCAAACCTATGGGGTATATTTCATTGATATATTCTCTCTTGTCTCATGACTATCAACTCTCTGGATCCTTCTTTCAATTTATTGTGCAAAATCATTAGTGTATATATCAGTTGGATGTAAAGAACACATTCTTACATAAAGATCTTGAAAATTTTGAGGTAGGACACCAATTTTTATTTCTCAACGAACATATATGAAGCTCTTGAGTTGGTTGTGTATATTAGCAACCACCAGGATTCGAGCTTCAGGAGTGTCAGAAGGTTTACTAACTGCTATGAAGGCAAGTAAAGGCATTATAGCCATGTAGTTGTAAAGTAGATGACATAGTCTTGACAGGTGACCATGAGCATGGCATTAGGGAGGAGAAGTGGATGCATGCGATTAACTTCTTGATTAAGGATACATGCTCACTGAGATACATTTTGTCGTAGAGGAATGGCAGTGATCTTTTACAAGAGATTGGCATATTATGTGTCAAACTGGCCCGTTTACATGAGGATGCACTTTTAGAAGCGGGTCAATATCACCAATTGGTGGGAAAGCTCATCTATCTCACTATAATTAAATCGAACATTTCCTTAGTATGAGCATGCTTATTGAAGCCCATTGGTACACATTCATGCTGGTCTTGAGGTAGATCAAGGTCGCCCCACGAAAGGGATTATTCTTAATAGCAAGGATGTCACTAGATGTTATACCGTATTGTGATACAGATTATGCACGGTGTCTTGTAGACATGAAGTTCACTAGCTTTACACTCACCTTGGAGACTATTTTTTCACTTGGAGAAGCAAGAAATAAGAAGTGGTATCTCATTCAAGTGTAGGGAGTGAAACCTGTCCCTGCATATATATCTTCATCATCCACCGGATAAAGTAATGGAGTTGAGATGTGATAACACGACCACCAAGCACATAGCAAACAAATCCAGGTTTCATGAGAGATCAAAACATGTATGTGTTGATCGCCATTTCACTAGGGATCTCATCTAATGAATACTTTTACGAACAGTCAGAAACCTTCTGAAGATCGGACCTCATATATATTTACCAAGTCACTCTCCAAAGCCTCTTTTGAGCAATATTGTCACAAGTTGATCACGTTCCATATTTATGCTCCAGCTTTACGAAGAGCATTAGAGTATAAGCAACCCCTTAAAGGTAATTTTGTATAGGGTAGTTTTGTATTTCGTATTTATGTGTACTCTCCAAACCCAAAACTTCTTCTTATATATAGAAGGTTCGCGTTCATTCTAATATTACGCTCTTCTAGCTACATTTCCACAGTTTGGGCTATTACATCCAATTAGCAGGGAGATTATGCCCCCTGCTACACTAATCGAGGAAGAGAAAGCACGATAATAATTTCAACAAAACAAATGGCGAAGCCTTCTCCCACTTTAAGTAGGGTCGGCTACATTGGTTCTTATTCAAATCCATGTTGAAAGATCCAACTATTTTTACGCTGGTTGCCGGCTATCTAACACAACCGGCACAAGGAGGGATTTGAGCCTTAATCTTTTGGGTGGTAGGCACACTGCACTACCACTAGAGCATTGAAATGGTTTAATTTCAGCAAAACAAAACGGAAAATAATTAACCAACAACCTGAGCCAGGAAAACATACCCGAATTTCCTGACGAGAAGCCTCAGTTAAATAAGTGTTTATTGCAGGAGAAAGTCTGTCAGAATATTTGGGGGAAGCACACCCTTCACCATCCGGACTACGAGAACTGCAGCCCATTAGCATGATATCTGCTGGTTTTCTGTGCTGGAATGGAAACAATTTCATTAAGGAATGAAGACTATCACACTACCATGTAAGATACTCTGATAACGGGAAACACAAAAATAACATGTTGAACTCAACTCAATTTCTTTCTATTGCATTTTTGTTTCGAGCAAGGAGAAGAGAGAAAATCACCACATTGCACCAACCTCAAAGAGAGCCAAACATTCTTCTAAAAGCTTGAAAAATAGGCGGGTTCTGGCAACACTTTGTTGCCATGCTTTTACCAAAGATCCATCATCCAGATTGCGCATAATTTGCATGATAACCACCAAAATTTCACGTTTCTCAATTGCACTTAAATTGTAAAGCACAGGCATTTCATCAAGAATCTGTAGTCGAAAAATAGCAACAAATGAGATGACTTTACCAGATATATGCACAGAAGATGTCTATATTGCTTCATCTTCAGTAATAATATGCTATAAAGTAGCAATCAAGAGAATGAAATTGGTTTAGTGAACTAACAACAAACAATCATAAAGAACAATGATTCACAACTACATTGGTTTCACATGGACAAATAACACAAACAATCCAGCTTCTTTTGTTCCAAATTCTAGAAAATTCAAACCAACATGAAAGTGTCGCTTTGCTCTGCCTTTCTCGAGACATCCTAAAAGAGACATTTTGAAGCAATGCAAAAGTGACTTGTTTAACTCCTTTTGAATCCCCATTATGAGATACCTGCTTTGAGGTCTTCTTGAGGTCTCTATGTAAAAAATCAACTTTCGGAGATCCCTATACTAACAACCATATTTAAATGTTGCAGAATGCGAATGGCATGCCCTCTTATTGTGGCGTGCCTCCAACATGTCTAATATTGACACGCCTTCAATGTTGCCTTTCCATGGTGTCAATGGTCGATGAATGTATTATTAATCATGCTAACATGTACTCATACTATTATCCATAAGCATAGATCAACCAGTTTTTTTGTATTCGTCGACCTATTCTTATTCGATTTTCTATTAAATCTGTTGTTGGTTTTTTAGTGTAATAATGTGCACTTAAATCTTGTACTCTGTGGACGTTTTGTACATGAACCCCGGGCACAATTTCTACTCGTGTCGCCCTCTTCCTCAATCACACTCTTTCCTCTGCATGACCCAAATCCCACCGAGACCCATCCCAAGGCATAAACCATCTCAGACCTGGTCCAAATTCCACCTGAACCTATCCCTTCTCCTATCCCTAAACTCAACCCAGATAAGAGCTGCTTCCTCTCCAGGTTATCTAAGCCCCATTTTCGTTCGAAACCTGGTCATCTTTACCCCACACCTAATTCCCGAACCTGAACTGTACTCAAATCTCTGTCCTAAGTCCATTTTTAAACCTAATCTGCAGAAAGGAAGACAAAGGCATTTTCTACTGTTTTTTTCAATGTGAATCCACAAAAGAAATCAGGAATAATTTGGGAATCCCTTTAATGAATGCTTACGACAACAAGGATTTCTGTAGTAGTATTGAAGAGACAACCTACCACTCTAGGCTGGAAAGAGCAAGACTTCTTGCAATCATCTGCATTCATCTGATTAGCTGGAAAAGTGAAGGTTTTCCGAGACAATCGCTTCTGCGTGTAGTAGCACGCACTCTTTATGTAAAGATTGATACGCTTGTCTAAGATTTTTGTTAATTAAAAAAACTAGTTAGGTAGGCGATGTCCGAAGATGCTTACCCTCTTATTGTAAAAATAATAAAGATCTGCAGTAGCAATATTTACAACCTCTGAGTGGTGCATGACAAGCAACCCATCCATGCTTAACAAGTTTCCTCCTCCTTGACTCCTTGCTTTCCACAAAATACACACTGAGGGAGACCTCAATCGAGGAGTCCTCTACTACTAGCATGACCATGGGTGGCAAACACAACATGCCTAGCGATCAAGGTGAGGAAGAGTTGTCTCAGACACCTATACGCCTCTTCCAACGTGGGCATCTCAACTAGAGTAAATATTTAAGCATATACGGAATCATATTCCATATCAAGCCCAAAAAGAAAGAGGCTCATCGTTTGTTGTGTTGCTTTAGGTAGGTACAAATCGGTGTGCAGGAATTTAGTCACTTAAAAGCAGTCTTCATAGCATGCTGCAGCTAAATGCTAATGCCTCATTATAAAGTTGTCACCTACGCATTCTTCATACATGAAACCAGCCAATATGACCTCTGTGCCATCCCAGACATACAAAGAAGTTTATTTCATCTCAGGCAGGCTACTATTTTCATGTAAAAGTGTTGGGAAAATAAGAGAACTTGTTTATTCCACCAGCCCTAGGCTCTCTTATATAGGAGAGTAGCCTATGGGTAAATTACATAAAGAGTCCAACGGGAAAGAAAAATAACAAAAGAGATACATAAATGAATAATATATATCTACACTCCCCCTCAGGATGGAGCATAGATATCAATCATGCTCAGCATGAACGCACACTTCTGAAACGGGCCTCGCAGTAATGCCTTGGTAAAAATGCCTGCCGTTTGATTCTCTGAACTAACATGGGATGTAGCAATGAATCCCTTCTGAATCATGTCACGTATAAAGTGACAGTCAACTTCAATGTGCTTGGTTCGTTCATGGAATGCTGGATTATTTGCAATGAACAAGGCTGCCTGATTGTCACATTCCAAAGCCATAGGAAGTGGGACTTCTATATGTAAAACTGTGAGCACAACCTTTACCCACATCATTTCTGTGCTAACCTGGGGCATAGCCCTATATTCAGATTCAGCACTAGACCTTGCCACAACAGTTTGTTTCTTGCTCCTCCATGAGACTAGAGAATCTCCAACATATACAGCAAACCCAGAGGTGGTCTTCCTGTCCTTGGAACACCCTGCGTAATCTGCATCTGCACAGGCTGAGATAGTAATCACCTTGCCTTTCTTGAACAGTAAACCCGTACCTGGAGATGACTTGAGGTACCTGAGTATCATATGTATGGCATCCATTTGTACATGACGTGGTTGCTCCATGAACTGGCTCACTCGACTCACAACAAAGGATATATCGGGCCTACTAATAGTGACATAAAGAAGTTTGCCCACCAGTTCTCTGTATCTTCTCCTATCCACCTCCTCTGTATCACCATCATATAGCTTAATACTAGGATCCATAGGTGTGGTAGCAAGTCGGCAACCAAGCATTCCTGTTTCACTCAACAGGTCAGTGACATATTTCCTCTGAGACATTACCAACCCATAAGGATTTCTGGCAAACTCCAGTCCCAGAAAATATCTAAGAGCTCCAAGGTCCTTGGTAACAAATTCACGACCCAGCATTTCTTTCGCCTCCTTTATTCCCTGTTCATCATCACCTGTAATCAGAATGTCGTCTACATAGATCATGATTGCAATAATACCTCTGGAAGTCTTTTGTACAAACAAGGAATGATCAGCATTAGAACGTTTGTATCCCTGTTTCTCAAAGAGATCTGAGAGCTTCTGGAACCACGCTCTGGGGCTCTGCTTAAGGTCATAGATAGCCTTATGAAGTCTGCACACCTTAGGATACTCCCCCTCAACAGCAAAACCAGGTGGTTGTTGCATGTAGACTTCCTCCTGTAAGTCACCATATAAGAACACATTCTTCACATCCAACTGGTATAGCGGCCAATCACGAGTGACCGCAACATAAAACAAGATCCGTAGAGTGGAATGGCGAGCCACTGGCGAGAATGTATCAAGATAATCCACCCCATATGTATGTGTAAAGCCACGAGCAACAAGACAAGCCTTGTATCTGTCAATACTGCCATCTGCATTCTGCTTGACTGTAAATACCCACTTGCAGCTCACTGGAGACACATCAGCAGGTACAGGAACCAGGCTCCAAGTTCCTTTAGACTGAAGAGCTGCCATTTCTTCCTCCATGACTAGTCGCCATCTACTATCTTTTAGTGCGTCTTGGTAACTCCGTGGAATAGCCACTGCTGACAATGCGACGACGAAATTCCTGAAATCTCCAGTTAGTCGATCAAATGACACAGAGGCTGCTAAAGGATATGATGCGCAGTTTCGCTTCGACTTTCGTATAGCAATAGGAACATCTAAATCATCTGTGTCCTCGTCTGGCCTCTGTAACACATCCTGCTCAGAAAAATCATCAGATCCATCAATAGTAATATCTTCAGAACATACCTTAGGCGAGCTAGGTGATGAGCAATGACCATGAGCTGAAGCAGGCCTACGGGTATAATGAAATGGTAATGGTGAAACAGGTATAGTGACAGGAGGTGTAGAAGATGGTAATGGTTCTGGTGGTGGTGTTGGTGGTGGCGGTGATGGTGGTGGTGGTGTTGGTGATGACATGTAAATGGCATCAGTATTAGCAGGGGGTATAAACTGATCACCAGAAGCTGAGAAATACATAACAGATTCAAAAAATGTAACATCAGCACTGACAAGGTACCGCATGCGCAATGGATCATAACATTTGTACCCCTTCTGAGTTCTGGAGTACCCAACGAAGACACACTTGACAGCCCTAGGAGAGAGCTTGTCAGTCCCGAGAGACAACTGGTGGACAAAAGCGACCGAACCGAACACACGAGGAGTAAGAGAGAACAATTCTTTTCCAGGGAAGATAAGAGAGAAAGGGATCTTCTCACCTACAACAGATGGCGGCATACGATTGATTATGTAACATGCAGTAAGAACAACGTCACCCCAGAAAGAGTGAGGAGCATGACTCTGTATAAGGAGCGACCTGGTTACATCCAGCAAATGGCGATGTTTCCTTTTAGCGATCCCATTCTGTTGGGAGGTATAGGCACAGGATGTCTGGTGGATGATCCCTTAGGATGAGAAGTAACTAGATAGGACATGAGTATACAATTCCAGGACATTATCACTTCTCACAATTTTACAGATGCAGAAAAAACATTACGAATCCCATTAAGAAAATTGATGATAAAATTCCCTGCTTCAGATTTATTCTTTAACAAAAATACCCATGACACACGAGAGAAATCATCCACAATAACTATATAAAACCTGTGTCCCTGATGATCAGGAACACGACTCGGACCCCAGATATCGACGTGAAACAACTCAAACTTGGAGGTACTGCTCCGACACTGACGACCGGGAAAGGTAGACCGATGATGCTTTCCCAACTGACAAGCCTCACATTGAATAGATGTCTGAGGCGAAACCTGAGGTAACACTCGACGCAGTTTCTGAAGCGGTAGATGTCCAAAGCGCAGGTGCCATAGCAAAGGAGAGATGGGTCCAGCAGGTAGAGATGAGGTTCCAGCAAAAGGAGTCTGATTGAGGCGATAGAGGCCTCATTGCTCATAGCCACGTCTAATCACGTTGCCCGTAAGGATGTCCTGAAAAACAAGAGAAGATGGATCAAAAATAGCCCGACACTGTAAATCCTTTGTAATTTGACTGATAGACAACAAATTCAGTGAAAAATCAGGTGTGTGTAACACATTCTTGAGATGCATAGATGACGTCGGTCTAATATCCCCCTGACCAGTAATCGGGGAACGTGTACCATTAGCAATGACCACTGTTCGACCTGGAGAGATTTGTCTGTACCCTGTAAGTAGGCTTTGATCGTCACATAGATGATGTGTGGCGCCAGAGTCCATAATCCATGCTAAAGTATCTGATCCACTACTAGTAAATGCATATGTGCTACCGGATGCACTGGTAGATGCAGAGGCGGATGCGGCAACATCAGACTGGTTCTCAGTAGTGGGTGCTGGGCCAGATGGAGGAATAATGCCCCTTAGACAGGCGACAAGATCATCAAAGCGCTGATCCAAAGAAGCAACATATGGAGGCTCTATCTGCTCAGCGACTTGTGCAGATGCAGGAAATCCATGCTTAGAGTAGCACGTGTCTTCGGTATGTCCAGTGCGATGGCAATAGGTACACGTTGGCCGAACACGGCCTCCTCTGCCACGAGGGTCACGGCCACGGGCCTGACGATGGTGACCTCCACGACCTCGATTGGCAGCCATGGCTGAAGCAGTCTGATTCGTAGTCCTAGAAGGAACAGTGATGCGGCTCAGTCTGTGAAAGGCTTCCTCCATAGGAGGAATAGTAGAATCTGCCAAGATCTGGGACCGTACTGCCTCATACTTAGGATCAAGGGCAGCGAGGAAAACTCCTACCATAGTAGCATTCCGGTAGGTCTTCTGTTGCTCTGGTGTGGCTGTCAGGGGCATGAAGCTATAAAGCTTCTCAAACATTCCTCGTAGGGATGTGTACAGTGAGTGTAGAGGACGTCCATTCTGCTTGATAGTAAATATGTCATGCTGGAGTTGCAGAATCTTTGTCTCATTCTTCGCTTGAGAATATGTAGCAGCCATAATATCCCACATTGCTTTGGCTGTGGGATGATGAAAAATATCATTGGCAATCTCGATTGCCAGAGTTCCAGATAGCCATACTTTGGAATATGCATCATCTGTCTCCTACACTGCATTAACTCCAGTCTTCTCAGCAGGCTCTTCTTCAGTAAGAATGTGTTTCTTACCGGTTGACTTCATCATACTCATGAACTGCATAGCCCACAGTTCATAGTTCGAACCATCCAGTGTTCATGAAATCGGCCGCACGGGCCGCATATGCGGCCGCATATGCCCGTGCAACATGTAGACCGCACCGATTACATGAATCAGTGCATTATGCGCCCTCCCCGCATATGCGGCCCGCGTATGCCCCGCATATGCCTCGCGTATCCCGCATATGCCCCGCATACTGCTCTAGCAGCTCCAACTTTTCAATCTTCTCATTCATGTCATTAATTCCGTAGCTCTGCCTCTTCCTTTATTCTATTTTAAGAATACGACATGCATTTGTATACAATTGCAATGCATTATACCATTATGTATATGCAATGTTTTATGTTTTTCTCATGTATTGTTTTCACGAGTATATGCAATGCATTGTCGAATATTTTTATATATGCCGATTGAGATTTTGCTCATGTAAAACATGTATGTGTATTGAAGTTTTGTTATTATGAATCATCTAATATGTGAAGTTTTTATGGTAAATTTTTTTGATGATTAAATATGATGCAATTAATGCATATATACACCCATCTAACATGAACCATTTTTCTTAGATCTTCTTTAACTCCACTTAGATCCATAATTTCAGTGGTAATGTCATTCATAGATATTTATTTATTTTTAAATTAAAAACCAAAAAACCGCGTGGAACCGCATATACCCCGCATATGCACCCGCATACCGCTTATTCAGTATTCGGTGACCTGTCCGAACGCATACACATACCGCTTTCCTGAACCTTGGAACCATCCATCTTCACAATCGACGTTGGACCTCGAAAGGCGCCTATAGATGGAATATCTGCCTTGCTTTCTAACATACTGATAACAGAAGACTAGAGTGGTAGACTGAAGATATGATCGTTTACACTGACATAAACAGGTTTAGTTGCATATGTAGACTTCAAGCAACCAAACCCATTACTTTGGAGGCACGCGCGCTTGACTTAGGGTTCTGCGCGCACGAGAATCAAGTCTTTTAGACGATCAAACGCACGAGAAACCCACGAAGATCACACGCGTGTGGTGGCGCACAGGAGCACGCGAGCGCATGCGGATGCGCACACGCGAAGATGCGCGCGCGGAGATGCACGCGGAGGCGAAGCTTGCAGAGGCGCGCACAGGGGCACGCGGGCGCACGCGGAGGCGCGCGAAGATCGTGCGCTGAAGCACGCGGTGACGCACAGCGATGCGCAGTTGTGCGCGGTGAAGCGCGGCGCTGCTGCTGCAGAGACGCGCGGCGCTGCTGAGGGTGCACGGTGATGCGCAGGCGGATGCGCGTCGTGCGTGGAGGCGGCGTGCGGTGAGGCTTGAGGGTAGGGCTAGGGTTAGGGTTTGGCTCACGAACTCCGGTTTAGGAGCGTCGCTTTGATACCATGTTGGGAAAATAAGAGAACTTGTTTATTCCATCAGCCCTAGGCTCTCTTATATAGGAGAGTAGCCTATGGGTAAATTACATAAAAAGTCCAACGGGAAAGAAAAATAACAAAAGAGATACATAAGTGAATAATATATATCTACAAAAAGTATTTAAGCAGTTTCTTTCCATTTGCATTTTCCGCTGAACCATTGACTGGAAGATGGAATCAGAAAACATCTTATGTGCTCAAAGTAAATGTAGTTGTGCTAAAAAATTCCAGCCATACATTTCAGCCATCACTTGGTGAATAATGACACCACTGTCCCAACCACTAATAGTGATGATGATAAGTTGATGTTGGATGAAACAATTATCCATCCAAAAATACCCCCCACACCTCAACGCCACAACAAATAAAACATGAACCATCACATCTGTCAAATTTCCTTCTACATTCCTCTCCACTAACTCCCCACGGTTACATCATCAATGACAGCAATATTTACACTAATGTGATCCTACAAAAAATAGAATACAATTATCTTCATCACATCCATCACTTTATTTGACACACAGCTAAAGGCAGAACTTGTCGTATCACTAGTTAACCTTATCTGTGCCAAGTCTAAAAGGTTGTTTTTATATAAAGTTCCCCCAAATCATATTCACCCTAAAAGAATGTTTACATAGAGGAAAATCCAGGAGATATAATATCGATATCCAGATATACCATTATTCCATGATTAATTAACTGACACCAACAATATGCTACCTGCCACAAAACAGTTTATAACTCCTACCGAAGTGATAGTCAAAGAAAACAATTATAAACTGCACAAAATAAATACGCTGCAACATGTCTCATTTTGCATCGTAATGAACATGCAACCTAATAGGTCAACACCATTCAGAAAGAAAAATATATAACGATAGAAATTAACACCGATAACTAATGCTAAGCCACCAAAAAATTACCAGTCCAACAAGAGGAAAATAGCGCTGGGCAATATATAATTTCTCTTCCTGCTTCTGGTACCGAGCATCAAATTCATGCTTGCACATGAGGATGACTAGAATTCTAGCAGCCTGTTTATATAAAAAGAAAGTAAAATCATTTATAATGTGATAAACAAACCGTTATTGTATATTTGACCCTTATGCATTAATCTCAACACTCACTTTTGTCCGCAGTAATAGATCATCATGATCCCAAGTAAGGAAGAGTTCTTGAATTAGCACTGAAACAAGATAATTCCTAACAAGAACAAAATAATATACCAAAAAATAATATTAGTCCAAAATAGAAAGCGAGCATCAAATCATGAATAGTTGATTGACTAATGATTACGAAACCAAAACGCCAAGCCTACTTAATACGATGAGGATCTTCAGATAACAGATATCTTATGTGATCAATTTAACTATCCACCTAGATTGCCTAGTGCGCATAACAAAAAAAACATATACGCCTTTAGTAGTGCGCACACTAGTGAAAGGACAGATAATGGCTATCTATACCACATACTACTAAGAAAATATTAAGGGTCTGTTTGGTTACTGGGTTACCTCGAAGTAACTTGGTTTACCCTCCTCCATTCCTGGGTTGGAACTCCATCACATATAAATGTGACATCACATCACATTCCTTATTCCAACCCTCTAAACCCTCATAACCATCCAAACAACTACTATTCACACAGGAGGTTACTCCAATCCACCCCATCCCAGTAACCAAACAGACCCTAAAAAAACTTCAATATTTCAAGAAAACACTCAATTCAGAAGCTTAAAAATACGTATAACTATACAGTATCTCAGCAATAAGAGATACATGGGAAAAATCCCAATTTTATTCAAAAAGAGACCGCTTTAGGCATCAATAATTATACTCCCTGCCATTTCCATTTGACAAAAAAATGACAACCGATTGAAAACAGTGACCATATCAATTTCATGTGCATTGCCTGATAAGCATTACAGATAATTTGCAGCTCCAATTATAGTACATAAATTCCGGAGTGTTTCGATAACAATTAACGCATACCTAAGAAAGGGTCATTCTATTATAGCTAAGCACGATCCTTAGCTATTGCCTTCCGATAATAATTAACACATGATGCACTTGATACTTAGCTAAGCATATTGCATTGAGACTGTCACAATATATTATAGCATGATCCTATTGTAGATTCAGATCTCCAACTAAGACCTTCAACCAGATACCTTCCTTTGCAACTTATGTCAAAGCCATGTAATCTATTTCTGCGGTAAACAAAGGAACTGATGGTTGTAAGGTAGACTTCCAACTGATAATAGAACTCCGCAAAGTGAAAAGGTAGCATGTCATTGATCTCCTCCCATCGACACGTGGAACATAATCTGAATCTTAATATCCAGCAACCAAAAACTCTGAATCACTTATGTATATGAGACCAACGTCTGATGTTCCAATATGATAGCGTAAAATCTGTTTGATTGTCTGCCAATGCTCTTTCGCTGGATTGCTCATAAATCTGCTAACAACACTCACAACATAAGCGATATCATTGTGCATACCATGGCATACATAAACATAAGACTCCCAACTGCGTCGGCATATGGAACACAACATGTGTTCCTTCTCTCCATCTGACTTAAGTGTGAAAGAAACTGAAAAATGAATATTCGTAGCAGAAGGAGTGTGTAAAGGTTTGGCTGTAAACATCTCAAATCTCGTTAGAACTTTCTCAATGTAGTTCTTCTTTGAATAAGAAAAGCTTCCCTTCTGTACGATCTCCAATGATCTAAAATCTTCTTCGCTCCACTAATGTCCTTCATGTCAAACTCTAAACAAAGGAGCTTCTTCAGATCATCTATGATTTCTTCTTGACAGCAATCGGCATGTCGTCGATGTACAATAACGGATAGATGAAGGAGCGATCCTCCACCTTCCTGTGGTAAACACAACAATTTTATGGGTTCCTTTTAAACCCACGATCAATCATGAAGCTATCAAACTTCTTGTACTACGTCCTAGGAGACTGCTTAAGTCAATACCAACTTTTTCAATCTGCGCACATGGTCTCTTTGACCTGAAATGCGAATCCCTCTTGTTGGCTCATGAAAATGTCTTCTTCGCCTTCACCATGCAAGAAAGTTGTCGCCACGTCTAACTTCTCCAGCTCCAAGTCTTAATGTAATACAAGAGCTTGTAGCCTGATCAATGTATGTTTTATAATGGGAGAGAATATCTTGTTGTAATCCACATATTCCTTCTGATTATAACCCTTCGCAACTAGGCATGCCTTATATCCGATGCCTTCATTGCCTGAGATTTCTATCTTTTTCTTAAAGACCCATTTGCATCCAACGACCTTCCTCCTATTTGGCAACATGACAAGCTCCCACGTCTGATTCTCAATAAGAGATTCCATCTCCTCACCCATAGCAATAATCCACTGTCCAAATTCTGCCCGTTTATAGCCTCCATGTAAGTGGAGGATTCTGAAGACTCCACATCGTCTGCAACCATATCTTCAAAAACATATCTCTGCGGTCGATGTATCTCCCTAAGGGGACGATTAGTAGCAACATTGAGTTCCTCTCTTCTTGTAACATCCGGATCCGAATCACCCGAATTCGAAACTGAAGCCGACCCAATTATGGTCAATTTGATCCAATAAAACTATTAATCGATATTAAATGATCAAAATCGATCCAAAGATCGTAAATTAAAATTTGTTTGGGATCAATCGATCAGAAATCGATTACATTGTAAAACTTGCTATCAGAAAAGAGTAACAAAATTGAAAACTGCAAAACAAACTGAGACCACCATAAAATTCATATCGACGAAATAAGACCAATGAAATCGATCGTTCGTCAGTTGTTTCACAATTTAAAATCACGAAATTTAATAGCAATTCAAGATCGCATCTCGACAATTTCTGAATTGATCTCAGATCAGAAGTACATGAATATTATACTCATTTTGATCGTCATTCTGAGACGGTCGAAACGAGCTATTGTTCATATGAATCATAGATTCATGGTGGAAATACGGATGACTTTGAGGATTCATATAAGAGAAAGATAAAGGTTTTAAAAGAATAAAAATAAAATAAAATTAAAGTCAAAATTCAGGGCAACCACACATGGCCCCAACTTCGAATGCCCTGCTCCTTATTTAAAGGCCTTTCCTTTTTCCCGCAAATTTCCCCTAAATTTTCTTCAACTTTTCCAGCCGAAGGAGCATCCCCAACCCCCTTTTCTCCCTGTCGGAGCTGTTGTCTAGCAGCTCTTGAGCACTGCTGCAGTCTCCCTTTCCTCTCACAGCTGCTACTCTTCCAATTTGAAGCCAACTGCTGTTGCTGGAGTTGCTCCAAGTGCAGCTAATTACTGTTGCCTGGAGCTACTCAACAACAGCTGGGAGCTGCCTCCTTCCAATTGGAGCCCCCCCATGCAGTTGTAGCTGCCGCTTATTCCAGCAAGAGCTGCAAGCAACCAATTCAGCTGCTGTGTTGCTGCTCCTTGGTCTTTGAGCTGCTGCTACATGCATGTTTGAATTTTCAAGTTTTGGAGATTCAAGAGGTACAAATCCCCCTCCTCTTGCCGCCTTTCATGCAAATTAAAACAAAAGCAAACCCTATTATTTGCTTCTGAAATTAGAAGAAAAAGTGGAGTTTTACATGAAATTGATCACAATTTCAGATCGATTAAATTATCCATGATCTCATATGTAAGGATGAAAAGTTGGGGGGTAAATTACATGCAAATAGACTTAATTTCAGACCATTATAAGCTAATGTTCATTCCTTAAAATTTGAAGAAATTTAGAGGATTTATATACATGCTTTGCTACAGTTAAATTAGTTATTTAGTTGAATATTTGGGATTCAAATTACCTATTTTCTATTGATGAATTCCTACTGAAAATACATTTGTGGATTTATGCATAAGATTAATGCTATTCAAAAAATTACCAGATTATGAAATTAAATCAGATTTAAGATCAAATCTTTCTCTGCTACTGTTTACTGAGATTTTTTTTAAAAATGGGGGATAGTTTAAATATTCTCTGCTACTGTTTACTTAGATTGGAAAGGAAAACAAGGAATTATTTGATTTCAAATTACTGCTAACGAAATGAACTGAATTCTCTGCTACTGAAAAACTCAAATTAGAGAGTTATATTTTGGTTTTATATAACTGTTGTTGTAAGTAACAAAATAAATGAACTGAATTCATGTACTGTTCTTAAATTATAATTTAAATTTAAGATTTCGTTAATGTTCACTTATTAAACTTTTGAAAAAAGAGATTGAATTCCGTACTATTCTTAAATTTTAATTTAGATATAAAGCTTTGTTACTGTTCAAAATAAAAAGATATATATATATATTTGATATGAAAAATACACATATATATGTATATATAAGTATATATATACATAATACGCTGGCATGCTTGAAAGCTGAGGTTGGGGTGATTAACATGCAATTAAGACCAAATTGTAGATTACTAATTAGTCACTAATTTCATGGTTAAAGAAGAGAAAGTTCGAAGCAAATCAGTATGCAATTAAGTTTAAAATCATGCCATTATATAAGAAATTTGAGATACAAATCTTAGAATATTAATACTCTTCTGTTATGAAGCTAACGGAGGATTTTTTAAGATCATTATGACTAATAATCCTTAATCGATTGATCCTTAAGTAAGAATCTACTATATCACAACGATATGTTGTGATAAAATACCTATATCTGAAATGTTAACCACGTAATAGATTGAGAAAGATTTGAGTAACCAAGTAAATAAATATGATGGTGAATCAGTGATCGCAATTACTTGTGCCGAACATGGTGACCCTTATAGCTGACTGTGCGAGTGTGCGGTACGCCTCCGCTGAGCGGAAAATAAGAAGCCCCGTTAAGGTAGCGGACACCTACTGCACGGGTCATGGATCCCAACCTTTTTTACGATTTTACGCAAGCTCGCAATGTTTTACACTTCGTTGGGATCAAGGTTTGAAAAAACTAAAAATGGAACGAGGTGGTTTCCCTGGAATCGAGGCGCCTCGAGGGGGTCGAGGTGTAAGCCTCCGTATACAATGATAAATATCTATAAAAACTACAATAATATATACTAATGAAATTATATATATTCTGACTAACATATGATATATATCACTATAAGATATGATAAAATTACAAAAATAAGAACACCGAAAGAAAGATATACAAATGTACGAGAATGCATCTGTTGATATTCATCAGAAATCTAACTATATAACCCAAGTTGAAGAACCGGTGTATGCACCCCTCCCGTCATACCATACCCCAACAAGACGGGGTTCTCACTGTGGGGGCAGCTCCCCCGATGGAATTTTTTATTGAAGATTTTATTTCTATTCGGATATATGGATCTGTTTGTATGGGAATAGTACATGAGCTTACCTCGAATTCTATCTTGTTTGTCCTTCTCGGCATATTGCATAGCTTATTGTGTAGCAACTCCTAAAAATTAAGTTTACAAGTAATGTTTTGAATGATATTTGCGGATTCGTATGTTTAAGGGTACAACTTAAGAGTTTTTGACATAATTGGACATGTTTAATGGTAAATATCAACAGGAAAGTGGCCAAATTAAGCATTCATTGTATATTTATATCCTAAACAACTAGACCTTTATAAACATATGAAATTACTAATAGAACAAATGATTAACATAAAAAATAATTTAAAAATAAAAAACGCATCATGGACCGCCTCGACCAACTAAGGCGGTCACCTCTCGAAGGCCCCCTGAGGCAGCCGTTCTGGGGCGGTTTCAGGCCGCCTCGCCGCGAGGCGTACACCTAGTGCACCTCGAGGCGCGCTTTTTTGAACCATGGTTGGCATCTAGGTTTTGGACAAGTTCCGTTGACTCTGTTTCAATAGGGTACCTAGGTAGAAGGACTCTAAGTTTTGTTTTTTGAGCTATTTTTTCCCGTACTGGCAGGGTCGATTTTGGAGTGACTTAGTCAAGAAAGTCTCTCCCACCCGTCTCTGAGGTATAGTTTTGGAGTGTGCCTAGCCCTCTCCTGGACCGCACTTCCACTGGGAGGGCGAGACGGAAAACTCTTAGGAGGCTTCCTCACCGCTTCAGTTTTTTGTTACTGTTAGAAAATAAGAATGCGGAAGTGCAACAGAGAATATGGAATAAACAATAAAGGAATGCGAGATTTTAACGTGGAACCATACTCCCTAAGGAGCGGGATGAAACCACAGGAGATGCCTCAAAGGGATGATGTATGCATTGCACTTTCTCACTGGATATAGGAGGTCTGGGGCCCTTTATATAGCCTCCACAAACTCTCCAAGTCGCACCACTAGTAGATGTGGGAGTAAACACTGGATGTGGTAAATGGATCTTGGAAGGATCCATTTACCCATCTAGACATATAGATGATGCATACTCTAACATTTCCCCTCAAGCTGGAGCAAGCAATGCTTAGCTCAATACAAGACACTACAGACAATATCAACTCAACGTGTTGGAAGAAACGTTTTTCATACGATAGAAGAGACCCTAGGGCTCTCTTATATAGGAGAAAAGCCCTGGGTTAATTACATAAGAGAGACATACCAAAAATAGAAAACTAACATAATTATCTCAACAACTACCATAATTATCTCAACAATCTCAACACTCCCCCTCAAGCTGGAGCATAGATATCTATCATGCTCAGCTTGGTACAACACTTCTGGAAAGGACCTCTAGTAAGTGCCTTGGTGAAGATATCAGCCGTCTGATCTCCAGTAGAAACATGAGTGGTGGATATGAGACCTTTCTGAATCATGTCTCTAGTGTAATGGCAATCCACCTCTATATGTTTAGTTCGTTCATGGAAAGCAGGATTATTGGCAATAAACAGAGCTGCTTGATTATCGCATAACAACTGCATAGGAAGAGGAACCTCAACAGCAAGGTCCGTCAATACGGATCTAACCCGCATCATCTATGCACTTCCCTGTGCCATGGCCCTGTATTCAGATTCTGCACTGGATCTTGCAACCACTGTCCGCTTCTTGCTTTTCCATTAAACAAGGGAGTTGCCTACAAAAATAGCAAAGCCAGAAGTAGACTTCCTGTCTTTGGGGCACCCTGCAAAATCTGCATCTGCACATGCAGTCACCTCAAGGGATGTATCCCTGCTGAAGATAAGACCAGTACCAGGTGAGTTCTTCAGATACCTCAAAATCATCTGAACCGCATCCATATGCACCTTCCTGGGTTGCTCCATGAACTGGCTAACTTTGCACACTGCAAAGCAAATATCTGGTCTGGTGATGGTGGCATATAAGAGCTTCCCAACAAGCTCTCTGTATCTCCTGCTGTCAACCTCTTCAGTGTCATCATCATACAATCTCACACCTGGATCCATAGGAGTAGTAGCAGGTTTGCATTCTGTCATACCTGTCTCAGAAAGCAGATCCATCACAAACTTTCTTTGGGTCATCACAAGACCACGTTGATTTCTTGCAAACTCCAGTCCAAGAAAGTATCGAAGAATGCCAAGATCCTTGGTCACAAACTGCGTACCAAGGAATTCCTTGGCAATCTGAATGCCCTGCTCATCATCCCATGTGACAATGATATCATCTACATAGACAAGAATAGCAATGGTACCTCTCTGTGTCTTCTGGACAAAAAGTGAATGATCTGCAGTAGACCGCACAAACCCCTGTTGCTCTATTAGCTCCGATAGCTTCTGGTACCAAGCTCTAGGGCTCTGCTTAAGGCCATAAATCGCCTTATGGAGCCTGCATACCTTCTGAGACTCCCCATCAGTAGCAAACTCTGGTGGTTGCTGCATATAAACTTCCTCTTGTAGATCCCCATATAGGAATGCATTCTTCACATCAAGCTAATAAAGAGGCCAATCCTTGGAAGCTGCAACTGACAGAAGGATACGAAGCGTAGAGTGTCGGGCTACTGGGGAAAAGGTATCCTGGTAGTCCACCCCATAGGTATGGGTGAACCCACGTGCCACAACTCTCGCCTTGTAGAGATCCACACTGCCATCTGCTTTGTGCTTGACTGTAAATACCCACTTGCAGCCGACTACGGAGGCACCCAAAGGAGCAGGCACAAGACTCCATGTACCCCGCGACTGCAAGGCTGCCATCTCCTCTTCCATGGCCATACACCACCTATTATCCTGTAACGCCTCCTGATATGTTCGTGGGACAGTAACTGCAGATAGTCCCACAACAAAGCGCATGTACTCTTCTGAAAGATGATCCAAACTAACATGTGCAGCAAGAGGGTAAGTAGCACACTGACGACGAGGCTTCCTCAAAGCAATGGGAATCTCCAGGTCATCATCCACATTGTTCTGTATAATTGTCTCAGCCTGTGATCCATCTAAAAGACCATCAGATGAAATAATATGTTCATGGCATACCTGAGGCGTGTTGGATGATGTAGAGGGCATATGAGCAGCGGGGTGAGTAGAAGACCTACGAGTGTAAACACGTGGCAAGAATTGAGATGGAGGTGGAGGTGGAGAGGGAGATGGAGGTGGAGAGATTTGTGGTGGAGTAGGCAGAGTTGGAGGAGAAGGAGGTGGTGGAGGAACAACCACATCTTCTTCAGAACTACCATTGGACAATCTGTCACCTGTAGGAGAAAAAAACATAATAGACTCAAAAAATGTGACATCAGCACTCACATAATATCTCCGTCCTACAGGATCAAAACAACGATACCCTTTTTGGGTACGAGAATATCCAACAAAAACACATTTGACCGCTCTGGGTGAGAGCTTGTCACGACCAGGAGCAAAATTGTGGACAAAGGCGACGCAACCAAAAACTCTGGGAGTGAGAGAAAATAGGTCCTTCTCGGGAAACGCAATCAAGAAGGGAACCTTTTCTCCTAGCATGGTGGA
Organism: Ottelia alismoides; assembly: GCA_037367405.1. Taxonomy (NCBI): domain Eukaryota; kingdom Viridiplantae; phylum Streptophyta; class Magnoliopsida; order Alismatales; family Hydrocharitaceae; genus Ottelia; species Ottelia alismoides. The sequence continues at coordinate 667,536 of JAZKJV010007699.1, forward strand.
AGGCATCCTGTTTACTAAGTAACAGGCTGTAAGAACAACATCTCCCCAGAAAGAATGGGGAGCTCGACTCTGAATCAAAAGCGTCCGTGTGACGTCTAGAAGGTGACAGTGTTTACGTTCAGCTACACCATTCTGCTTTGACGTATGAATACAAGAGGTCTGACGAATAATACCAATAGATCTGAGAAATGCAGATAATTGTAAGGTAGAGAATTCCAAGGCATTATCCGTACAAATAATTTTAACATTAGCGGAGAAAATGTTTTTGACCTCAATAAGGAAAGACTTGATTAGAGCACCAGCTTCAGACTTATGTTTTAACAAAAACACCCAAGATAGTCCAGAGTAATTATCAACAGCAACCAAATAAAAACGATGTCCCTGATGATCAAGAACACGACTAGGACCCCAAATATCAAAATGAAATAACTCAAACAACTGACTACTGTCACGACTCTGACGAGACGGAAATGAAGAGCGATGGTGCTTTCCAAGCTGACAGGCTTCACAATCCAAGGTAGTACGAGTAGATATTTGAGGTAGAACATGACACATCTTCTGAAGAGGAAGATGTCCAAATCGTAGATGCCACATGAACGGTGAAACAGATCCAGAAGGACTAGTAGCGATCCCAGCATGAGATGGTATGGTAAGCTTGTACAATCCTCGCTGCTCATGGCCACCACATCCAATCACCCTGCCCGTCAGTATGTCCTGAAACACAAGGGAAGATGGATCAAATATGGCACGACAATGTTAATCTTTTGTAATTTGACTAATAGACAAAAGAAAGGCTGGAGCATGTAAAACGTTCTGCAAATGAAAAGGAGCTAGAACAATCTCCCCCTGACCAACAATAGGTAGTCGAACTCCATTAGCAATCACCACGAATCGACCAGAGGCAATCGGGCTGTAGGAAGTAAACTGTGCTCGATCTCCACACATATGATGAGATGCTCCCGAATCAACAATCCAATCAGTCAAATCAGAGCTGCTACAACCCGTAAGAGCATAAGTAGTACCTGAGGAGCTAGATGAGGCTTTGGCAGTAGCCGCAGCATCAGAGGAAGTCGCAGCCGGAATAATGGGAGCGGACATCATCTCGCGAAGTTTAGAAACAATATCATCCAGGCGAGCATCCTGGGATGGAGCCAAGGTAGGTTCTATCTGTTCAGCAACCCTTGCAGAGGCTGGATATCCATGCTTCTGAAAGCATAGCCTCAAATTTCAGCGAAATTCGGTCGAATTTCTGTCGAATATCGATATCTAGTCGAAATCGAAATTCGACCGAAATGACCAAAATGACCGAAATATGGGGGTCCTAGTAAAAAAAATGACCGAAATGGCCGAAATTTCGGTCGAAATTCCATCAAAATTCTGTTTTGGTCGATACCGAAATGGTGACCGAAACCGACATTTAAGGCCTTGTCTGAAAGCATGTCTCCTTAGAGTGACCAGGACGATGGCAATAAGAACACGGGCCATGCTGACGGCCACCACCACGACCACGAAGACCACGTCCTCGAAACTGGGAAGATCCTCCCCTTCCCCGTGAGATGGCCATAACGGAAGGATTCAGAGCGACAGTAGTGGGAGTAGTGGTAATCCGACTGCGCCGCTTGTATACTTCTTCCATAGGGGGTATCGTCTCTCCAGTTAGAAGCTGTGTACGTGCTGCATGATATTCGGAATCAAGAGAGGATAGGAACACCCCTGTCATAGTGGCGTTCCGATACTGTTGTTGCTGCTCGGTGCTGGCAGTGATAGGCATGAAGCTGTGTAGACGTTCAAACATGCGACGAAGATGAGAAAAATGCACATGAAGCGGACGACCAATCTGTTTGGTCGAGAAAATGTCAAACTTTAACTGAAGAATCTTGCTCTCATTCTTGGCTTGCCCATATGCGGCTGCTAATATATCCCACATAGCCTTTGCGGTGGGTTGGTTGACAATATCGTTGGCAATCTCCGTGGTGAGCGTCCCAGAGAGCCAAATACGAGCATAAGCATCATCTTCCTTCGACGAACCATTGGCCCTAGTTTTGTCCGACGGTTCGGATTCGGTGATAATGTGTTTTTTGCTGTGGCACTGAATAAGAGTGCAAAACTGCGTGAACCATAGTTCATAATTGGTCCCATCCATCTTGACTATTGGTGCAGGTCCTTTGAATGCACCAGAAGAAGAGAGCACATCACTTTTAATGTCGGACATTGTATCAATGAAATGAACCTCGGACAACTGAGGAGTAGATCAACCGAATAATGTCTACACAAGCATGAAGAGGAGTGGTTGTATATGTAGATTGTTGGGAAAAAATGAACAACTTGTTTATTCCATAAGCCCTAGGCTCTCTTATATAGGAGAGTAGCCTATGGGTAAATTACATAAAGCATACAACTAAAAATAAAAATAAAGAAGGGATACAGGCACTACTCTATATGTGTCAACACTCCCCCTCAAGATGGAGCATAGATATCAATCATGCTCAGCTTGGACGCACACTTCTGGAATGGGCCTCGAAGTAATGCCTTGGTAAATATATCAGCAGTTTGATTCTCTGAGGTAACATGAGATGTAGCAATGAACCCCTTCTGAATCATGTCACGTATGTAGTGACAGTCAATCTCATTATGCTTGGTCCTCTCATGGAATGCTGGATTGTTTGCAATGAACAAGGCTGCCTGATTATTACATACCAATTTCATAGGAAGCGGTATATCAAGACATAGATCCGTAAGTAGAGCTTTCACCCGCATCATTTCTGTGCTAGCCTGGGCCATAGCCCTGTATTCAGATTCAGCATTGGATCTAGCTACCACTGTCTGTTTCTTGCTCCTCCATGAGACTAGAGCATCTCCAACATAGACTGCAAATCCTGAGGTGGACTTCCTGCCCTTGGGGCATCCTGCATAGTCTGCATCCGCACACGCTGTGATAGTGTTCTCCTTTCTCTTCTTAAATAGCAAACCTGCACCTGGAGATGATTTTAGATATCTCAGAATCATGTGTATTGCATCCATATGAACCTGACGTGGTTGCTCCATGAACTGGCTCACGCGATTCACTGTAAATGATATATCAGGTCTAGTGATCGTGACATACAATAGTTTGCCTACCAGTTCTTTGTATCTTCTCCTGTCCACCTCCTCTGTGTCATCATCATAGAGCTTCATGCTAGGATCCATTGGTGTCGTAGCAGGCCGACACCCAAGCATACATGTTTCACTCAATAAATCTGTAATATATTTCCTTTGCGACATTACTAATCCATATGGGTTTCTAGCAAATTCCAGCCCCAGAAAATATCTAAGGACTCCCAGGTCCTTGGTGACAAATTCGGTTCCCAGTTTTTCTTTCGCCTGCTTTATGCCCTGCTCATCATCTCCTGTAATCAAGATGTCATCAACATAAACCATGATTACAATAATACCTCTAGCAGTCTTCTGTACAAACAAGGAATGATCAGCATTGGAGCGTTTGTATCCTTGTTTCTCGAAGAGGTCTGAGAGCTTCTGAAACCATACTCTGGGGCTCTGCTTAAGGCCATAGATAGCCTTATGTAATCTGCATACCTTGGAACACTCTCCCTCAACAGCAAAACCAGGTGGTTGTTGCATATAGACTTCCTCCTGCAAATCTCCATATAGGAATGCATTCTTCACGTCCAGCTGATGGAGCAGCCAATCTCTAGCAACTGCAACTGACAATAAGATCCGTAGAGTGGAATGACATGCCACATGCGAGAATATGTCAAGGTAATCCACCCTGTATGTCTGTGTAAAGCCACGTGCAACAAGACGCGCCTTGTACCTATCAATAGAGCCATCTGCATTGTGTTTCACTGTAAACACCCACATGCAGCTCACCGGGTTCACCTCTGGAGGTATAGGAACCAAACTCCAAGTTCCTCTGGACTGAAGTGCCGCCATTTCTTCCTCCATTGCTAGCCGCCATCTACTATCCTGCAGAGCATCTTGATAACTTCGTGGAATATCTACAGCTGACAGAGCCACCACAAATGTCCTGAAATCTCCAGATAGTCTCTCAAAAGACACAGATGCTGACAATGGAAATGTAATACAGCTCCTCTTCGATTTGCGTAGAGCAATGGGAACATCTAAATCGGCTGTAGTCTCATCCGGCCCCTGCAACATATCCTGCTCAGAAATGTCGTCAGATCCATCAATAGAAATATTTTCATTACATACCATAGGCGAGCTAGAAGACGAGTCATGACCATGAGCGGGAGGAGGCCTGCGGGTATAATGGAACGGTAGCGGTGAGACAGGTATATGTGGTGGTGGTGGTGGTGGTGGAGACGGCATCTGAGGTGGTGGTACTGGTGACGGCATCTGAGGTGGTGGTGTCATGTATATGGCATCAGTAGATAGAGGTGGTAGCTGCTTGTCTCCGAGGCTGAAAAGTACATAACAGATTCAAAAAATGTAACATCTGCACTGATCATATACCGCCGACGTAGAGGATCAAAGCACTTGTACCCCTTTTGAGTTCTGAAGTACCCAACGAAAACACATTTGATAGCCCTAGGAGAGAGCTTGTCAGTACCAGGCGACAACTGATGGACAAAGGCAACCGACCCAAACACACGAGGAGTAAGGGTGAACAGATCCTTCCCAGGATAGATGAGGGGAAAACGGAATCTGTTCATTCAAGACAGAAGAAGGCATACGATTAATTAGGTAATATGCAGTGAGAACTGCATCACCCCAGTAGGAGTAGGGAACATGACTCTGTATAAGAAGTGATCTTGTGACATCAAGAAGGTGACGATGTTTCCTTTCAGCAATTCCGTTTTGTTGAGATGTATGAGCACAAGATGTTTGGTGAACAATCCCTTTGAGGAGTAATAATTGGCAAGAACATTGGTGCACAATTCTAAAGCATTATCACTTTTCACAAACTTCACAGATGTGGAGAAAACATTTTGTATTTCATTCAGAAAATGGATAATGATATTTCCTGCTTCAGATTTATTTTTCATCAAAAACACCCATGACACTCTAGAAAAATCATCCACAAATACTATATAAAATATGTGTCCCTGATGATCAGGTACACGACTCGGACCCCAGACATCAATATGAAATAACTCGAACTTGGAGGTACTACTACGACCTGGACGACTGGGAAAGGACGACCTGTGATGCTTTCCCAACTGACACGCCTCACATTGAATAGGTGTGTGAGGAAGACCATAAGGTAACACGTGACGCAACTTCTGAAGCGGTAAATGTCCACAGCGCAGATGCCACAATAAGGTAGATGCTTGTCCAGTGGGAAGGGATGAGGTTCCAGCAAATGGGGTCTGATTCAGGCGGTAGAGGCCTCCTTGCTCATAGCCACGACCAATCACGTTGCCCGTATGGATGTCCTGAAAAATCAAAGAAGATGGATCAAACATTGCCAGACAATGTAGATGCTTCGTAATCTGACTAATTGACAACAAATTCATTGAAAAATCAGGTGCATGTAGCACATTCTTGAGTTGCATAGACGATGTCAATCTAATCTCCCCCTGACCAGTGATGGGGGAATGTGTACCATTGGCAATTACTACTGTCCGGCCTGGAGGGATCTGAGTGTATCCTTTAAGTAAACTCTGGTCGCCACATAGGTGATGTGTAGCGCCCGAGTCCATAATCCATGGTAATGTATCTGATCTACTACTGGTGAATGCAAGTATGCTACCTGAAGCACTGGTAGACGCAGAGGCAAAAGCAGCGGCATCAGATTAACTCTCTGTAGTCAGTGCTGGACTAGATGGTGGAATAAATCTCCTCAGACGGGCAACTAGATCGTCGAACCGTTGATCCAACGTAGCAGCAGATGGAGGCTCTATCTGCTCAGCAACTCGTGCGGATGCAGGAAATCCATGCTTCGAGTAGCATGTGTCTTCATTGTGTCCAACCCGGTGACAGTAGGTACATGTTGGCCTAGTGCGGCCACCTCTTCCATGATGTCCACGTCCACGGCCCTGGTGATGAAATCCGCGACCCCTATTGGCTACCATGGCTGAAGTATTCTGACTCGAGGCCGTGAAGGAACTGTGATCCGACTAAGTCTATGGAAAGCTTCCTTCATGGGAGGAATGGTAGAGTCGGCCAAGATCTGTGATCGTGCCGCCTCATACTCTGGATCAAGTGCAGCCAGGAACACACCTACCATAGTCGCGTTCCTATATGTCTTCTGCTGTTCTGGCGTAGCTGTCAGGGGCATGAAGCTATAGAGCTTCTCAAACATCCCTCTCAGTGATGTATAGAGAGAATGTAGAGGACGACCATTCTGCTTGATAGTGAAGATATCATGCCGGAGTTGCAGAATCTTTATCTCGTTCTTCGCCTGTGAATATGTGGCCGCCAGAATGTCCACACATATCCTTGGTCGTGGGTTGATGTAGAATGTCATTGGCTATCTAAATTACCAGTGTACCGGATAGCCAAACTTTGGCGTATGCATCATCAGCCTTCCAAGAGGCATTGGCTCCAGTCTTCTCAGCAGGCTCTACTTCGGTAAGAATGTGCCTCTTACCCGTTGACTTCATCATGCTTATGAACTGCATTGCCCACAGTTCATAGTTTGTACCGCCCATCTTTACAATAGGCGCTGGACCACGAAATGCGCCAATAAATAGGATATCCGCCTTACTATCTGACATACTGGAGATGGAAGACTGGAGCGATTGACAGAGGATGAGATTCGTCTACAATGACATAGACAGGTTTAGTTGCACGTGTAGACCTCAAGCAACTGAACCCATGTAGATGAAGATGTGTGTGCCCTAGGACTTAGGGCTTAGCATACGTACACGCGCGCAAGAAGCACGTGCACACGCAACTGGTTCGCGCGCAGAGGAGATGCAGGGGCCTCTGCTCAGGTGCGGTGCAAGAGGCACAGCAGTGCACAGGCACGGTGCACAGCAGTGCGCAGGCGCGATGCACAGGCGCAATGCGCAGGCGCGATGGAGTCTCGGCGATGCGCAGCACAAGGGAGCAGCAACACCGGCGCAGGGGTGCTGGTGTGGCTGCGGTGAGCCCCGGCGGCGCCGGTGAGATGGAGAGAGAGAGAGAGGCCGGCGGGTGTGGTGGGGTAGGGTTAGGGTTTCGAGAACTCCGGTCTAGGACCGTCGCTCTGATACCATGTTGGGAAAAAATGAACAATTTGTTTATTCCATAAGCCCTAGGCTCTCTTATATAGGAGAGTAGCCTATGGGTAAATTACATAAAGCATACAACTAAAAATAAAAATAAAGAAGGGATACAGGCACTACTCTATATGCGTCAACATAGACTTATACAACCATTCCTATGCAGTTTATTAAGGTCAAGTGGCGTTTAGATGCGATATGGAAGACCAAAAACACCACCGACAACCAAAATCAGACCAATAGATTGCAAAACAAGCGCTGGAATACCAGTTTCAGATCACGGGAAGTCAACCGGAGCGCACTCGGCACTTGCTGGACACCCCAACCGAGCACAGGAGGGCGGAGGGGGCTTTTGCGGCACCTCGGAATGGCAGGGGTCGGTCCGGGCGGCGGCGCAGGAGGCTGGAGGGGCCCTGGCGGCGGTGCAGGGAGCCCTGGCGATGGCGCAGGTGACTAGGGAAAACCCAGGCAGCAGCGCAGAAGGGCTGGACCGCCTTAGGGCAGCAACGGTCGGCGGGGGGAGGGCCCTAGCTGGGCTGCGGCGGCGCCGAGAGGGGGGCGGGGGGGGGGGGGGGGGAGGTTAGGGGTTAGGGTTTTGGGTGGGATACGGGAACCCCGGTCTAGGATCGTTGCTCCGATACCATGTTAGGAGAAACGTTTTTCATACGATAGAAGAGACCTTAGGGCTCTCTTATATAGGAGAAAAGCCCTGTGTTAATTACATAAGAGAGACATACCAAAAATAGAAAACTAACATAATTATCTCAACAACTACCATAATTATCTCAACAATCTCAACACAACGTGCACAACTGTCGGTTGCTATCGAGGACATTGTTTCTCATGCCGTGCATGTGAGAAGGAACAAACGGGCTAGAGTATGAGTCAAACTGAAACTCCTCGTCGGAGAGCATGTGCTTTGTACTACGTCCATCAGAGTCACCAGAAAGGGTATATTACTCTCATGCCTCTATACATCCATTGACATAAGGCAGTTTTCATTCCCTTCTGCATTATATAAAGAGAACATACTGGATAAGAGATTTGTTTGGACCCATGGAATTAAAGTTCTTTAGAAATGATGCTGGGAAATAACACAAAGCCTTTTCTCACATATAAGAGGGTTTTTATTTTTGGGCTAAATCACACTTTATTCTCGGATACCAAACTGTGACGCCCTCGAATCCGGATACCTGTGGCCCATAATCCACGGGTACCCGGATCCGAGGGCGTCACAGAACTCGACTCCCTAAGGAGAACGCCTCAAAGGGTTGACATGTCTTGGAAGGATCTTGGAAAAATCCATTTATCCATTTAACTACAGGAGTCCACTGGTAGATGTGGTAAATGGATCTTGGAAGGATCCATTTACCCATTTACACATATAGATGGCGCATACTCTAACAATTATTGTTCCACCAGTAGGTCCCGGCGAAGAAAAGATCGTTGTCAGATGGAGTTGAGCTGTGGTTACGATTCCACCAGTAGGTGATGGCAAGGAAGAAATTAGATCTTGGAAAATATCAATCATCAATCCTCAATCATCAATATTTAATAAGATTTATCAGCACATATGATATCTCACAACAATAGAAAGGAACAAAGGATCGTGGCATGGGAATCTTCTGCACTAGAATGAGAGTTACTACTACAGGTTGTTAGGTGAAGCTAGTGGAAATGCTGGGAACTTAGTTAGAATGCATCATACTCCACCGCATGCCTATGGAAGCACCCCAACCCTAAGCCATCTTTCCTACCTTAGAGTCATAGTGTAAGGTCTCACCCGAACCAGGACTACATACTATCCACTGAGCTTAAAAAATAGATAAGGACTAATATCTGAACAGGAAACACTTCATCTACATCTTCTAAGATATGTCAACATGTCTTATAAATAATAAAATGATGATAAGAACAATAAAGTGGGATAGTTAAGTTGGTGAGCGAAAAAAAGAATTCATATATATAGACAACTTGAAAGCCAACTTCTACGCAAGTAGTTATTAAATTTACATGTCAACACTTATCTACTTGCTTTCTTTTGAGACCACTGAGATACCTATTTTATTTTTAATATATTAAATTGTACTCAACCTTTGTTGACATCTTTTTCTTCCTAACATGAATGGCAGGCAAGGAGCCTGTGACTCAGATGATTGACAGCTGGACCCTGATCTTCCGCAGTTGCTTTCAACGATACACATGTTACAGTTTTTGTACAAGATAATGTAAATCTTTTTTCCTTTCTCTTCTGTTACATTTTGGGATACATGTACATGATGCCGGTTTCTTTTGACATATGTTAATGTTATATGGAAATTAATGCAAATATCTCTCGATGACTCGTGTTAGTTCTGTTGTTGTTTATCATTATTGTTGTGAATGTCATTCGAATCGCAAAAAAAATTCCCTCATTTTCGATAAACTAATAAGATTGATAGCGAATATAATATTGCAAGTGTTGTGTAAATGGGTAACCCGAATCCTGGGAAGACACGTCATACCTCTAGTTGCCCAGCAAAAACCTAGCCATGAGTAGTGTAATCAATTGCGTGATCACAACTTTGTGCCGGTTTGAACTAAACATGCTCATGCGCATAATCACATGTCTCTACATCAACAGACTCACTCCTCGAGTGAAGCATGGAATTCTCATCAAATGTAACATTCATGTTGACAATAATTCTATGTCAGAAGGGACAAGATTATGTACCCTTCTACTCATGCATCATGTCGTGTAAACACCCCTTTGCCATCGGTTCTAATTTTCCTTCACTAGCATGATAACAAACCTCAACCAGAGACTCGTAAAACAAATAATCAACATGATTACCACACCATACCTCCATGGATTTTTGGCAGTCAATAGCGAATGTGAGACTCTAATTCACCAAGTAACAACCTGTATTTACAGCTTCAACCCATAATTTTCTACCAAGTACATCATTAAAGATCATACACCTTGTTCTATATAGAAACGTTCTATTCGTTCGTGTTGCAACTCCGTTCTGCTCTAATGTATCTCTGACGATGTAGTATCTCACAAAACCCCTCTTTGCACAACTCATTGAAATCTTACAAACAGAACTCCATCCCATTATCTATACAAAGATGCTTCATCTTCTTAGAAGTTTGGTTCTTGATCAAGATCTTCTACTGTCTGAAGGTCTAAAATGCCTCTCTCCTGCTTCATCGTGTACACCCAAACCATCCTAGAGTAACCGTCAATAATAGACAGGAAATACCTGGAACCTCCTATGGATGGGACACGTGAAGGGCCCCAAACAAATACCATGGATGTAGTCGAGCATCTCCTTCGTCATGTGCATAGTTTTATTAAATAGCTTCATGCGTTGTTTCTCGAACACACAATGCAGAATTCCAGCTTGAATCTCTTGAGATCCCCGATGAGACCTTTCTAACTGAGTATGTCCATCCTCATCTGACTCATTTGTTCCCAATCACATATCTAACAATTCTGAATCTGATTTGACTGCTTGGGACGTCACTACAACAAAACCCGTAACTGTACACTCCTGCGTGATGCGCGGGGTCTTCTGTTTATTTCCCTTGATGACAACTACCCCGATTTTGCCTACGTGCATAACTCCACCCTCAACGTTGTATATACATCCTTTAGATTCTAAGATTCAAAGCGATATTAGGTTTTTTTTCTCAGATCAGGAACATGGCAAACTCTTGTCATTGTCCTCATGACTCAACCATGCATCTTGATGTTTACATAGTCGATCCCTACCATCTTGCACGCCGCATCATTCCGAATGACAACGTTTCCACCATCTATCATCTCATAGGAACATGGCCAATTTTCATTGGGAGTTATATGGAGGAACAACTTGAATCAAGAATCCATGTGCTATCATTATCTTCTGATCTGTGATAATGAGAATCAGATCATCTTCAAAATTTGTACCACTCGAAGCCACGACAACAACTTTAGCTTTCCCTTTCTTCTTTGGGCAATCCTTCCAATGTCTAGGTACCATGCAGTAATTGCAGACGTCCTTTGAATTGTGATTCTTTGACTTGGACTTATGCTTTTCCTTCTTCGCGTAGCCAGAAATAACATGGCTCTTTTAATGAGTCATAACTAAACATGCATCATTAGAGTTCAACTTCACGATAGCCATATGCCGAAGTTCACACATATGCAGACTCGCTCAAACTTCCTCTAGGATTATCAATTCTCTTTCCACAATAAACAATTGAACAAAATTCTCATATGTTGTGAATCGCGTAAGCACACACAAACACGATCAAGCAAGTACGAAGATGCACTGATTTATAAGGTTCACCTAAAACTGGGCTACGTCCTTGGGCGACAATTGATCGATTTTCACTACATAGAGAAGAAGAAAACACAGAGAATACTGAGAGTCCTAATCCTAGGGAAGTTTATATACTACTCATGTACAGACAAATCCTTGATACAAACATATCCATATACCCGAATATAAATAGAACCACTCATACAAATTTTCACCGGGGTCATTGCCCCCATACCCTTGTACCAGGGAGCGCACTTGCTACCCCCAGACCCACTACCGAGCTCGCGAACCGGGCAGCGAGACCCCATCTTGTTGGGGTACGTTATGGCAAGAGGGGATGCGTACGACATCTCTTCTACCTAGGGATGGTTAAAATTAAAGGCATATCAACAGAGGTGATATACACCGTAGGGATGATAATTATCACAATGAAAATATTGCTTGGATATCCTTACAGAAGCTGGCTTACTTGTATGCAATCCACCAGACATCCCAGCAGAATCACAAAGACATGTTATATCTACAAATCCTATGTTTGAAGATATTACATGGTACATAATTCTAATGGGCAAACTGCTTTCCCTTTATATCACAAGGTCAGACACATCATATGCCACGAGTAGAGCTAGCCATGCAAAGGAGAAGTCTGACTACAGTCATTGGCAGAATGTTCTCTTGATCCTTCGATACTTAAAGGACTCTCCAGGAAAAGGCATCTTTGATGGGATATCAGTTACACTAATATCACCACTTATGCAAATGCTAATTATCCAGCTCTCCTAACGACATACCATCTACCATTAGTTACACCATGTTTGTTGCCCGAAACCTTGTTGCATGGCGAAGCAAGAAGCAAACAGTTGTCATCAGATTAAATGCAGAAAATGAATATCGGGAAATGACTCAAGACACATATGAAATTACCTGGCAAGTCTCCTTTCTACAGTAACTTGGATTCCATGCCACCACTCCCATTCCTTTTTACTACAACAACAAGTCTGCTATATACATTGCTATCAATCATGTTCTTCATGCATGGACCAAGCATATTGAAGTAGATTGCCATTTTATTAGAGATGCAGTACGAGAAGCAATGACCACCACTTCGCACATGTCCACAGAATTCCACCTTTTGAATATATTCACCAAGGCACTTCCAAGGATACACAAATATGGATGACTACTTCCAAATTAGGTATAATCGATCGATATGCTCTAACTTGAGGGGAGTTTTGGTGTTATTTTATTACTTAGTTATAATACTTTTGTTATTTGTTTCCTCTTTCTATTTTGTAACCCTTTGGGGTACTTTTATCTAATTACTACCTCTTGCTCTTTAGGGTTTCATGTTACATATGAAACCGCATATCCTTTGAATAAATTATTCAGCTCATTCTCTTCTTTCTCCGCAGCCTCAAACTATGGTATAGAATCCTCTACTCAATAATCCTACATTTTCTCATACTTTTTTCATCTAAAAATATTCTACCACCTCTTTTTTTCTCTGTTGTTTTCCTTTTTTATCTCAACTTATCATTCTCCTGTTATTCCTTTTTTTATCAGCACAACTACTATTATGACGGTGGCTCCATTGGGTCTAAATTGAACAAAGCCAGTTCAAGGAACCCGTTATGGCAAAACATACCAAAGAAATAAAATCTCCTGCGATTTATGATTCCGCATCATGAATCCATCTCACAACGCCCTGATGGGGCTCATCTGCTACAGATGGAGGAGTTTTTGGGTTGGTAATTGTCTAGAGCTTGGTGCTGGACCATAGCATGTTTCTCCGTCCTGTTCTCCCTCCTCTCCCGCTTATCACGCTTATTCTTGTGGATCTCCCCCTTGAGCCCCACTGTACACTCCCAAAAGGCCATTTTTACCACACGGTCGCATACACTGCTCGATGGCCTGAGGTTCTGCCAGCGATGACGCCTCGAAAAGAGGAAGGGGTCACAGAGAGTGGAGTTCTTGCGAGGGGGTTTTAGGTCGAGGTCCATGCAAATTTGTTCGTTTCCTTCTTCACCTTGCCAGTGATTACACTTTTTCTTGAGGTTGCCAAGGCCTTCAATAGACACGAGAAGTTCGGGGTGCATGCCATGCCAACTATTTGAAGAATGGAACCTCATCCTCTTCTCTAAACTATAAGTAGGGTTACTAGCAGGAACCCACGGGTGGGCGATAGTTCTCGATGGAAAATATTGCTTCCCGATCATGCTTACATCGAGAAAGATGTCACGTCAAAATTGCTCACCTGGAAATCACACGCTAAGAGATCATGCATGCCTTGTAAGGGTTTCAACATCGTTCTTCATATCTGTATGTCTGGGCATCAACTCCGACACTTGTCGTATTACATGAAGATTTTTTAACAAGAAATAACTATGTAAACTTTGATAAAATAAAACTCTAATTTCTAATGATAAACAAGTAATTTATCTTGATGATCAAAACCTGCTGAAGCAAATATAGAAAAATAAAGATCACCATGGCTTTTCGTGGAACCCTACTCTTTAAGGAACATGACGAAACCACGGGAGAAAGCCACTAGGGCATGGTATTCTATTATATTTCTCTTAATGAGTAGAGGGGTGTGGGGTTTTTTATATAGCACCATTGACAAAACAAAGTCCCACCAATAAATGATGTGGATCTAAACAAGAGTGCATGGTAATTGGATGTGGAGAGATCCAATCAACCATCTACATGCAGTCTCTAAAAGAAATTGTAGATCGATTGTTCTTAGTAATGAAATAGTGCAATCCTGGATAAATCAATTACACAAGTTAGTTAGTTCTAAAGTAGCAATAACACTTGTACCCATATGTTTTCTTTTCAATTACACGCATACCCATAAGTTAACTTTTGTTTAAAAGGTGAATGAATGGCAACTAACTTGAAGGGCATAATTGTTAATGGTCCAGGAAGGTAGGGGCATAATTGTAATTGCATAATCTCAAAAGGGTAAAAGTGTAAAAAATCCTAATATCAAAGTCATTAAAAAATATCTATGAACATGCTTAGTTAGTTATGAAATAAGTCAGTTTCAACATTCAAAAAGTGAATACTCTACTGCGTAAATAAGTGAATACTCTATTGTCTATATCGTTCATACAGTTAACACAACTGATTCTATGTTTTGTGAGATACCATGTTTATAACATATATGGTGAATATGATATTATCCAATGTAAACAAAAATCACCTCGATCCACCTCATGTTTTTAAAACCTTGAAAATATCAAATGTTCTTTAGGAAGATCCCAATATATATATCAATCTAATATGATCCTTATAGTCTTTAAAAATATACAATCAATCTCCGAGTAAAGCTTACCAGATACAAAGTCACGGAAAGCCGAAATTAGTTCATTGTAAGCAAACTAAAGAAAAGAGAACTGGTTTATCTTCCAAGGACAACACCGACATAATGTTCACCATAGCTAATTTGGCTGACATCCTCATAAGACTTCAATACTTCAACTTTAAGTGCTTGGCGGTGCGGGGATCCAAGATTTATCCTCTCAGTGCAAAGAAAATTTTCACAATTCCACTACATATGCATGTTCTCTATGTTTATGATTTTATATAGCCACACACATATGGCATATCACGTGCCTCGATCATACTTGTGCCAGATCCTTCACAGAGAAATAACTAACAATAACGGACATATTTTTAGCAAATGAATTACATATTTGATTGTTAATCATAAAACTATTTAATGCTATATTTACAAAAACCGAATTATTCCACTACATCTTAATACCAACAAACATTCCAAAAAATAAAAAAATACAATTATTCCCCATATAGAAATTGATTTCCATTTATTTTATAGATTTATTTAACTTATTTTGCCAGAAATAGTTATTCATTATATAATTAATATAAGAAACCATTATTATAGTTATTTATAATTTGAAATGCAAATAGAAATAGAATTTGGATCTAATGTCATTGAAGCAGATATATATTGAGAAGATACAGGAAAACTACACAAGCATCTACTATGATAACAAACTGCAAACAAGAGCCAGGAGCATTTCTAAAGAGAACAGATTTATAAATAATATTGTAAGTGCCTTATTTCTCATCGATTCTTCTTTTGAATGACCCCTATCCATCGGCATTATCTTAAGCACACATCTAGTTAATAGATGATGCCTATATTCCAGTACACAACACAATTAAACAAGAACTCTTAAAATCCCAAGCACAAAAGATGAACGAAAATAATTACCTGTCGGAAGGATCACGCCCAGGCATCTCTACAAAGAGATCATGGTCACATACTATTTGCAAAAATGTAAGTTTGCAGTCATGCAAAACAGATTGACAAGCCCCAGAGAACTTGTCCATGTACAAGGAAACCTGGTAGAGGATTGCACCAATTCATAGTTCAAAGCATAATCCTCCAATAATATAAAATGGAAATATAAATAACAATCCCATTTATGTAGACATATGAACCGAATCAGAAAATAAGCCCTCTCTCCTTTCATTTCCTTCTATATTTAAATAATATCAAAATAGTAGGTTCAAGGCATGTGATTGCAACTCACCCATCCTGAAAATGAGTAACCTAAAAAGTTTACTTCTACAAAAAAGTATTTATGGTAATATAAATTAAGCCAAAATGATGATGTCCAATGGTAAGAGCAGTATGCCTACCACCCAAAAGATCAGGGTTCAAATTCTCCTTCGAGGAGTGTTGCGTTAGGTAGCCAACGGCTACCATAAAAAAAGTCAGATCTTTTAAACTGGAATTGATAAAAATCCATGTATCAGACCCTACTTAAAGTGGGAGAAGGCTTTGCCATTTTTCTATAAATTAAACCAAAATGATGGTGTCCTCCATTCAATGTTAATTCCTATGTATTTAATTGGTAGCCTCTTTGACATGTACTTGCCCTCTTCTTAAAATCACACAACGTACATAAATTAAGAATAAAGAAGTGGACATTTACCAGTTCAAAAACTTGACGAGGCTCAACAACAGATAAAAGATCATAGCAAAAGAAAGCCAGGCTACTATTTAGGCGCTTTGCTAAGCTCAAACCCTTTTTGCATCTTTCGTGTACTTCTGTCAAGAGGCAGTCATATAGTTGCATTATGCATCTGAATGAACTCTCTTTCAGCTGTAAAGGCTGGATATCTTCACCTGAGCAAATATGAGAAGGTCAACGTACAAAGTGCTTAAGAAGCTCATCTCAAAACCAATCACAGTTCCCAACCAGCATAAAAGCATAACAAGCCAGCAGGAGAAATGCACTTAGATGATCACTCAATTTTTGTTGTGGTAATTATAACTCAACTCTTGTAACAGTGGCTTCTAAACATCAGGTTGATCCTGTTGGGTAACCAAATTTTGGTGGCTCACTTGCAATATTAGTATTTCCTCTAAAATTAGACATTATTTTTATTTTTTTCTGCAAGTGAAAGGATCCACATTTTTAATGGTGTGTTAGGTTAGCGGGTTAAGGCAGGTTAAACTGGTAGGGGGTAACCCGTTTTTGGGTTTTGGTGTTTGGATAGAGGGTTAAACTGGGGGTGGGTTAGAAGTGGGTCTGTTGTGATATGATTGTATTGAAGTTTGAAAAAGTGGGTATTTATTGTGATGTGATTGTATTGAAGTTTGGAAAAGTGAGTAGAAGTGGAGTAGTTTATAATTTTATATGATATGATGGTATAATATATTTGATAGGATTGATGATGTAAAATTGATTTATTTAATTTTTTAAAAAAGAATAAAGTGGGACCCACATGAGAGAGAGGGAGGGTGGGTTAAGGGGGGTAAACTCCCCAAATGGGAGTTTAACCCCCTTGCCGAACGGTACTGGCTTTGGAAACAAAAATCTAAAACATAGGGCCAGGCTGTTCTTCGGTGATGACAGAATGCTATTATGAGAATTCAAGCAAACAATACTAAACTAATATGTACCTGAAGGCAAGTTATGATAGAAAAGACGATTTTGTTCCAATGCCATAGATTTTACGATCAATTCCAAGAAAAACCATGCCATTGCCAGTACATCATCATAAACAGGCCCTACACGGTATCCTTTTGCCTGTGATGCAAAAATGGACACAATAGATTAAAAGGAAATAACCAGAAATCGCCAAGCAAGAACAGAGTTCAAATGAAAAATGAGAATCACATCCTTCCCCAATAATATAACAACCCACTGCTTACTTCTCATTCTTGCTGTTTCAGCAAAAATGATTAATTCCCAAAACAAGAAATCAGCAATTCAACCATAACAAAACGGAAGATATTGAGGTCCGCATGTGCTACTTGTAGATGCATTGTCCTGATGGAATGTCAACTAGTCAAGATGAAAACAAGAATCACAACCCGTGTAGGGAGGGGCCCTAAAATGTAAGGATTTCTATAGTTTCTTAGCTGGGTATTTGCATTGCCCAATTTTTGGATCCTGAGCAGTTAGCAGCTACACATCTAAGTCATAAGCGCTCTACGGCCCAAGAAATTTATTGCGACTCAACCGCTGGTTGTTGGAGTAATTGGTGCTCGAACTTCATTATTTCACGGCCATAAACACCAATAATAGAAAAGCTTCCAAGAAACAGTGTCATCGAGATGTGCTAACAAACATCCAATATGGTGGCCAAACCACAAAAACACGGCCCACCATCTTAACAAACGGAAAATGCAATATTATTATTGGATAAAAAGGGGGGTACAGATGCCATCTAAACCGTGTTTGCTTTGTATCCTGAAGGAAGTTGTTTTAAATTACTGGGGACCGGTTTTTCCAACAGATAACTAATGTAGCTTAGTTGAAGTAGATAGAAGAATCGTGATTAAAATACCTCTATAAACACCAGGCATTATTTGGAAGACCCAGGAACACCAGACAACCACATAACGTTCCAAAAATACTGGATACTAAATACAAAGATAGAAGTAATCCATACAAAAGGGGGTTTCCATGCAGAGCAATGTCAATTGTCAAATGCCTCAATTTACGTAAACAACAAGATTTTATTTTACCTTACTTCGAGTCAGGTTTCCCCATAGCGTGGGATTAAAATACCTCTATAGAAAGCAAGCATTTCTGGGAAGACCCAGGAACAGCCAGACAACCACATATCGTTTTAAAAATACTGGATATTAAATACAAAGACAGAAGTAATCCATACAAAAGGGGGTTTCCATGCAGAGCAATGTCAAATGCCTCAATTTACATAAACAATTGCAACATTTTATTTTACCTTACTTCTTGCCAAGCTTCCCCATACTGTGGTTAAACCATTATAAACCGGTGCTTGTCGGCCTCCAAAGTCATCAAAAGCATAATCAACATAGTTAACAAGAAACCGATTTCTTTCAGATCCATCAGAGGATTCTTGCTGCACTCTGCGTGGAAAAAGTATTCAGCACTGAAGAAAAATATATAATTTGTTCGCAAACAGGGGAGGGTGACTCATGATGGCCTATCGAAAGTATGTCCTTCAAATATCTTATAAAGAACGAATATTTTGTGGGACCTCATGTGATTCAGAAATCCACAAATATTGAAGCAAAGAATATAATGTTGAGGTATGAGTTATCTTCCTTTGTTGTTTTCCATATTATCCATTTATCTTATCTTCTTCTTGTAATTTGCCCAACATGTTCCTCTCCTATATAAGAGAATCCTAGGGCCTCTCATTAATGTAATCATTTCTTTTCCTTCTACAAGGTATCGGAGCGATGGTCCTAGACCAGAGTTCCCGTATCCCATCAAACCCTAACCCTACCCGCTTCACAGATCCAACCTCAAACTTATTCTTCAATAAAACGATCCAGGAAAGTCTAGAAAAATCATCGACAACAACAAGATAAAAACGGTGTCCCTGGTGATCAGGAACACGACTCGGACCCGAGATATTTAAATGAAGGAGCTCAAATAACTGAGAACTGCTCCGACTCCGAAGGGATGGAAAGGAGGAACGGTGATGCTTCGCAAGCTGGCATGCCTCATACTGGAAGAAGGATCTCATGGAAACCTGAGGGAGAACACAACATAGCTTCTGCAGAGTAAGGTGGCCAAAACGAAGGTGCCACAAATATTGCGAGACTGGTCCAATAGGTATAGTAGAAACACCATCATGAGGAGATTAGACTAGTCTGTAGAGTCCCGCTGCTCATGACCACATCCAATCACCCTGCCCGTATTTATTTTATCTACTTCTTGCAATTTGCCTAACAGGTTCCTCTCCTATATAGGAGAACCTTAGGGCCTCTCATTAATGTAATCACTTTACCTTCTACGCATACAATAATATAAATCTCTTGTATCAGCTGAATGACATGAAAAATCATCTACTTACCGAGTTAAAATATTAACCATAGCCCTGAAAGCGGCAACCTGCAAGAAAACAACAGTGAGAAACCAAATCCCAATACTGCATAGAGTGAAGAGCTTTCGAATTGAAAAATAAGAGGTTCAGAAATAGGAATACATATATATATATACATATATATATATATAATACGCAGTGTCTTGACTTTTCCAAAAATACATTTTATTACGTGGCTTAGTCAGGTAAAGCCATTCTCCCAATCGTCAGTAACAACCACTATCAGAAACATTACCGAAAATTAAAAAGTTGTGATTGATACTGCTGCATATTAGTGCAACTAAAAAACTTAGTGGTCCTTGAACTCAATTTCTCAAACAAAATGTTCATGAAAAATAATTTTCATTTTAGAATAGGCCCGTTGAAACGAGCAATAGACATATACTTCCAGCAAGCTTCATATGCACATTCCCATAAAGTGCACGCAACGGACATATGCTTCCAGCAAGCTTTATATACACCTTCCCTTCATTAGCATGCAACAGACGTATACTTCCAGAAAGCTTCATATGCACCTTCCCTTAATTTGCACGGACAAGAAAAACACCTTCATATAATGAAGCGTCACGGTAAGAGATCATAATGGAAATACGAGGAAGGGTGTTGCAGAAGATGAGAGGATGGCTGCAAGGATAAGAGGCAGGAGGGAACCAGAAAGAGCACAAGGAGGGCTGAGAGTTGTGTGGGGATGGGGAGGTTGGGGTTAAAATGTACAATAGTAGTAATTCTTGGGAAAAAGATCAAAATCTATATTCCAAAGAACCCTAGGGCACTCTTATAGAGGAGAAGTCCATGGGTAAATTACATAAGATGGAAGAAAAGAATATAAACTGTGAAAACAATACATAAACATAATAATCTTACATTTATATTATAGAGGAGAACTCTCGGTTTGCATGTATACTTTTGAAAGGGTCCTCTGAGAAAGGCCTTTATGAAAATGTTTGCAGTTTGTTCCCCTAATCTTACATGGGAAGTAGAAATAAAGCCTTTCTGAATAATGTCCTGTAGAAGGTGTGAAAAGAGAAGTTGTATTCTAGAACCCTCTCATATAGGAGAAAGGCTCTAGGGAGAAATTACATAAAGAAGACGGAAAAACAGGAGAATAGAAATAAAGACAAAGATATAGAATTCTCTCAACACTCCCCCTCAAGCCGGAGCATATATGTCTATCATGCTATGCTTGAAACAACAACGGTGGAAAGGACCCCTGGCGAGAGCCTTGGTAAACATGTCTGCAATCAGTTCTCCTGAAGCAACATGGGAGGTGGAAATAAACCCCTTTTGGATTAAGTCACGGGTATAATGACAATCAAGTTCCATGTGCGTTGTTCTCTCATGGAAGACTGGATTATTAGCTATAAAAAGAGTTGCTTGATTATTACATTTGAGATGCATTGGAAGAGGCACCTCAATTGCAAGATCAGTCAGAACGGACTTGACCGACATCATTTCCGTGCTCCTTTGAGTCATGACCCTAAATTCTAATTCAGCACTGGATCGAGCAACAACAATATGTTTCTTACTCTTCCATGAGGCCAATGAGCTGCCAATAAACATAGTGAAGCCTGATGTAGACTTCCTGTCCTTGGGACACCTAGCATAATCTGCATCTGCACATACAGTAACAGAGAGTGACGTGTCTCTTTTGAATAGGAGACCTGCACCTGGAGAAGATTTTAGATATCTTAAAATCATACAAACTGCATCCATATGAACTTGTCTAGGTTGCTCCATGAACTGGCTAATTCTGCTCACAACAAATGATATGTCAGGCCTGGTAATAGTAACATATAGCAACTTTACTACCAGCTCCCTATATCGTCTCTTATCTATCTCCTTAGAGTCATCATCATAGAGTCTATCTTTAGGAATTTAGGATCCATTGGTGTAGCAGCAGGTTTGCATCATGTCATACATGCCTCAGCCAGAAGATTAGTAACATACTTCCATTGTGTCATAATCATACCCTGCTGACTGCGTGCAAACTCCAAGCCAAGAAAATAGCGTAACATGCCAAGATCCTTGGTCACAAACGGTCGTCCAAGGAACTCCTTAGTTGCTTGAATACCCTGTTCATTGCTACCAGTAGCAACAATGTCATCCACATAAATCAGAACAACAGTTGTACCTCCCGAAGTCCTCTTAAAAAAAAGATAATAATCCGCAGTAGATCTGACAAAACGATTTTGTTCAATCAACTCTGAGAGCTTCTGAAACCAAGCCCTCAGACTCTACTTGAGGCCATATATAACCTTGTGAAGTCAACACAACATACTAGACTCCCCCTGAGCAGCAAACCCCGGTGGATGCTGCATGTAAACTTCTTCCTGCACATCACCATACGAGAAAGCATTTGTAACATCCAACTGGAAAAGCGGCCAGACGCGCACCACAACAACTGCAATGAGGATCCGCAATGTACAGTGGCGTGCAACTGGTGAAAAGGTATCATGGTAGTCCACCCCATACGTTTGGGTGAACCCACGAGCAACCAACTTGGCCTTATTTTTGTCAACTATACCATCAGCACGGTGTTTCACAGTGAACACCGACTTGCTGCCAACAATAGATGCACCTGGAGGAGCCTGCACAATGCTCCATGTACCTCGAGATTGTAAAGCGGCCATCTCATGTTCCATAGGTAGATGTCACTGACTACTCTACAACGCCGCCTGATAAGAATGTGGTATCTCCACTACTGACAACCCGAGAACGAACTTCTGAAAGTCTTCGGAAAGACGATCCATGACAAACAGGAAGCAAGAGGATGCATAGTGCATGCACGTTTTAGCTTCCGTAGAGCAATAAACATGTAGATCTTCAGTACTCACAGGAGATGGAGAATCTTGGTCATCCTGCACCTCACGTTGTACGTGCAAATCGCCTATTGCCATTAGAAGAACTCAAATGTTCAGAACATACCTCAGGCGTGATGGATGATTGGTGAGGCACATGAGCACGTGGTCGACGCTGATAAACCTCTGGAAAGAATGGAGGTGGAGGAGGTGGCGGCGGTGGTGTAGGAGACGTAAGAGGTGTGGGGAAGGAGGAGGTGCTGAGGATTGTAGATTAGAGATCAGCGGTAGAGGCATATAGACCTCTTCCCCATCTTCAGAAGAAACACGCTTGTCACCTGTAGGAGAGAAATAAATAATAGACTCAAAAAAAGATACATCAGCACTAACGTAGTACCTTCGTCGAACAAGGTCGAAACAACGATATCCCTTTTGGGTCTTGGAGTACCGAACACACATTCGACAGCTCTAGGAGAGAGCTTGTCAAGATCAGGGGGCATCTGATGAACGAAAGCCACTGAACGAAATACTCGAGGCGTGAGAGAGAGAGAAGATCTATCTCGTGAAATGCAATCAAGAACGGGATCTTTTCTCCCATAACTGAAGAAGGCATGCGATTAACAAGATAACAATTAGTTAGAACCGCATCCCCCCAGTATCAATGAGGAGCATGGCTCTGAATCAAAAGAGTCCTTGTAACGTCCAGAAGATGGCAGTGTTTTCTTTCAGTCACCCCATTCTGTTGGGAAGTATATGCAGAAGATGTTTGGTGGACAATACCATGAGACACAAGAAATCTAGTACGCTGATTAGTACAAAACTCCAAGGCATTGTCAGAACGTATATAGTTGATTTTTGTTGAAAAATGTTCCTTATTATATTAATGAAGGATTGAATAACAGGACCAGCATCAGATTTATTTTTAAGAAGAAAACCCCATGACAACCTTGAAAACTCATCAACAAAAATGAGATAAAATCTATGCCCCCGATGATCATGGACACGACTAGGACCCCGAATATCAAAATGAACTAACTCAAGCAGACCATGACTGCTTCGACCCTAACGACTCTGGAATGTAAACCGATGATGCTTCCCAAGCTGGCAGGCCTCACACTGAAAGGTAGAACGAGGGGAAATATGAAGAACGTGACATAACTTTTGCAGAGGAAGATGACCAAAATGAAGATGCCACATGTAAGGAGAAGCAGACCTAGTGCGAATGAAAGAAGCATATGTATAAGGAGATTGCACAAGTCTGTAGAGACATCCTTGCTCACGGCCAGTACCACCCGTTAGAATGACCTGAAACACAAGAGCAAACGGATCAAAAACGGTACGATAATGTAAGTCCTTGGTAATTTGACTAATAGATAATAAATTCATTGAAAGCTCAGGAGCATAAAGAACATTATGAAGTCTCATTGCAGGACTTAGTTGCACGTCCCCCAGACCGGTAATGGGAGAATGTGTCCCATCAGCTATTACAACAGATCGTCCGAGCTGAGTTGGACTGAAAGCATTAAACTGACTTCGATCACCATAGAAGTGATGGGATGTACCTGAGTCCATAATCCATTATGACAAATCTGCCATGTAACAACTAGTGAAGGCATATGTTATACCTGATGAAGATGCAACATCATGGACAACTACCTCTAATGAACCTGAGGAAGAGATAGATGGTCCAGAAGTAGGTATGATCTCTTTGAGTCTGGCCACAAGTTCGCCAAATCTCTGATCAGCAACAGGAGAAGGACTCCCAACATGTTGAGTCTGTTCAACAACTCTAGCAGAAGCAGGAATGCTTTATATAGCAGGTTTCCTCACAGTAATCAGTCCTGTGGTAGAAGGTACACGGTTGACGGGGTCGGCCACCCCCTCCTCTGCCACAGTAAGATCCTCCCCTACCATGATATGGAGTAGGGTCCCCCCTACCACGAGATGCGGCCATGGCTGATGATGTCTGAGACTGCACATTACCACCAAAGGATATAGATAGCCTACTCAGTCTGCGGTATGCCTCCTCCATTGGAGGTATGGTAGCATCTCTAAGAATCTGGGCACGAGCTGAGTCATATTCAGGACCAAAGGCCTCTAAAAAGACCCCAGTCATCACAGAGTCTCTATAAGGCTTAAGCTGCTCTGGGGTAGCAGTCAAGGGAGTGTAGCCGTGTAGCTTCTCAAACATGCCCCTCAAACAAGTGTAGAGGGTATGGAGGGGTCGACCATTCTGCTTAGACGTAAATATATCATGCTGAAGCTGAAGTATCTTTGACTCATTCTTCGATGGAGAGTATGTCGCTGCCAGAATGTCCCACATAACCTTTGCAGTAGGCTGGCTCAGTATATCATTTGCTATCTCTGAAGATACGGTCCCAGATAGCCAAACATGTGTATAGACATCGTCTGCCTCACACGAAGCATTTATCCAAGTCTTGTCACTTGGCTCCTCCATCGTGAGGATGCGCATCTTACCATTACATTGCATCAGACACATGAACTGCATCGCCCATAGTTCATAGTTTGTTCCATCCATCTTGACGATGGGGGCTGAACTTTGAAGGCCCCCCAGGGATGGAACATCGGCTTTGTTATCAACCATGATGACAACTATCACCAAGACTAGGACTGCAACAAATAAGACTTATGTCTACACTGACATATGGGAAGATGGTTGTGGGTGTAGACTCATATCACAACCTCTTCCATTATTTGAAAACACCTTTGGGTAACTAGGGTGTTTTTAGATGATCACGCCACATCCTAAAGGCCCAAGAGAAGACCTAAACCAAGATGAATGGCAGCAGCACGGGCAATGATGACGGCCTACAAGGAACGACGACAGCAGCCCGAGAGGCGACAATAACCCGAGATGAACGGGTCGCGAGAGGCTGCAAAAGCCCGAGAAGGGCGGTGGCAATCAACGAGGGCCCCGCGAGGGGAGCCCGAGCAGCGGTGGCGGCAACCCGCGAGGGGAGCCCGAGCGGCAGCAACCCGCGAGGGGCGGTGGCGCGTGTGGCTCCTTGCGAGTAGAGGCGGTTTTCAGTGGGGAGGGGATAAGGTTAGGTCACAGACTCCGGTCTAGGACCGTCGCTCTGATACCATGTAGAAGGTGTGAAAGAAATGTTGTATTCTACGCAACCCTAGAACCCTCTTATATAGGAGAAAGGCTCTAGGGAGAAATTACATAAAGACGGAAAAAAATGACAAATATAAATAAAGACAAAGATATAGAATTCTCTCAATATGTCCCGTGTACTCCAATATCGTGAAGTGTCAATCTACTTCAATATGTTTAGTTCTCTCATGAAAAATATGATTATTTGCAATAAATAAGGCTGTATGATTATTACTGTAATTGCATAGAAAGTGGCACATCAATATATAAGTCAGCTAAAATAGCTCGGACTCTGTGTTTCCTTGTGCCATAGCTCTATATCAAGGCCTTAAATGTCGGTTTCAGTTACCATTTCGGTGACGACCAAAACAGTATTTCGATGGAATTTCGGTGGAAACTTCGATCATTTCGGTCATTTTTTGTACTAGGACCCCCATATTTCGGTCAATTCGGTCGAATTTCGATTTCGACTGGATATCGATATTCGACAGAAATTCGACGGAGTTTCGCTGAAATTTGAGGCCATGCTCTATATTCTGATTCAGCACTAGACCTTGCAACCACGGTATGTTTCTGTTTCTTCCAAGACACCAAAGAGCCGCCAACAGATATAGCAAAACATGAGGTAGCCTTACTATCCTTAGGACATCCTGCATAGTCTGCATCTACGCAAGCTGTGATAGTGAGAGATGTTCCTTTTCTGAACAACAATCCTGCACCTGGGGATGACTTCATGCACCTCAAAATCATATGGAATGCATCAATATGTACCTGTCTGGGCTGCTCCATGAATTGACTAACCTGACTAACAACAAATGAATTGGGTGATGGTGGTACAGGAGGTGGTGAAGGCGAAGCAACATGTGCATCTAGAGGTGGTGATGGACTTGTAGGAGGAGGTGGCATGTAGTTCTCATCATCTGAATCAGATGAAGTCAATCTATCTCACGTAGGAGAAAAATATATCACCGACTCAATAAATGAGACATCAACACTAACATAATATTTCATCCACAATGGATCATAGCATCTATATCCCTTCTGTGTACCGGAGTACCAAACGAAAACACGTTTGGCATCTCTAGGAGAGAGCTTGTCGATACCAGGAGACAACTGATGTACAAAGGCAACCAAGCCAAAAACACAAGGAGTGAGTGAGAACAATTCCTTCTCGGGAACGCCAAGTGAGAACGAAAGTTTAGCACCCAATACAGATGAGGGCATGCAATTCACAAGATAACAAGCAATAAGAATCACATCACCCCAGAACGAATGTATAGCACGACCCTGAATGAGAAGAGTTCGAGTAACATCAAGGGGTGATTCTTATGTTCTGCAACATCATTTTGTTGGCATGTGTAGGCACATGAAGTTTGATGAACAATACCACGAGATGAGGATTGTGAGAGTGCAAGAGTACAAAACTTCAATGCATTGTCAGTTTGCACAAATTTGACTGCAGAGGGAAAGATATTCTTTACTTCATTGACAAAGGATTTTATTACATTTCTCGTCTCAGATTTATTTTTTAATAAGAAAACCCATGACAAATGAGAGAAATCATCTACAACCACTAGATAAAATCCGTGTCCTTGGGGATCAAGTACACGACTCAGACACCAAATGTCTACATGAGTCAACTCAAAAAGAGCGCTACTGCTTCGATCCTGACGACTAAGAAAAGCAGGCCGGTGATGCTTTCCGAACTGACACGCTTCGCACTGGAAGGATGAGTGGGGTAGGATCTGAGGAAGAGTGTGACACATCTTCGAAGGGGAAGGTGACCAAAGCGTAGGTGCCACATAAATGGAGATACCGGTCCTGAAGGATAAGAAGATAGACCAGCATAAGGAGTACAGACCAATCGATAGAGGCCGCCTTGCTTACGACCACAACCAATCATCTTGCATGTAAGAATGTCCTCAAATATAAGGGAAGATGAATAAAAAAATTGTACAACATTGTAAATCCTTCATAATTTGACTAATAGACAATGAATTCATTAAAAATCAGGAGCAAGAAACACATTCTGTAGACGTATTGAAGGCGTCAAATTGATCTCCCCCTATCCTGCAACTGAAGAATGAGTCGCATCAGAAATGATAACTAATCTGTTAGGGGGAACCTATCCATATTCAACAAACGGACTCTTGTCTCGACACAAGTGATGGGACGCCACGGAATCCATAATCCACTATGTAATATCAGATGTATGACAACTGGTAAGAGCGTAGATGCTACTTGAGGTACTGACAGAAGCAGATGATGTAACATCTGAATGACCTCCCTACACAGGAGAGGGGGCATGAGAACCAACAAGGGGCATAATCTCCCGTGATCGAGCCACAAAGTCGTCAAACCTCTGATCAGATGTAGGAGCAGCGCGGGGCTCGACCTGCTCAGCAACACAAACAGATGCGGGAAAGCCATGCTTGGAGTAGCATGTATCCTTTAAGTATCATGGATGGTGTTGATATGTGCATGGCTAACGAAAACGACCTCCTCTACCACGCGGTCCACAACCAAGAATCTGAGAAGAGCCTCCCCTACCGCAGGATGCGACCAATGCAGAAGACATCAGGCTAGAGACAGACAATGGGACAATGATCCTGATGAGTATGTGGTAAGTCTCTTTCATGGGGGAATAATAGCATCTGCAAGTATCTGTGATCAAGCAGCATCATACTCTGGATCAAGTACTGCTAGAAATACAATAACCTTAGTGGTGTTCCTGTATACCTTCCGCTCCTCAGGGGTAGCAACAAGAGGTATAAAACAGTGGAGCTTCTCGAATAAGCCGTGAAGATACGTGTATAGAGAATGAAGACGTGCAACAATTGTAGGATTTTCAACTCATTCCTTGCTTGGGAATAGGTGGCCGCGAGAACGTCCAACATCGCCTTGACGGTAGACTGATGTAAAACATCACTGGCAATCTCTATCGTCAATGTACCAGATAACCAAACACGTGCATAGGTATCGTCCACCTCCCATGAGGCGTTCACACCAGTTTTCTCAACCAACTTATCATCGGTAAGAATAGGTTTCTTACCGGCAGATTGCAAAAGGATCATGAACTGCATGGCCCATAATTCATAATTTGACTCGTCCATCTTGACTATCAGTGCTGGACCTCGGAAAGCATCTGTGACGCGGATATCAACCTTATTTTCTGACATATTGCCGGATTGAGAAAAAAAACTAGGTCTTGTAGTCGGAAGAAGATTCATCTACACAAACTGTTAGAAAATAGGAAGCGAAAGCGGAATCGGAAATAAAGATAAAGAAATTAGATTACAAAGGATTTTTACGTGGAACTCTACTCCATGATGAGCGGAATGAAACCACGGGAGAAGGCCTCAAAGGGTCAGGTTTGTCTATTGACTTTCTCAATGGATACAGGAGGTCTGGGGCTCCTTATATAGCCTCCACAGAGCCTCCAAATCCCACCACTGGTAGATGTGGGACTAAACTCTTGGATGGGTAAATGGATCCTGGAGAGATCCATTTACCCATCTCTCTCATAAGTGACGCATACAATGAATATTCCAACACTCCCCCTCAAGCTGGAGCATGCAACAAACAGAAAGAAACTAAACTCACGCTACAGGACACTAAAGATAATATCAACCCAACGCGCACAACTGTTGTTGTCGAGGACGTTACTTCTCAAGTCGTGCACATATCAACACAATATGTGGACAACTGCTCCATCTCTGAAAAAAAGGGCCGAACTGGAAAAGGCCGTGGAAGTGCAATCCTCGTCGGAGTCCACGGTCGCTGGAGAATGGAATCTGAAAAGTCTCCTCGTCGGAGAACTGGGTCTCTCCCATCTGACACAGAGAATGACACACTGCTCTGGAGTACCTATGATACCACATAAAAACCCTTGCCCACATGGCATAGGGAATGGTCATCTACTCTGGAGCCCCTATGGCTCACATGAAAACCCTATTGGGAAAAAAGACATATTTATTCCATCAGCCCTAGGCTCTCTTATACAGGAGAGTAGCCTATGGGTAAATTACATAAAGAGTACGGTAGGAACTGGAAATGACTAAAGAGTATATAATTCAATAATATATGTTAACACTTCCCCTCAAGATGGAGCATAGATATCAATCATGCTCAGCTTGGATGCACACTTTTGGAACGGGCCTCGTAGTAATGCCTTGGTGAAGATATCTGCAGTTTGATTCTCTGAACTGACATGGGATGTAGCAATGAATCCCATCTGGATCATATAAAGTGACAGTCAACTTCAATGTGCTTGGTTCGTTCATGGAATGCTGGATTGTTTGCAATGAACAAGACCGCCTGATTGTCACATTCTAAAGCTATAGGAAGTGGAACTTCTATATGTAAATCTGTAAGCACAGCCTTTACCAACATCATTTCTGTGCTAACCTGGGTCATAGTCCTATATTCAGATTCAGCACTAGACCTTGCTACCACAGTTTGCTTCTTGCTCTTCCATGAGATTAGGGACTGTCCAACATATACCGCAAACCCCGACGTAGATTTCCTGTCCTTGGGACACCCTGCATAATCTGCATCTGCACATGCTGAGATAGAGATCGTTTTGCCTTTCTTGAACAGCAAACCCGCACCTGGAGATGACTTGAGGTACCTGAGTATCATATGTATGGCATCCATATGAACCTGGCGTGGTTGCTCCATGAACTGGCTCACTCGACTTCTTGCAAAGGATATATCGGGCCTAGTGATAGTGACATACAGAAGTTTGCCCACAAGTTTTCTGTATCTTCTCTTATCCACCTCCTCTGTATCATCATCATATAGCTTCATACTAGGGTCCATTGGTGTGCTAGCAGCTCGGCAACCAAGCATTCCATTGGTGTACTAGGTGGATGTTGCATGTAGACTTCCTCTTGTAGATCACCATATAAGAAGGCATTCTTCACATCCAACTGATAGAGAGGCCACTCACGAGTAACTGCAACTGACAGCAGAATCCGTAGAGTAGAATGGCGGTCACTGGCGAAAATGTATCAAGGTAGTCCACCCAGTATGTCTGTGTAAAGCCACGAGCAACAAGGCGAGTCTTGTATCTGTCAATACTGCCATCTGCATTCTGCATGACTGTAAATACACACTTGCAGCTCACGGGTGACACATCAGCAGGTAAAGGAACCAAACTCCACGTTCCTCTAGACTGGAGTGCTGCCATTTCTTCCTCCATTGCTCGATGCCACCTGTTATCCTTCAGAGCGTCTTGGTAATTCCGGGGAATAGTTACAGCTGACAATGCGACTGCAAAGTTCCTGAAACCTCACGTTAGTCGATCAAACGACACAGAAGCTTCTAAAGGATATGACGCGCAACTCCTTTTCGATTTTCGTATAGCAATAGAAACATCTAAATCAGTTGTATCCCCGTTCGTCCTATGTAACACATCCTGCTCAGAAACATCATCAGATCCATCAATAATAATATCTTCAGAACATACCTTAGGCGAGCTCGGTGATGAGCATGACCATGAGCTGAGGCAGGCCTGCAGGTGTAATGATATGGTAGTGGTGAAACAGGTATAGTAATGGGAGGTGCAGAAGATGGTAACGGTTCTGGTAATGGTGGTGGTGGTGATGGTAGTGGTGGTGGTGACATGTAAATGGCATCAGTATTAGCTGGAGGTATCAACTGATAACCTGGTGCTGAAAAATACATGACAGATTCAAAAAATGTGACATCTGCGCTAACAAGATACCGCCTGCGCAATGGATCATAGCACTTGTACCCCTTCTGAGTTCTGGAGTACCCAACGAATACACACTTGACAACCCTAGGAGAGAGCTTGTCAGCACCAGGAGACAACTGGTGGACAAAGGCAACCGAGCCAAACACACGAGTGAGAGAAAATAGCTCTTTTCCAGGGAAGACAAGGGAGAACGGAATTTCTTCACCTAGAACTGATGACGACATATGATTGATTAGGTAACATGCAGTAAGAACAACGTCACCCCAGTAAGAATGAGGAGCATGACTCTGTATAAGGAGTGACCTGGTGACATCTAGTAAGTGACGATGTTTCCTTTCAATAATCCCATTCTGTTGGGAGGTATAGGCACAGGATGTCTGGTGGATAATCCCCTAGGATGAGAAATAACTGGCTAAGGCATGAGTACACAACTCCAGGGCATTGTCACTTCTCACAATTTTAACGGATGCAGAAAAAACATTGCGAATCTCATTAAGAAAATTGATAATAACATTTCCTGCTTCAGATTTATTCTTTAACAAAAATACACATGACACACGAGAGAAGTCATCCACAATAACTATATAGAACATGTGTCCCTGATGATCAGGAACACGACTCGGACCCCAGATATCAATATGAAATAACTCAAACTTGGTGGTACTACTCCGACACTGACGACTGGGATAGACCGATAATGCTTTCCCAACTGACACGCCTCGCATTGGATAGATGTGTGAGGCAAAACCTGAGGTAAAATACGACGCAACTTCTGAAGCGGCAGATGTCCAAAGCGCAGATGCCATAGTAGAGGAGAGATGGGTCCAGTAGGTAGAGATGAGATTCCAGCAAAAGAAGTCTGACACAGGCGATAGAGGCCTCCTTGCTCATAGCCACGCCCAATCACGTTGCCCGTAAGGATGTCCTGAAAAACAAGAGAAGATGGATCAAAAATCGCCCGACACTGTAAGTCCTTCGTAATTTGGCTGATAGATAATAAATTCATTGAAAAATCAGGTGTGTGTAACACATTCTTGAGCTGCATAGATGATGTCAGTCTAATCTCCCCCTGACCAGTAATCGAGGAATGTGTGCCATTAGCAATGACCACTGTTCGACCTGGAGGGATCTGTCTGTATCCTGTAAGTAGACTTTGATCGCCACATAAGTAATGTGTAGCGCCAGAGTCCATAATCCAAGCTAAAGTATCTGATTCACTACTAGTAAATGCATGTGTGCTACCTGATGTACTGGTAGATGCAGAGGCTGATGCAGCAACATCCGGATGGCTCTCAGTAGTGGGTGATGGGCCTGATGGAGGAATAATGCCCCTTAGACGGGCAACAAGATCATCAAAGCGTTGATCCAAAGAGGCAGCAGATGGAGGCTCTATCTGCTCAGCGACTCGTGTAGAAGCAGGAAACCCATGCTTAGAGTAGCATGTGTCTTCAGTATGTCCGGTGCGATGGCAGTAGGTACATGTGGGCCGAGTACGGCCTCCTCTACCACGAACGCCACGGCCACGGGTATGATAATGACCTCCACGGCCTCTATTGGCAACCATGGCAGAGGCAGTCTGGTTTGAAGCTGTAGAGGGAACAGTGATCCGATTTAATCTGTGAAAGGCTTCCTCCATAGGAGGAATAGTAGAATCTGCCAAGATCTGAGACTGTGCTGCCTCATACTCAGGATCAAGGGCAACGAGAAAAACTCCTACCATAGTGGCATTCCGGTAGGTCTTCTGTTGCTCTGGTGTTGCTGTCAGGGGCATGAAGCTATACAGCTTCTCGGACATCCCTCGTAGAGATGTGTACAATGAGTGTAAAGGACGTCCATTCTGCTTGATAGTGAATATATCATGCTGGAGTTGCAGAATCTTTGTCTCATTCTTTGCTTGAGAACATGTGGCGGCCAGAATATCCCATATATCTTTGGTTGTGGGCTGATGAAGAATGTCATTGGCAATCTCGATTGCCAGAGTTCCAGATAGCCATACTTTGGCATATGCATCATCTGCCTCCCACGAGGCATTAACTCCGGTCTTCTCAGCAGGCTCTTCTTCAGTAAGAATGTGTTTCTTACCAGTTGACTTCATCATACTCATGAACTGCATAGCCCACAGTTCATAGTTCGAACCATCCATCTTCACAATTGGCGCTGGACCTTGGAAGGCGCCTATAGATGTAATTTCTGCCTTGCTTTCTGACATACTGATAACATAAGACTGGAGTGATAGACTGAAGATAAGATCGTCTACACGGACATAGACGGATTTAGTTGCATGTATAGACTCAAGCAACCAAACCCATTACTTTGCAAGCCTTTGTGTTCGCCGGAGTCAAGGGCTTCAGACGATCACTTGTAGGGACCACTCGTCGGGCACGTGAAGGTTACTCGCACGAATCACGTGCATAGATGGCGCACACAGCACGCCGATTCACCGTGCGCAGGGATTCAACGTGCACAATGCACATATATGGAGCAAGCAAGGAGGCGATGAGCTCTGTGCCCTAGTGCACGGAGGCGCACAGAACACTGTGCCCTAGAACACGGAGGCGCACAGTGCGCAGAGCACACACACATGAAGTGCGCGAGGATTAGCCGTGCACCGTGCGCAGAGACGAACTCGCATCGTGCGCAGTACACAGATGAGTAGAGGCGTAGGGCATGCAGAGGCAAAGAGCGCGTGGAGGCAGAGGGCGCACGGAGGCGAAGGTGCGAGGGCTTGAAGGTGGGGCTAAGGTTAGGGTTTGGCTCGAGAACTCCGGTCTAGGACCGTCGCTCTGATACCATGTTGGGAAAATAAGAGGACATATTTATTCCATCAGCCCTAGGCTCTCTTATATAGGAGAGTAGCCTATGGGTAAATTACATAAAGAGTACGGTAGGAACTGGAAATAACTAAAGAGTACATAATTCAATAATATATGTTAACAAACCATGGCCGACAAAACAAGAATAATGATGGGGACCACAATAAAAGATGGCATACTTCAGCATATTTGAAAATGAGACCGCATACATGTGCGTGTCTGAAACTGAGGAAGACTCGGAAACCATCTGACGTCGAGTCTGAATCTGCGCATCATACTGTGGACTCGAAATCTGAACATCGAGTCTGAATTGCGCGTGGAAAATCTTCATCTGAAAACTGTAGAGTCTGAACAACTGGTTGGCCTGGAATCTGACATCTGAATCTGGATCATGGAACAATGGTGTGGAGAAAAGAAGAGAAGAATATTGTGTGTTTATTCTGTGAGGTCTAGGGGTCCTTATATAGGACTAAACCCTAGGGTGCTAAGAGGAGAACTTACATAAATACCTTTGTGGGGTTACATAGGGAAACAATACATAAGGAAACAGTGATA
Organism: Ottelia alismoides; assembly: GCA_037367405.1. NCBI lineage: Eukaryota > Viridiplantae > Streptophyta > Magnoliopsida > Alismatales > Hydrocharitaceae > Ottelia > Ottelia alismoides. Next base: position 702,364 of record JAZKJV010007699.1, read on the forward strand.
CATAAGGAAATAGTGCATAAGCAAACAAAGACAAATAAAGAAACAACAATATACGGTAATCTTTAACATATACGGTAATCTCTAACACTCCCCCTCAAGTTGGAGCATATTCATCAATCATGCCCAACTTGGAAGTTATCCAGGAAAGCCGCTTCTTAGTCACTGTCTTGGTAAAAATATCAGCAAGTTGAAGATCTGTTGGAATGTGCGGCGTGGTTATCTTCCCTCCTCGTACAGCATCTTTGATAAAGTGACAATCAATCTCAATATGTTTTGTTCTCTCATGGAACACAGGATTGGTAAAAATGTAGGTAGCTGATTTGTTGTCACAGTACAAGGGAATAGGAGTTGATGTAGCAGCATTTAGTTCTTGTAGAAAAGTGAGCAGCCACGTGATATCACATGTAGCGTGAACCATTGCTCTATATTCAGCTTCAGCACTAAATCTTGAAACAACTGCTTGTCTCTTGCTGCTCCAACTAACCAGGTTTCCTCCTACCATCATGGCATATCCAATTGTAGATCGACGGTCTTCAGGAGAGCTTGCATAATCGGTGTCAGCATATGCAGTGAGATTTGTGTGACCATTTGCCCCATAGAAGATTCCTCATCCTAGCGAATCTTTTAGGTAGCGAAGGATTTGAAGAACATCTTGTCAATGGTTGTAGCATGGTTTCTCCATATATTGGCTGGCTCTACTTAAAGCATAGGATATATCAGGTCTAGTAATTGTAAGATATAGAAGTTTGCCAACCAGGCTCCTATATCGTGTAGTGTCTTCAAAGAGAGGATCATTGGATGCAGAGTGTTTTCTAGGCTCTGCTGGAATTCTTGAGGGTTTGCACCCAAGTAATCTTGCCTCAGTTAGTATATCAAGGCAGTATTTCCTCTGCGACATATGTAAGCCTTTCTTAGTACGTAGAGCTTCTATGCCTAGAAAATAGCGAAGTTGTCCAAGATCCTTGGTGACGAATACTTTTTGTAAGAAATCCTTGGTTTCTAGTATCCCTTAGTCATCATCTTCATTAATAATCATATCATCTACATATACAACAAGAATTACAGTACCAGTCTACCATCTCCTGACAAAAATCGAATAGTCAGACGTAGTCCTCTGGAAGCCCATGGTGTCAATTTCTGTACTCAGTCTATCAAACCAAGTTGTTGGCCTTTGCTTTAGTCCGTAGATGGCTTGTTGAAGTCGGCATACATACTCCCCCTCGACTTCGTAACCTAGGGGTTGTATCATGTAGATTTCTTCGTCAAGCCCTCCATATAGAAATGCATTCTTGACATCTAACTGAAACATAGGCCACCCTTTGTTCGCAGCCACAGAGATGATAGTTCGTATGGATCCCATTCTAGCCACAGGGGAGAATTATTCGAAGTAGTCTACCCCGTATGTTTGAGTAAAGCCTTTTGCTACAAGTCTTGCCTTTAAACGATCAATAGAACCGTCAGGGGACTGCTTTGTAGTGAAAATCCAACGACATGCAACTGGTTTACATCCAAGAGGGCATTTAACAAGGTCCCATGTTTTTCTAGACTGTAATGCTTCCATTTCTTCATTCATTGTCATTCTCCATCCCTCATCTTATATTGCACTATGATCATCTTTGGGAACAGAAATAGCCATTATAGCATCTGCATATCTTTTGTCAGAGCAAGATAACCCATTAGTAGAGGTGAAATGAGATATTGGATGAAGTGTACATTGCCTCTTTGTTCTACGTAGAGCGATCGGAAGCTCCTAAGGACTATCCGGGGTAGTATTAGTAGGAGCACTCGAGGATGGCACAGTTTCCTGCAACAGTGCAATAGGTAAATGAACATGAACAGGATTAGACACAGCTCTTCTTTTATACACAATTGGTGGAGGAGGAAACTGAAGGGGAATATCGGACACTGTCTGAGTAAAGAAGTTGTTTTGTTCAAAGAAGGTGACATCAAGAGAAACGTAATAACATATTTATCCTTTTTGAGTATCACAATACCCTAGAAAAACACATTTGATAGCGCGGGCAGATAATTTGTCAGAGGTATGGAAATTATGGACAAAGGTTGTGCATCCAAAAATTCGTAAGGGCAGAGGGAAAGGTTTCTCCTTGGGATATAGCAAGTTGAAAGGAGTGGATCCATGTAGAGAAGCAGAGGAACCCTGTTTATAAGATGAACAACAGTAAGAATAGCATTGCCCCAATATATCTTGGGAACATTCATATGGGTGAGTAAGGATCGAGCAATATCAAGAAGGTGTCTTAGTTTTCTTTCAGCAATCCCATTTTGTTGGGATGTATATGGGCAAGAAGTTTGATGTATGGTACCGTGGGAGGCAAAAAAGGTTGTCAAGTCATTCTGAGTAAATTCCAGAGCATTATCAGAACGAAAGATTTTAATAGTAGTGGAGAAATTTTTTTTTGACATAATGAAAGACGTTCTTGACAATGATATTAACTTCTGAACGTTCTTTTAACAAGAAAACCCAAGATAAGCGACTGTAGTCATCCACAAAAATAGCAAAGTACTTATGACCACTAATAGTTCGGACCGGACAAGGTCCCCAAATATCACAATGAATTAGGAAGAAAGGAGTAGTGCGACGATGCTCAGTTCTGGCAGGAAAGGAAACTCTATGATGTTTTCCGAACTGACATACTTCACATTCAAAGGGTTTTAGCATAGATAGTTCGCGAAACATCATAGAGAGAGCTTTGAAAGAAGGATGTCCCAGACGAAGATGCCATAGAAGGGGATCTTGAGAGATGGAGGTAGCACTAGCAAAGCTGGAAGTAGACAGGTTGTTGAGGTAATATAGGCCATTTCTCTCATGTCCCCCATCAAAAATCTGCCTCGTCCGGATGTCCTGAAAATAGCAGCAGAATTCATCAAAAATAACACGACAATGTAGCTCAAGACATAGCTTCTGAACAGATAAAAGACTAAGTGGGAAAGCAGGAGCACAATGCACATCTGTCAGTCGAAGTTTGTTGGAGAAGTCAATAGTTCCAACAGTAGTAACGGGAGAATGATCCCCATTGGAAACACGAACGCTCTTTATAGTGGTAGAGGGTTGAGATGAGGTGAGTAGACTTGCATCTCCCGTTAGATGAGTGGAAGCACCAGAATCAATAATCCAAGCATGTTTGGTAACAGAGACTGAGTTGGCTACTGTACTTGAGGTAGTGGTAAGGCTAGCAGTAGCAGCAGATGTGGTCGTGTCTTTGGTTGAGGGAGCTGAATCATTGAGAAGTTGCCGCAGACGAGTATATTCAGAAGCAGTGAATGGAGTCTGTTGTCCATCTGTACTCTGAGTAGTTGTATCATTGTTCATATCATGTGATTCGTCGTCATAAGTGTTATGAGCACTTGGTTGCTTGCCAAATGTTGCCCAGACCGCTCAGAGGGATGATTCATGCGACCACAGTGTACGCATGCAGGATAACGACCAGTAGAAGAATCACGACCACGACCTCATCCAAGGTCACGTCCACGACCTAAGTCACGTTCGCGGCCACGACCTTGACCTCCAGGATAAGGCTGTCGTCCTCAGTACCCAGATGAATAGTGGGTTGTTGTCTCTGTAGAAGAATGAACCAGAGAATTTTAAACTGGAGCCTCCAGTTCCTGTAGTCGACCGAATATGGTTTCGATTGTAGGCAATTTATCTGCCATAAGAAATTGATCTTTTGCAATTTTGTACTTCGGGTGAAGCCCTGAGAGGAACCTATAGACCTTCCACTCAGCACGTTCGCCTATTTGTTTATCACAACATGCAGGTTGAAACATAAGAAGTTCTTCAAACAGGCTTGTAAGTGTCCGGTAGTATTCCGTTAGAGTGGCCTCTTCTTGATTAGTAGACCAGATTCTTGTGTATATATCAGAAAGACGAGACTTGGTTGTTTTCTGGGAATATGTGTGCTGGAGATTTTCCCACATGGCTTTAGCAGTATCTTTATATAAGAGATTTGCAGCAATATTTGGATCTACACTATTTGTCATCCAAGTAATTGCCTGGCAATTATCGACAAACCAGGCTTCATAATCTGCATCAGTGGTAGCAGGAGGAGTCTTCGTGAAGATGGCACTCTTTCGTTGGCCACCAATAAATATCTTGAGGGATCTAGACCAAAGAACATAGTTTTTGGAGCCTTTCAACTTGATAAATGTGTCTTGTACCAACAAAGAAGAAGGAGGATACATAGGCTTGGTCTCGGTGGACGTCATGATAACGTCTCTAGGTCAAGAAAAAGTGACCCAGATGAAGTTGTAGTTGATCCGTAGAACCGCCTTAGTTGCACATTTTTGGAGAGTTGTGCGTGTGGGTGGGGCTCAGGACGCGGGGGCGCACACCTAGCGCGGGGCTCCTGCTGGGCGTCGTGGAAGGGAGGGAGGGAGGGAGAAGGGGCGGGCGGTGGTGGAGGAATATTAGATCAGAACATCGGTCTAGGACCATCGCTCTGATACCATGTGGAGAAAAGAAGAGAAGAATATTGTGTGTTTATTCTGTGAGGTCTAGGGGTCCTTATATAGGACTAAACCCTAGGGTTCTCAGAGGAGAACTTACATAAATACCCCTGTAGGGTTACAGAAAAGCAGGGAAAATTTTTCGCGCGGCTAATTATCCACATGACATTCACATCCACAACATAACCACAAAGTAAAAGAGATACAATTGGCACCAAAATTCCTTTTCATTAATATTCAAATCCATTTACAACTTTCACAAACATCTTCCATATTACAATATATATCCCAAGTGATACAAAAGAGATAGCATTTACATCACTATCTGAACAAAAACTGAGACAAGTAATTCATACCGTCTAGTGTATACTCTGTCTCCAAGAAGCATGTATAGCTACTGAGCGGCTACTGAACTGCAGGCTGTTTGCCTGCCAAACACATTAGGAAAGAAGAGGCGTTAGCCATTGCTGGTACCTCCCAAAAACTTATAAAAATAACTAGACATTTAATATGTGCAAAAGCAGGCAAACAGCCTATAGTTCAGTAGCCGCTCAGTAGCTATACATGCTTCCTGGAGACAGAGTATACACTAGACGGTATGAATTACTTGTCTCAGTTTTTGTTCAGATAGTGATGTAAATGCTATATCTTTTGTATCACTTGAGATATATATTGTAATATGGAAGATGTTTGTGCAAGTTGTAAATGGATATGAATATTAATGAAAAGGAATTTTGGTGCTAATTGTATCTCTTTTACTTTGTGGTTATGTTGTGGATGTGAATGTCATGTGGATAATTAGCCGCGCGAAAAATTTTCCCTGCTTTTCTGTAACTTCATGCGATCTCATGTAAATAATAGTGCGATTGTGTGATTAACGGGTACCCGGATCCTGAGGGGTTCACGGTTTGGTATCAGAGCAGTGGTACCCCGATACACGCATTCGCGGTATTATAATTCCGATCGCATTAAGTTCTCGAATAACGACAGTCTTCCGACTTGTCGTGAGTCTGAGAAGGAAAATATGACACTCATATTCAATAACCACAAATGTCACCAAGTTCATTAATTTTCATATTATATCCCAAGAAGAGAAAAGCATTTATGATAAGTATCTGTTTATGGCATTCTTTTGACTAATTATGGTTCTCATGCAGAGCGATGGCATCTCGACCAGGTCAGGATACTTCTGATCAGCTGGCACGCATACTGAGCGCACTTACCGATCTTCAGCAGCAACAGGCAGCTATGAGAGGCCAGCAGGAGCAGATATTGGCCCAGCAGACCGAGATTGCTGACAGGCAGACAGATATAGAGATGAGGTTTGAGGACCTGTCAGATTTCACATATCATCCATCCCAGTATGGGATACGGCAGGACCAACACCAGTCTGTTGAGGTGGAGCAGCCTCATCCTGACGATCCACTAGAGGACATTCCAGAGCATGGAGCTGAGGAGGATGCAAACTTAGACAGGGAGCAGGACCCTGTTGACTTTGCTGACGAGGATGCACGCGAGTATTCAGCCATTCACAGGCATCAGTCGGTCTTCACTTCTTATCAGCGGGCCAACATACCCTTGTTCGAGGGCACAGGTCCACCAGATGATGCTGAGCAGTGGCTGAAGAGAGTGATGAAGGTGCTCAGGGCAATTCATGCGCCACAAAACACGTGGCTATCTTTCATAGAGTATTCACTGACAGACTTCGTCGAGCGATGGTGGGAGGCTGTAGCGTCCGAGTTAGGCCGAGAGCCTACTTGGAACGATTTCGAGACGAGGTTCAGAGCCCACTTCTTTTCTGTGAAGTGGAAGGAGTCCCAGCGCCGACTGTTTGCCGAGCTTCGTCAGGGACAAATGACAGCCAGGGATTACTTTATCAGAAACACAGAGCTGTCACGACATACACGAGCAGCTGGCGCATTTCCAGAGGAGAATCTGGAGAAGTTCATTGGCGGCATGCGAGAGGAGGTGCAGGAGAAGTTGGCCGGACTACATATCACATCCATCTCCGAAGCTACCGATGCTGCGGAGAAATTCGAGGACATTAGAAGGAGACGTTTCGGGAGCTCGTCTGGAGCAGCGCCTAGACCGCGACGATCTTTTGCACCGATACGTCGACCGTTTCAGCAGCAGAGGTCAGACAGACGATTCCGACCCACAGGTTCGCCCTTCACAGGCAGTGCTCGCTCTTACCGAGTCCGCTCGACCATCTGGGTCACAGCAAGTAGACCGACCACCAGCCGGACCAGCTCGGAGCACAGGCACAGCTACTCCACCTACCAGGCCAGTCAGATGCTATCGATGTCATGAATGGGGACATTACCGAGCACAGTGCCCACAGGCTTCTGGCGAGCCCCAGCCACAGCCTTAGACACAGCGTTCAGGGAGTTTCCGTGGCAGGAACTCCAATTTTAGGCGACAGCAGCAGAGACAGACGCAGAGTGTGGCGGGATTTAGTGCTGCATCAGCCAGGCAGGGACAGTTACATGCCGTTACTGAGGAGCAGGCACGTTCAGTGGCTACTGTGGTGAAAGGTATGGTCTCAGTCTTGGGCCGACCTTTCCATGTGTTATTCGATTCCGGCGCAACACACTCTTTTCTTGCTTCGAGGCTACTTGTTTCTTTAGATAGAGTTGCAGAGACGCTATCGTCCACATATCACATCCGAGGGCCAGGTGGCCAGTTATTTGAAATATCCCTGATAGTCATGCACTTGCCCGTACTGATTGACGGTCACGAGATGATCGCAGATTGTCTACTTCTGCAGCTTGATGAGTTCGACTTGATTTTGGGCATGGATTGGTTATCCACTCATCATGCACTAGTTGATTGTTTTAGGAAGACAATTGTCTTCAGGATTCCAGGTTTACCCGAGTTCACCTTTGAGGGTACTATACAGGACTCCACCATGGAGTATATTTCAGTGTTGCGAGCCCAGCGACTTGTTGACCAGGGTTGCGATTCATATCTTGCTTTTGTTCAGGAAGTATCTGATCAGGAGCCGATGACACAAGACATCCGAGTAGTATCAGAATACCCTGACGTATTTCCTGATGAGCTACCAGGACTACCTCCTGAGAGAGAGATCGAGTTCGAGATCACATTGCTGCCATATACACAGCCGATCTCTATGGCACCATATCGCATGGCACCAGCCGAGTTGAGGGAGCTGAAGGTGCAGTTGCAGGAGTTACTTGACTTGGGATTCGTGAGGCCGAGCACTTCACGTTGGGGTGCTCCGGTTCTATTTGTCAAAAAGAAGGATGGATCCATGAGACTATGCATCGATTACAAGCAGCTGAACAAGAGAACGGTGAAGAACCGTTATCCTTTGCCACGTATCGATAATTTGTTTGACCAGCTCCAGGGATCTTCGATTTTCTCGAAGATCGATCTTCGCTCAGGCTACCATCAGCTGAGGATTCGCGAGTCGGATATTCCGAAGACAGCCTTCAGGACTCGCTATGGACACTACGAGTTTGTGGTGATGCCATTTGGGCTCACCAATGCACCTGCGGCTTTCATAGATATGATGAACAGGATCTTCCGTCCATACTTGGACAAGTTTGTAGTGGTGTTCATCGATGATGTGCTCATCTACTCACGGAATGATGGGATCATGCGAATGATCTACGGATTGTTTTGGACACATAGCGGGAGCACAAGCTATATGCCAAGTTGAGCAAGTGTGAGTTCTGGTTATCACAGGTCTCATTTCTCGGGCATATCATTTCTGGAGCAGGCATTGCAGTTGATCCTGCGAAGATAGATGCAGTCATGTCTTGGGAGCAGCCCAAGACTGTCACGCAGATTCGGAGCTTCATTGGGCTAGCAGGTTATTACAGACGCTTCGTCAGCGAATTTTCTCGCATTGTTCGCCCTCTGACACGATTGACACAGAAGGGAGTCCATTCATTTGGAACGATTCATGTGATCAGGCCTTCCAGACACTGAAGGAGAGATTGACTACAGCGCCCATTCTTGCTCTTCCTTCAGGCACTCAGGATTATGCGGTCTACACAGATGCATCTGGAGAAGGTCTAGGAGCAGTGTTGATGCAGAGAGGACAGGTGATTGCTTATGCATCACGGCAGTTGAGACCGCACGAGCGGAACTACCCCACACATGACTTGGAGTTGGCGGCAGTTGTCTTCGCCTTGAAGATCTGGCGCCACTATCTTTATGGGGTGAACTTCGAGATTTTCACAGATCACAAGAGTCTGAAGTACATCTTTGATCAGAAGGAGCTGAACATGAGGCAGCGCAGATGGCTCGAGTTGTTGAAGGATTATGATTGCACGATCTCTTACCATCCTGGTAAGGGAAACATGGTGGCTGATGCACTTAGCAGGAGAGCGCATGCTGATGGTACGGTGAACTGGCTATACACATGGGATACGCTTGCAGCTTTGACCAATTGGCATCCTCAGGAGAGCGCATCCATTTCTACCGCCGTGCCTCCACGATACAGCAGTCTTTGGGATCGTATTGTAGATGGACAGAAGACAGATCCTTGGATCCGAGATAGATACATGCGCGCCATCAAGGATGAATTTGATGATTTTGTCGTGACAGAGTCTATTTTATGGAAGGCGGGACGGGTCGTTGTACCCAATGACGAGCAGCTTCGCAGAGACATTCTCGATGAGGCACACAGTTCACGGTTATCTATCCATCCAGGCAGTACGAAGATGTACCGTGATCTGCGTCGACATTTCTGGTGGGATGGAATGAAGCGCGATGTGGCGCTACATGTTAGCAGATGCATGACCTGTCAGATGGTCAAGGCCGAGCACAGGAGACTGCCCGGATTACTGCAGTCTCTTCCCATTCCCGAGTGGAAGTGGCAGAGCATTTATATGGATTTTGTCACAGGTCTGCCGAAGACACCAGGTGGCCATGATTCTATATGGGTCGTTGTTGATAGGTTGACCAAGTCAGCTCATTTCATACCTGTCAACACGACTTACACTCCATCCAGGTTGGCCAAGCTCTATGTGCAGAAAATTATCAGGCTGCATGGTATACCACGTGAGGTGGTGTCTGACAGAGATTCGAGATTTACATCTCACTATTGGCATCAGTTCATGTCAGCACTACAGACAGAGCTGAAAATGAGTTCTGCATACCATCCACAGACTGATGGTCAGAGTGAGCGCACCATTCAGACACTTGAGGATTTGCTTCGCGCTTGCACTTTGGAGTGGAAAGGGTCCTGTAAGGACCATTTGCCTTTGGTGGAATTCACGTACAACAACAGCTATCACTCCAATATTGGTATGGCACCATTCGAAGCCCTATACGGGCGGAGATGCCTCACACCTCTCAGTTGGCATGAGGTAGGTGATCATGCTTTATATTCCGTGGATCTCTTGGAGGAGACTGCGAGAGTTGTTGATCTTGTGAGACGGAGGCTTCTGACGGCACAGAGTCGCCAGAAGAGTTATGCAGACCGTCGGAGAAGAGATTTAGAATTTCAGGTATCCAATCATCTTCTCTTCCTTTATTACAAATTAACTTAACCTCATATTAATGACATTCCTATCAATTATAGGTTGGAGATTGGGTATTTTTGCGAGTATCTCCCATGAAGGGAGTGCAGAGATTCGGTGTTCATGGTAAGTTGGCGCCACGATATGTTGGACCGTTCGAGATTCTTGCTCGTGTGGGGAAGGTTGGGTACCGAGTAGCCCTTCCTCCACATCTTTCAGCTATTCATGATGTTTTCCACGTATCCAATCTGAGGAAGTATGTCCACGACCCTCGACACATTATCAGTTACGAGAATCTCGATGTAGAGCCGAATCTGACTTATGAGGAGAAGCCAGTCCAGATACTTGACCGCGCTGAGAAGAAGCTTCGCAACAAGGAGATTTCATTGGTCAAGGTTTTGTGGCATCGACACGGCATCAAAGAGACGACGTGGGAGACCGAAGCTGACATGCGGGCACGATACCCGCAAGGCCTTAAATGTCGGTTTCGGTCACCATTTCGGTATCGACCAAAACAGAATTTCGATGGAATTTCGGTGGAATTTCGACCAAAATTTCGGTCATTTCGGTTATTTTTTGTACTAGGACCCCCATATTTCGGTCATTTCGGTCATTTCGGTCGAATTTCGATTTCGACTGGATATCGATATTCGACAGAAATTCGACCGAATTTCGCTGAAATTTGAGGCCATGGATACCCGCAGCTTTTCTGATGTAAGCATCAAAACAAGCTTTTATAATTAGATACATGATAAATGTATGGCTTGTTTTCTCTTTGAGGTTTTTATGGGTTCAAAACCCTTTGAGGTTTTTATGACCATATTAAATCCAAACAAGATGCCTATTAACCTTGACTCGAGTCTCGAGGACGAGACTCCCTTTGAGGTTTTATATTTGTAACATCCATATTCTAACAAACCCGAACACGTCCGATTTTGGGTCTAATGAACCCAAAAACGTTGTCGGTCAATACTAAACAACCTAAAACGATTTATTGATCATGAATCAAAAGTCGTTCGGACGAAATCAACCAAAAATCGATCCCTTCGTAATGCGTGCCGTGAAAAGCCGCGACGCAAATTCGGAAACCGTGAAACGAACCGAGACCGTCATTAGATCTGATTTGATGACACGAGACCAACGGAATCGACCGTTCGTCAATCGGAGGTCGTTTGATATTTTTAAATTGTAAAATTTAACCTTAAACAAAATCCGTATCCGAAAATTTCGAGGGTTCAAAACCCAACCGAAAGTATATCAATATTATACTCATATTGATCGTCGTTTAGAGACGGTCAAGAACAAGATATTTCGCGTCAAAATCGGGTGCTCGAGGCGTGAGTATGGTTAACCTTAAGTTTGACAAATAAGTAAAATTTTGGATATATATATGTATATATATTCCTGAAATTACTGTAGTTGTAGCAGACTGCTACGGTTTCTTTAAAAAAAAATTATACTGATAATTCTAACAAAAAGATAATTATAAGTAGATAATATATACACGTGTACACCCCTTTTTCTCTAATCCTTCCACGACAACCTTCTCTTCTCTTTAAATCTAACGCCAAATTCCCTTTCCTTTGCATCTCTTCTTCGACTCTCAAATTCCACCTCAAAAATTTCTTTTCCCCAACAGAGAGCTGAATCCAGTTGCTCCTATCTCCAATTTTTTTCCAGCCGCGCAGACGCCTTGCCTTATCTTCCAATCTCCTGCAGGCAGTAGCAACTGACGACCTTCTCCAAAGTCATATTCTCCATTTCTAGGTCATAAAGGTACCTTCCTATGTCCCTTCTATTGCTGCCAGACATGATATTCACCTTGATTTCCTGTTGTTGCTACTAGATTTGAGTTCCATTAAGGTTTCTTGCAATTGAATTGCATGATTTGAGAAATCAGATTTAAAGTTGAATCATCGAAATCCTTTTTATCGAATGAAAGAACTGCACAGTTCTTATTTTCCCTCTTTACTGCTTGACATGTATAAAAAAAAAATTTTTTAAACTTGTATATCTATAACTATTTAAATCCAATGTGGGGTTTTATGTCTCACACAAATTTTGGTTAAGTTAGATATGCACGGATGAGCTCAATTTCATGAAACCTAGGAATCCTACCTATAGCTTTATTAAATAAAATAAAAGTTGATGTGTGAAATGGTACAAGAAATCCCTTTAGAAATGCTGTAGAGGGCTACTGTGACGAGAGATTCGATGAATAGAATTATATGGTGCTGCTTCAAGAGAAATTAATAATTTCTGACCATCATAGCCTTTCCTGGAATTTCATGTTCGTAACCTCAGACTTATGATGTCTACAAATATCAGAATTTAATAAATAAACTTTTGACGGAACAATAGCTTAGCACCTCAAGAGATTTAAGACCACTTAGTATATAATAGAAATAGTTACAAGTAATATGTTTGGAGTATTACACAGGACACAGGTGGGTTAAATTGTAGGTGCATGCATCAAATTTTCTTCTCTTTTGTCGGACAAGTACATTTCCATTGAATATTATGATCTATAAAAATAGGGTAAATTTTGATTAGTGTTATAAAATCAAAATCTATAACAGATAATATTTTGAAAGCCAATGTCTGAGACCAGATGCAAATTTTCAAAATGTGAACTGAAATAATTTATATTTTACTAATATTTATTGATATGTTTACCTACTATTATAATCTGAGTCCTTCCATATGATCTGAGTCTCAAAATATAATCACATATATATTCGTTTTGTTGGCATTTTATATACGCAAACTAATATAACCTTGAGGTTATCTTCACCAGACTAAGCACTTTATCTCTTCTTGATTGACCATTCTTCAGATAGGAAATTAATAAATTCATATATATGAATTAAATTATAAATTTCTGTGATCACTAAGACCATTTAACTCTTCAATAAATTCTTAGTATGAATCACTATTAATAAGTTGTTAACAACATACTCAGATCTGTTAAGTTGACCATAGAAATGGTTGAAGACAAAATGAATAGTTAAGGAAGTGAATGTGTTGGTGAATGAGTATGCAAATAAATTCTATGCTGATCATGATGACTTCTACACATGATCGTGCAGGAGCGCGGTGACTCTCACCTGGGCGGGAGATAGGAAGCCTAGTTTGGGCAGCGGCCGCTTAATGCGCGGGTCTAGGATTCCAGTCTTCTTTACGGTTTTTACGCGAGCTTGCAGTGTTTTTACGTCTCGTTGGGATCCAGACTTTAGACCAGTTCCGCTGACCCTGTCTTTTAGGATACCCAGGCGGGGGATCCTTGGTTTTCAGTTTTACGTACGAGCTCGTCCGCCCGTACTAGTCGGGCAGTTTTCTAGAGCGACTTTTCTAGGGAGTCTCTCTCACCCGTCTCAGTGGCGTAGTTGGGGAGTAGACCTATCCCTCTATTGGACCGCACTTCCAATTAGAGGGCGAGACGGAAGAGCCATTTGTAGGCTTCTTCACCGCTTGAGTTACCTCGCCAACAGACTTAGCGATTCTACATCTAGATCATCCATATCTATATCTATATCATCTGGAGTTATCTGAATCAATTGAAGTAAAGATTTGGAGAGGTTATGATCAAAAGTTAAGATTGCTAGAAAATAATATATATGTTTATACTCTTATACTCATGAATATTCAACTACAAAATAAATGTGTCATATGTGGGAAAATGTTGGGTTCTGGGGAAATCATTAGAAATGCATTATAAACAAACTGAAACCCCTTTTTACTTACGCAAGTAGATGTAGACTTTACTTTCCACCTTTCTACTTGCCTGCTTTTGCACATATTAAATGTCTAGTTATTTTTATAAGTTTTTGAGAGGTACCAGCAATGGCTGACGCCTCTTCTTTCCTAATGTGTTTGGTAGGCAAACAGCATGCAGTTCAGTAGCCGCTCAGTAGCTATACATGCTTCCTGGAGACAGAGTATACACTAGACGGTATGAATTACTTGTCTCAGTTTTTGTTCAGATAGTGGTGTAAATGCTATCTCTTTTGTATCACTTAGGATATATATTGTAATATGGAAGATGTTTGTGCAAGTTGTAAATGGATATGAATATTAATGAAAAGGAATTTTGGTGCCAATTGTATCTCTTTTACTTTGTGGTTATGTTGTGGATGTGAATGTCATGTGGATAATTAGCCGCGCGAAAAATTTTCCCTGCTTTTCTGTAACTTCATGCGATCTCATGTGAATAATAGTGCGATTGTGTGATTAACGGGTACCCGGATCCTGAGGGGTTCACAACAATACATAAGGAAACAGTGATACGAAAGGAAACAACGCATAAAGAAACAGAGACAAATAAAGAAACAATAATATACGGTAATCTCTAACATATACGGTAATCTCTAACAAATGGAACAGACCTGTGACTCTACGTAATACTCCCCTTTTCTCCCAAACTTGTCGGAAAAATCAATATCCACAAAGTTGGGAGAAGACAATAAATGGGGTTATAAAACATGAAACCAATAAGCCGATCACAATTTTTTTCTCGGCTTCTCAAAACATGCATAACATTTAGCCATTTCAAAAAATTTTTACGGCTCCCTTTCCCCTTTTTTAAGTATGCGTACAGCTTTTGATTTTGTACGCGCCTTTCTTTTTTTCATTTTTTTAAAACATCCTTTTTTCCCTTTCCGTTCTCTCTTTTTTTTTTCAAATCAGACTTTTTTAAACCCTCCTCAAAGCCCATACAGTTGGGCTTGAAAATTGGGCCATCTCTCTCTTCTTTTTTTCTTTTTTTTAACACAGACAAACTGGGCCTTACATTTTTTATGGGCATTACTTTAGGGTTCCCAAGGGAACCCCTTTCCCTTCAAAAACCCCACCGCCCCCCCCCCCCCGATGGGAGTTTCACATTTGCGCCGCCCTGGAGGAGCCTGGAGGATGATGAGGCGCGGGGCGCTGGGGCCGAGCCTGCGCCTGGACGCACGGAGGGAGGATCGCCTGGACGCGCCGAGGAAGGAAGGGCCGTTGTAGGGTGCTGGGCGGTGCGCGATGGAGGTGAAGAGCCTCCGCCTGTGTGTTCGGCGCAAGGGCTCCGCCTGGAGGTTGCACCGATCGGGAGCGTCGACTGGGTGGTTGAAGCAGAGGGTGGCGCCGACTGGGTCCTCCGCCTGGACCATCGAGCATGACGAAGCGGCGAGGAGAGCTCGCCGCCTGGAGCAGCACGATGAGGGCGTTGTTGGGACGCTGCCTAGAGTTCTTCGCACGCTGCTCTGGTTGAGGTGCCGCGAGGGGGCTTCAGCGTAGTGGCTCGCCTGGGCTCGCGCAGGGGTTCGAGGCGATGGGGCTTATCGCCCTGGAGATCTGCGGTTGTGCCTGGAAGTCGACCGGAAGAGGGTTGAGCCTGGGAGAGGATCTCCACCTGCAGCGCGTCGGAGGCCGCTGGAGTGGAGAACTAGGGTTTCGAAACCCTCTATTCTTGATGACGTTGCAGATGGTTGGGCCTCGACCATGAACATGAACCACAAACATATCTCCGCCTTGAACAAATCTCGAATAAATAAGAAGCGGAGATTTCCAGAACATATCTCGAACAAATCTTAAAAAAAATGAATCTCAAATATAAATAAGAATTTGAATTCCTCGAGAATCGACCCGCACTGATACCATGTTAGAAAACAGGAAGCGGGAGCGGAATCAGAAATAATGATAAAGAAATTAGAATACAAAGGATTTTTACGTGGAACCCTACTCCGTGAGGAGCGGGATGAAACCACGGGAGAAGGCCTCAAAGGATCGGGTTCGTGTAATGACTTTCTCAATGGATACAGAAGGCCAGGGGCTCCTTATATAGCCTCCACAGAGACTCCAAGTCCCACCACTGATAGATGTAGGATTAAAATCTTGGATGGGTAAATAGATCCTGGAGAGATCCATTTACCCATCTCTCTCATAAGTGACGCACACAAACATATGGGGAAGTGGTTGCATATGTAGACTTAGGATGCAACCAATCCCATCAACGACCTTTGCCACAAAACATAGCCGCTACTGAAAGAAGATGCGACAATATGCAACAGTTGTATGCCACTGGCGGAAGCTGCAGGGAGCGACGAAGGTGGGGGATGCCGCAGGCGGTGGCGGTGGAAGTTGCAGGAGGCTAGCGGCGCTAGCGACGAGAATGGTGTCGCATGCAATGCTCTGGGAGGGGTGGGCGAGTGGGGACTATGATTTTTTTCTTGAGCATGAGAGCTCTGATTTAAGACCGCCGCTCTAATACCATGTTGAGAAAAAGATCAAACCTATATTCCAAAGAACGCTAGGGCACTCTCATATAGAGGATAAGCACATGGGTAAAATACATAAGATGGAAGAAAAGAATATAACCAATGAAAATACTACATAGACATAATAATATTTTTACAGTAATCAAATGGGTAAATAACAAAAAGGACCCCAACTATGTGGTAATTCTCTATTAAGGGCCACATTCATTAAATGCAACAAAGTGGGGCATGAACGTTCAACTATATAGTTTAACATCGATATACAAGTCTTGTGGAAGCTTACAAAGGCTTGAATACGTGGCAAAAAAAATAAGGTCATCTTTGTTACATTCGAAAAATTAGGCCCTTAGGAATCAAAACATAATTGGGGTCCTTTATGTAATTTACCCAAATCTAGTACCATAAAAAGATTAGATCTAAGTAGAGTATATGCATGCAAACACAATGCACAATGATTTTAACATGAGAATTTAAGCAGGTAAAAACTACAACCCAAACTCCCATTCTAGAATTCCCCCTCATTCTCATGGTGAAGCTTTCAACTGTACTTCATCTTAATTGAGAGTAGCACAGCCTCTTGTACAAGCATCCCTTCATCGACAATCACAAAGGAAGATTTCTTCTCTCATAAAGAAAGAAACTCACACCTCATGTACCTAAATGCAACAAGCAAAAATAAAAATGCCTTCTTAATAATAACCTTAAAAGCACAAGCTTCATTGCGCTTTTAAGTTTGACATGGAATAAGGCTCAGAATGCTCGTGATTAGATGATGAAGAGTTGAGAACTTAATAGTGCACTTGAGATCTTAAGCACTTTATAATTATATACACAATTAAGACAAATGCAGCTTATAAATCACTTAGACGATATAAAATGGTCGCTTATATGAGTTGTAATGGGCATGAAGGTCTTATTTATAGCAAAAAGGTGGGTTCTGATCCATTCAGACTCTAATTAGAGTTAGGTAGAAGTTAAACAACTTATATTTTGGAATTGTCCACAAACGGTAAAAGTTAAATGTCCCAAAGAATCATCATTTGAATGCAGATGCGAATGCAGATTGGGGTAGGGAGCTCACTATACCATGCAATCACCTGCCTATTTCCTAGTTAGGTTTGTCATTATCAGGTGGTAGCAAGCGTTAGGTGGATTGGTTGCATGTCATTAATAAGTTGTGTAAGGTCTCTGGGTGGAGGCATTCTGCAGGGGATGCCTGGTTTTAACAAAAGGTTACGCTTGCTACAACCTGCCTCCTATTGGCGAGGCTTCACCATCGTTTGGAGGACATCATGTAATAGGTCTTCCTGAACTGGGACACGATCACTTTGTACATGGAAAATGGAGATCTTAGTGTGCTACACTTTGATGAGATCAAGGTTACAAAAGGCAGTCGGTACTCGGTCGTCCGGGTCACTGAAAAAGGATTAATTAGCAGTTGACATCTAATTGGATTGAGTCGGGCTTTGATCGGCTTTGATATTTTTAATTGTTTTAAATATATAAAACAATTTTAGACATATATTCTTACATATTTACATAGATGTGTACATTTTTATACTATCATAATAAAAGAAAAGGAATAATTGAATCTAAATAAAACATTAAGCGTATAAGAACAAGTATGCTTTTAAAAAAAGCAAAAAATAAAAATTATCGTATCTCTAAGCAATCGAGTTATAAATTGTCAATACTCGGTCGGTCACCCCACGGACTAGACTAGTCGGAGCTGCTAGTCGGGCCAGTCGACTGACTTTTGCAACTATAGATGGGATGAATAAATATCTTCTGCCCAAATGAATGGCCACTGGCCAGACTTTAAAGGAATAGTGAATATTCAACTTGATTATCGATTAAAGGATTTCATAATATTTATTCACACTGATCCATTTAGCCAAGAGTATATCATCTCTCCTCGACATTTAATAAGGGGATTTTCCTATCCTTCAAGAGTTACCCATGCACACGTACCCTATACTAGTCATGTAGTACTCCAATTATTGGTCGGGAAGGGTCTTCCTTCTGAGTAGAGGCTTCTTGAGTTCTAAGGCTTATGAGGAGCTTACTTCTATTGCTAGTCATTCAGAATGTCGAGCTCATTGGCTTGGCATGACGGTGAGTTATCTGTAAAGAAAGCATACTGGGTATTGTTGGCGGATTTGGAACTTGAAGAAGGCCAAGAAGGTAAAGATTTCCTTTCGGATTTTAAGATAAAAGAGACCCATGATAAAGTCCATATAAGAGAAACGAATGCTCTATTTGTGTGTTTGATCCGACGAGCTCGAACATCTCTTCTTGATGCCTAATCAAATTGGTGATGTTCGTGTTGTGAATCATTGAAGCACGTGCAATCATGATCAATCGTGCAAGCTAGAAGACATGGATTTACAAGGTTCACCCGTAACTAGGCTACATTCTTGAGCGACAACGATTAGTTTTCACCATATGGAAAAAGAAGAAAACATGGGATACTGAGAGCCATAACCGTAGGGGAGTTTATATACTACTCCCGTAAAAAATAGATCCCAAACTAAAACAGATCCGAATGCCCCTATAAGAAAAATTGCGTGTACAGTGACACGAGGAGGAGGCATCAGATGTTTCTCAAACTGGATCGGACGATTAGGATTCAAGGCATATCAACAATTCAGGAGGTCATTACGATGCCCCGAGTTGGTCTACTACCATGAGAACTTTTGGATATCCCAAGCGAGTGCATATTTCAAAACCATAAAGGGGCAACTGCGACTAGTTGCCACTTAGTGAGCCGAAAAAGGAGTGGTCTTTTAGAATGACAAATTTTATTTTGAGAGTGTATTCCACAATGTTGATACTTTTCTTCGGTCTTGGCAACATAAGCATATAACGTGATTAACATATAAGGCAAGCACCAAAGTTGCATCCCCTTTAAAAAAATGGTGAAGCCTTCTCCTACTTTAAGTAGGGTCGGCTACATGGATTTTTGCTCAAATCCATGTTGAAAGATGCGACTATTTTTTACGATAGGTGTCGGCTAGCGAACACAACCCCATAAGGGAGGATTTAAACACTTGTCGTTTAAGTGGGAGATACACTGCGCTACCACCAGATAGTGCCTCCCCCTTTTAGCATAAAAAAAGAGTAGTTGGTCGAGTGAACTCAATAAATAACCAACTCAAGGTATATTTCAACCAATTGAAAAGTGGGTGGTCAACTGAATTGATCTACGTCGTGTTAGCCTAATGAAGTTAAAGTAAAATACTTCAAGGTGTTTCTTGCACAGAATAAAACTAAGTCAAAGTTTGCATCTACATTCATGAGTTGGTGGAATGTTGCGTAGCTTATATCACTTTGATATCGTCTTTATAAATGGCTTTTTTAGTCTTTAAAGAACAAAGGGCGATCACTGATGAGAACACGTCGAAAAATTTTATGCCTTTTCTTTAGTTCATTAGAGTAGCCACTTGATCAATTTTGGCTAGAGAAATGTCTCCTTCTCTGCTTTAGTCCTTCAATTCACATGTTTTCATCGATTTTCTACTACCTTAAATGTTTTTCTTTCCAAAGAACAAATACAGAAATCAACATTTTGTCATTATTAAAACCAAAGTCAAAAAAGTAAGAACTCAAAAAGTATAGTATGTGAAATTGATAAGTAAGCACAAGAAATATGGATATGAATTGGGTAGTAAGAGCAATGAAAATAAAATTTCTACTTTACATATACTCAGTTTTTGACGTCACACCCAAACAGGGAAAACAACTTTGAACCACATCTTAAGATTCACACTCTGAACTTCCACTGGAGTTACTTGTCTAGTTGTTTGCTATCCATTACTAATTTAAACTGTTGAAATCTGAGAAGCGGAAGTTGAATCCATAAACAAAATAATAAACATCAAGAACACGAAGATTTACGTGGAACCGTACTCCCTAAGGAGCGGGATGAAACCAAGGGGGAAGATCTCAAAGGGGCAGATATTCTATTGAATTTTTCAATGAATATAGGGGGTAAGGGGCTATTTATATAGCCTCACAGACAGACCAAAGTCCCACCATTCATCCATGTGGGACTAAACATGAGTGGGGTAACTGGATCTTTGGTGAATCCAATTACCCACCTATTACATTCTCTAATACTCCCCCCCAAGCTGGAGTTGAGAAAGCTGCAGCTTCCAACAAAGAGAAAGTATACAGCACATCTTCACACGATACACAACAAGAACACATATCCGCTGCTCGTAGAAGACCTCGCTCGAGGACGGGTCTGCGACTTTCAAGACATAGGAACATATCTCTGCCATGCCTGTAGAGCCGCTGCGATATCAAGCCACCGGAGCGTATCTTTATCGTGCCGGGAGGTCACCGGAACATCTCTGTCGTGCCTGGAGAAGAATCGTTGTAGAAGAAGTCCAGTACGGGAAACTGATCGGGTCGTAAAAGAAGAAGTATACGCCCTAACGAAGAATTCGAGAAGATGGATGATCTGTAGAAAGCTGGAGTGGTGGTCTGCCGGTCGTGGATGTGCAGTACCCCTTAAGAATCTATATCTGACTCCCCCTTTCTCCTATACTTGATAGAATAAGAACATGGATCAAGTTGGGAGAATAAAATAACGAGCAACATTTTTGTGTTGTTTTTTATAAATAATCATTTTCTCTCTCTCTCTCTCCTTTTTTTAAATTGATTGCGTACGGTTTTTTTGTGTACGCGCCCTCCTTTTCTCTCTCTCTCTCTCTTTTGTAACGTGGGTCAACTTAGGACCAAAGCCTTGCAAGTCCCCCCTCTCTTTTTTTGGTAAACAGTCATAGACTCATAGCCCACTTGGGCCTTACAATAAAAACACATTCTTTTAAAAGCAGTACATCAAGCCCAAGGGTTCCCATGGCAACCCCTTCAGCCTAAACACGCCGCCAGGAGGCTTCTGGATGGGAGAGCCCCACGATACGCGCCGCAGGATGGAAGGGCACTAGAGAGGAGATGCAGGGGCTCAAAGGGGCAGCGTCGAAGCATGTTGCTTGGAGACCCCCGCTTGCGAGTGATAGGGAGGCCGCCTGGAGGCGGCACTGGAGGTTCAGCCTCCTGGAGCGATGCTACCAGGATGGGAGGGTTGGGGAGGTGTTGCCTGGCTGGGGCTGACGCGAAGGGGCTTCGCCTCCCAAAGGAGGTGTTGCCTGGAGGTTCTGCACCTCCTGGGGCAGTTGGTGCACGGGGTTCATGCGCGCAGTGTTGGCGCCAGTGCGTGGAGGTGCAAGCGACGAGATCGCTTGCTGCTGCTGTTGCCGATGGAGGGAGGCTTCGACAGGAGAGGGGTGTTGATGGGGCTTTGCGGAGACAGATGTGCATGCTGGAACGAGAAGGGCGCGATCAGCGTCGCATGGGGCCTGGAGGCAACGTGTTGCACTGCGTAGGGGGAGAGCGTATCGCTGTCGCCTGATGGTTGTGTTTGAATGGATGTTGCTTGAACGCGATGCTTCTTGTTTGAAACATAGGTTTCCCCGTGAGGGGAGAGCCCATCTTGGCCCAGATCAGGGCGCCTGGAATAGCCTGGAAGATGTGGCTGCCCGTGATGCGGCATGGAGAGACTGCGAGGTCGACAACCAAGGATGGATAGAACCAACTAGGGTATCAAAAGAAACCCTAAACATAATATTGATAAATAATAATCTTCAAATAATCATCGGACATGCTCTCGAGCAAAAAAAAATAAAGAACTTAAAAATCCTCGAGAATCGAGCCGCTCTGATGCCATGTTGAAATCTGAGAAGTGAAAGCAGAATCGATAAACAAGATAATAAACATCAAGAACACAAAGATTTACGTGGAACCCTACTCCATAAGGAGCATGATGAAACTACAGGAGAAGCCCTCGAAGGGGCAGATATTTTATTGAATTTTCAAGGAGAACAGGGGGTGAGGGGCTCTTTATATAGCCTCTCAAACATACCAAAGTCCCACCGCTCATTCATTTGGGACTAAACATGAGTGGGGTAATTGGATCTTGGTGAGATCCAATTACCTGCCTATTACATTCTCTAACATAAACCAATGGTGATAAAATGCCACTTACTACGTCTAGCTTTCTTAAACGATTATCAAGAAAGATGGATTAAATCTGCAAAGGTAGGAGCCAACAATGGTTACCTGATTTACAAAATCAACAAGAAGATCTTTAGTTGATTTGAATTTAAAAAATGCGTTGTGAACCCATACCTCGGGTATCTGATTTACTAACACAATGAAGTTGACAAGTACACTTGACCCGATAGAATATCAACTTTAGAAGATCTTTCCAATCCTTCATCACATCACATTAGAGTTTTGATTAGAAGATGTTCTTACCAACGACCTTCTAACAAATGATTGACACACATGTCTAAAATAAGGTATAGTGTTGAATATTGTATTGGGTGAGATAGATAGATAAAAGGCAAGGACCTGCTTAACCCTCTCTCTCTCTATATATATGTATATATATATATAAGTTGTACACACCTAACTTTGCTACAAGGAGTCCCCTCCATCCACAAGGGTAGGCAGGGAGTGATGTTCTTCTTATGTGATGACGTTGGGTATGCACGGAGAGATCATGCACCAAGAGCTTCTCCAGATCTATGAAGGCCTGAAACCTCCTCTTCTTATGGTTGATGAAGGCCTGGAGGTGATGAAGAACCCCTTGCAATGAGTAGGTATGACTTTGGTGGGTGCCACCACGCCGCCATATGCTCGGCATGGAGGCGCGATGTGAATCCAATCCAAAACAAAAAGGAAAGACGACTAGGGTTCGGTGAATCCAAATCGGAGGATGATGGTGGCGTTGAATAAAAAAATCTAGGGTTTCTAACAAGCTATAGAAGATTCAGAATAATATGAATAATCATCAAACTTTGAGAACCAAATCAAATCTCTCACAAAATCAACTTGCTCTGATTCAGCTTATCGAAAATGATAAAGCAGAATCGATAATCAAGAACAAGCAGGATAAACAAAAAGAAC
Source organism: Ottelia alismoides (assembly GCA_037367405.1). Classification (NCBI taxonomy): domain Eukaryota; kingdom Viridiplantae; phylum Streptophyta; class Magnoliopsida; order Alismatales; family Hydrocharitaceae; genus Ottelia; species Ottelia alismoides. Next base: position 725,549 of record JAZKJV010007699.1, read on the forward strand.
ACTAGAGATTTTATGTGGAAACCTACTCCGTGCGAAGCATGATGATGCCATGGCAGAACGCCTTTAAGAGTGGATTCTTCTATTTCGTTCTCTCAATGAGTATAAGGGTGTGAAATTCTTTATAAGGCCCACCGACTCTCAAGAATCCCACTAATAGATGATATGGGACTATCTCTCATGGTGTGGTAATTGGATCCTAGAAAGGTCCAATTACCCACCTAGGTCATTCTCCAACAGTGCCAATGGCAATCACAATATGCATAACATATTCTTTCAATGCTCTGAAACAGAAAGGATGGGAACATGATCTCAGAAACTGGCCAAGCCACTAATAGGAGGAGATCTTTGGAAGGAGTTTAGTGTTTATTGATCACAGCCCCTATGCAACTGACAGAGCCTCTTACAGCATCAATGGACAGAATACAGATTGAGAACAATAAAGAAACAATATATAGAGAATTCAAAGTTTATGAAGAAACCATTTTAGATGTGAATTTCATACAAGACGACCCATCACTTTTCTTTTTCAATAGAAGGATGAAAAAGGGCAGATTTTGAAATAAAAAGCCCATATGTGTAGAGGATAAAAATGATTAACTACAGGAGACTGAATTATAACACTAACAATATCAAAAATGAAATAAGCAAAATGCAAAAAAAAACTATAAACAAAGAACCTGAAGAGTTTCCACACCATCACCGATAAGGTGAAGTAGCATATTAAGAGTTGGTTGAAGAAACTGCAGCAGTGCGGTTGAGTCAACATTCTTTAAACTGTTAATAGCCTGCCATGTAATGCAAGTATTTGTTGTCATTCAAAAACTGTAGAGCATTTGAAATCTCAACATCAGATAAATGCAAGTACGTCACTTCAAACGATTTATTTTATCTACTGCTAGACGCCAATACCCAGCATAATAATACACCTAAGAGACCGGAAGCTTTTCAACCTTATGCAACACTTCAATAGATCTTAACTAAATGACATATTAAAACCAAGAACGTGTTATTCACCATATAATTAAAAGTTAAGTAAAATGTGCCAGTATGATAAGAAAAATATTCAATAAGCAATAAAACAGGCACGCTAAAACAAATGCTACTAAGAAGGCCCTGCATCGACCAAAGAAATTTGTAGAATCCCTAGGGGATTGTCTCTCTTTCTTCATAAGATTTTTAGAGAACTCATTAATATGTATAAGAAGAAAGTTTTATCAAATAATGGACTCAATTCCATCTAATTCGTAATTACTGTCGTGAACCAAACATGAAGACCACTATAATAAAATGAGAACCAAATTAAACCCGTTTATTTCAAAAACCCAGGAAACATAAGCTTCGTGAGATATCATGATTCCATTGCTGTTTGTTATGTCAAGAGATTAAGTTTGTGTTCATCCTTTTAATTTAGCTATATCAGGTCAGAAGACTTTGTTATCTGGTAATGAAATCATACACGACAAGCTACAAAAGCATTTTCTGCACTGAGACAGCTGGGCTCTAGTATACTTGCTTAAACTAAATGAGATGACGATGAGTCAAGTACAAATACCTATGAATAACAGTGTAACCAAACCCAAAATCACGGTTTCCTGACTCCTCAGCCAAAAGGTGAGACTAAAGACCAAGTAATTGTAAAACATAGATCTTCAAATTAATGACCATGCGGGAGACAAATGCATGAAGAATAGCAGAATGGGCCAATTCAGGCAGTTCAAACCAACATACGAAAGTATTTTTCTTCAAGTGGAGGCAAGACAACCAGAAATAAATAAGCATCGAAAAATATCAAGATCTAAGAAGCTAGATGTATCTTCCTGGCCACAGACAAGGTTTTTCTATAAAAAAAATTGAAAGGGAAATACCAAGAGAAAATATCAAAAGCTGTGTAATCAAGATAAGTTGCACTCTGAAATGATGATCTCCGGCCTAACAGAGTTCACAAACATGTCAGGAAAGAGTACATTTAGGAGTAAGAAGTAAAAGAAGGGCAGTCTGATGCATAAGATCCCATATCCCATTATTGCCGGGTCGGGTAATGGCCGGACCACGGTTGGCTACTGTACCCAGCCTTACCATTAACTAGTCGAAATCATGTGCTACGCTGCGATTCTGATTAAAATATATCTTTAAAAAAGACATGTTTTAACAAAATTCCCACATTGTTTAATTAAAAAAATATGTTTGACAATATTGTTTGATGACTACTTTAGAGATTTCATGAACAGTATAACAATGAACATTAACATCTTCAATGCATTCTCTGCAATTTCCTTTCTGAATTATTAAAAGCTATGCTTCTTTTATTATCTACTAATCTAATGTGTTTAATATACCTTTTTCATCCATATAAGATGTTTAAAATTTTTATATGTGAATTTAATGGATGAGATCATATACGTACACACACAAACATATACATACATATCACACGGAATGAAATTAACATTAAATAACTTTGACTTAAGTGCATGAAATTAACATTAAATAACTTTGACTTAAGTGCTTAAACGGATCAAATGAATACCATAAAAGATAATCAATTCAGCTTGTTTTATTACTTGTGAAAAAATGTGATAAACACATTAATTATGTGAATATATGAACTCACATAACTAAATTTGATCATATTGATTTGAAATATTGATCCCAATATTTTATTTAATAACACAATACAACGAAATGATTTATAGTGACAGTTTTATTGATTTATATCACTATATCATCCATGTTAAATTTATAGTGATGATATTATCATTGCAAAATTTTTTATATTTGAAATTAGCGATGAATATAATATTCATATATATATAACAACAGTTATCTTTTTTTTAAGTTTTAACCAAATGTTGTTATATAATACTGAAATATTTTTCATTATAAGTTGGAATAAGTACATATGTTTCCTCATTATAAGCTCCAAATATAAGAAAGAAGAGATAAAATATCTCCTATTGTCAAATTGTTCGGTGAACGAATGATTTGAATATTTGTTGCCAAATATTGTGATCATTGTAAGAAATATGATTACAAATATTATTTGTTATTAAATAATATTTGATCAAAAACTAATTAGTGAGAAAACCTTTTATTTTATTGTAATGTATAGATAATTAAATACATTTAAATCAAGGCATTATGTGTATTTCAATGATTTTTTAGAATTATTTATGATTTTTATATTTGATTTTTTCATTTTTGTGCGATAATTTTAATTTATTTTTATAGGTACTATAAAATAAAACCTATGTAACACAATTTTTTTAGAACATTCAGAGTAATATTAAAAAAAATATGATTTTTTAAATTTAAAAGTGATTTTTACATATTGTTTTTTATTTTGTAAAAATAGTAGAAATCTGATTTAAAATAATCAAAAAGTTTTTATTTTAAAAATCTGATTAAATATAGTATAGGGTATATTGTTAAGTATTTATGTGTATTTTTGTTAGATTTTTATATTCCGTGTTTCAGTTAATATAGAAATAATAAGGATTATTTATTTAAGGCACGGTATAAGGGTTTGCATGTAATTATACTAAACTAAATAGCGTGTGTGGAAATAGTCGCATGTGGAAGACTATCAAGCAAAAATCCCAAAAAAACTCAATTGTTGAGCCATGTGATCTACAAAATGATTGGGACGTGGTTGTGAAAAGATTTAAGTTCGAGGGTAAATATTCCAATGTTCACGTGCTGGAGCGCCTGAAGATGGAAAAAATGTTTCGACTTGCAAAACATAAGGGCCTAGATGTAAAATTTCTCGATGCACGTGGAGTTCACGTGAAATCCCTTTGGGCGATGAATGGTTGTGATGAGGCAATTCTCATCAGATCGGATGGCTCCTATTGGATCTGGAAGGAGAAGATTGTTCTTCAGAAGTTCCACCCCAATTCCACAGATCCAAGCGACGGAGCCTCAACTCAGATCAAAATCTCGATCAGGTGGTTCAATCCGATGTTGCACTCGATCTAGATGTTGGCAATGAAGATCGTTCCTGCAAGTGCTTCGTCGATGTCTCAATGTTCCAAGTTTTTGGATTGGCGATTATTAGATGTTGTATTACTCGATGATGGCTCTTCAGACGCTCGAGATTCATGTGCTATATGATCCACAAGCACCTCGATCGCAATCCTCCAGAGGCTTCATTCCTCAACTTGCATAGCTCGACGTTCACTTTAGGCTTCGATGGTAACTTGCTCTAGATGCCCATTCATTTAAGCTGCAACGTTTCGATTACAGAGTCTACAAAGAATGCTAATTTATCTTTTTTATCGAAACTACTATAACATAACTTCTAGTAAACAACAATAAGATTCAGTATTAAAGAAGAGAATCCAAGAAAACTAATTGGATAGCTTTAAGGTTACTATGTCGTTTAAGGTTGGTGTTTCCTGGGAACAGGTGCAAGAAGACCAACAACACAATTAGTGAACCCCAATTGGATGGGCTTTCATTGAAGGACCCATCATGAAAAATATAAACTAACTGATGACACAGAGAGGTCTAGTTTGACACTCTGATCCGGATCCATCATCGAAAAAGTCTATATCATGATCTTAACATAACCGAACATGGAAGCACCACGCAGACACACTTACAGAAATGCACCCTGTCGGGTTGCACGATAATGGCCTTCTCCGTCTTTAGGAGAAGGGTGTACCCAACGAAGCTGTAGTCATTGGAGATAAGTCTGGCGAAGATGTAGGCATCGGCGAACTCGATGATCTCCATGCAGAAGGACGTGCTGACGACACCCCAACAGGTGTCGATGAACCTCAGGAGTAGCTCGGGCACGAGGCCCTTAGCGGAGGGCAGGAGCACCCTGGCGTAACAACAGCTCTTGGCAAGATTCAAAAAGCCTTGTCGGCCTAGGCTACGCGGAGTTTGGGCCCTCCAACCATGGTCGGCTTCACGACCTTATCTAGGAACTCCACAGTAACCTCCATCATCTCCTCTTGGCAGCTTCAGTGCACGGATCTGATCGTTGTGCAGATCGTCCCCGAACTTTGTGTTTGATGCGTTGATCACCATCACCAGTTGCATATGGAACTCCTCCATCAGGAAGTAGTTCTTTGTCGGTGTTGCTCCCCAACTGCAGCTACAGGCGGAGGCGCTGGCATTGGAAGCACTGTCTGGCGGTGATCAGACCCATTAGACATGGAACTCCAAGGAGTCGTACGACGCAGTCGCGCGAGGACTTCGCAGTGAAGGAGAAGAGTGCTATGGGAAATGGGAGTGGGCCTCGATATATTCGGAGGGCATGTGGATGAGACTATCTCAATCCTCAACAAAACTCGTACAATGATCCGCATGCCAAATATTTGATAAAAAAACTCAACTTTAACTAAGTTATATAGATTTTATTTCTAGAAGAAGCGTCTCCACATCATAAAAGTAGTAAATAAAACAAAATTAATGTCCCAGACAAAAATAACCCTCGGTCATAAAGTTTCTTGCCCACTGGCAGGCAATAAATATGCCCCACCCAACAGAATAAAAGTTCTGGCTAATCCTCCATAGAACAAAGTGTCTATATGGTTGTAGCAAACCCTACTTGCTTTACATGCATAAGCAAATTTTGCATTTTGGATGGTTGTATAAGATTTACCAGTCAGTAAAATCCCAATAGTAAAGTTTTTCAGATAATATGGGATAATACATTGATGAATCTCGTATTCATCATATTAAAATCCACATATTAATCTCATAGCTTAAACAAACCAATAAAAATCAACAATAATTCCGTATTATTATCTTGTATTATATTGTATATAAACTGTGTATAATTAACAATATATTTATTGTATTTAATTACTATTATTTTCTTTGTTTTTATTTCTCATTAAAAATCCATAAAAAATAGGTTAATTAATTATCTATAACGGTATTGATCTTTTAAAGAAATAAAAAATACAAAAAATCTCAAGACTCAAAAAGCGGTGTTTTTATCCCTTTAAAAATACCCTCAAAATACACTTTTGTACAAATGACCTCTTTTGACTTTATGTCCAACATGAAACCTGTATATCTCATCGAGATCTACAACTTTCATGTCTTGACTTCTTCCTAATTTGGCATCTAACTAATTCCTTTTTATTTTTCTTTAATTTTCCATTTTCTGATTTTCTGATTGGGTCCATCATTCCTCCCTCGCTCGGTCTTCTTATACTTAGATCATTTTCGACCTAAATATACGGGGGCTCTCCTCAGTTCCGCTATATCACTTTACATTTAACCGAGCCATGGCTTCATATCACTTGTGCTATGAGGACATAGCAAAAGTTAAGTATAGGTGGGAACACCGTATATTACTGTATATCTACTTTAGCCATAGCTCGTATATTTTTAAATTTTTGTAAAAATCTTTTTGGGGCTTGGTTTAAGTAAACTAGTGAAATGAGTTTTGTAAAAATTCTTGTAAAAAATTTTTTCTAAAATTGAGGGATTAACTTTTTGTAAAAAATAACTTTTTTGTAATTAAATCAACCTTTTTAAAAAACTCCATAAAAGTTTGAAAAAATAAAATTTTCTTTGATTGAGACTCTGACTACAAGGCTTAGAAATAAGTAGCTACTCTCAGTGAGGGAACTTCGGTCTCCCTTAGCAGAGTGAGTGATTTAGAGGACACTATATATGGCTTCGTCCTCAAGTAACATGGGTCCGTCTAACGGTCCGTACTTACACCCATAATGGCTGAGAGTGGATGCAACTATTCATATGAGACTAGGCCAGTCATTATCTTTCAAAGGAATTAAAAAAATTAAAATACATAAAAATCTGCAAAAGATAAAAAAAATCGCAAAAAATCATTAACCGAGGAGTTGGTGTATTCCTGACACATTCACATTCACTCAAGGCTTAAGGATTTTGAGAACACTAAATTTCTATCATCTTGAGAGTCTGAGTTAGCCAACCTTAGGCATTAGGGTTTTTAAACTTAATTATCCACACTTCCCTACTTTGAAAGATTTGAACGCTATATTGCACACTTCATCTCTACCTTCAAAAAGAATATGATCAGCACAACACATTCACAACTCAATCATTGATGAGATGAGTTGAATTATCACTTGAGGAACTAGGACTAGAGATTTGATCTTAGACCCGATCTAGTGATGCTCGAGGATGGGATAAAGTTAATGAAGGCTTCAAGAAACTTGAGTGTCAGCAAAACCCTAGCCAGTATGTGAACAAGTTCGCGTGCTATATCTTTGATATTTACCTTTGTCCCAGGGTGTGATCAAACTAAATAATTGTTGATCAATATACGCCAACTTTTGGTAAAGCAGTGGAGCTAGCCAAAAAGAAAAGAAAAGAGCTTCCACCAATGGCGAGCACGCCCAACCATTTTTCAAAGTGTCCACTTGGACTAAACGCTGTTAGGACCAAGGAGTCGGGCTAGCGCCATAAAAAGGCTCTGCATCGTATAATGATACAAGTATGGGTGTCGAAGGAATCTTAGATAATCAAAAGAGACACCCCGGTGTTCTCCCAGAAAAAAAGTGCAGATGACTCTAAATTCTCTAGACGGACACATTGATCAACAAAAAATAAAATACATGTGTTGAGTAATAAGGCACTCGAGAGGCCCCTTGTTCCAATGTGAGAAAAATAGACACAATCCTATGCCCTCCATCATCTGGTCCTCCATATACATTTTCAAGTCTGACAAACTAATGAGACGGTTGACTGAAGCAAGAATGGACTTATTCCCTAGTGTTGAGGATTAGGTCTAGAGGAGAATCTCATGGACTGGAACTTCGGGTGATGTTTCGACTCGACTCACTCGAATGCAATACACTAAATTTCATATCCTTATATTTTATGTACAAAAAGAGAGTCTGATAATTAGAGAAGTTGGATTCCTTCTGACTAGAGCATGATTGAGCCCAGAATTTTCGGATCACTTAAATTAAGGGTCTTCGAAGAATAGAGCTTTGAAATTTTCACATGCACTGTCAGGAATTAATCCGACAACTTCATTCTTTAGATGCTTGAAGACGAGCATAGTTTAAGTATGGGGGTATGATGAATCTCGTATTCATCATATTAAAATCCACAAATTAATCTCCTAGCGTAAACAATACAATAAAAATCACTGATAATTCCTTATTATTATCTTGTATTATATTGTATATAAACTGTGTATAATTAACACTATATTTATTGTATTTAATTACTATTATTTTCTTTGTTTTTATTTCTCATTAAAAATCCATAAAAATTAGGTTAATTAATTGTCTATATGGTACTGACCTTTAAAAGAAATAAAAAATAAAAAAATCTCAAAACTCAAAAAGCGGTGTTTTTATCCCTTTAAAAATACGCCCAAAATACAGTTTTGTATGACCTCTTTTGACTTTGTTTCCGACATGAAACTTCTAGATCTCATCGAGATATACAACTTTCACATTTTGACATTTCCCTAATTTTGCTTCTAACTAATTCTTTTTTATCTTTTTTTTTAATTTTCCATTTTCTGATTTTCTGATCGGGCCACGTGGCGCCCTCTGGGCCGCCCACATGGCCCGTTCTCTCTCTGCCACCTGGCGTCTCCTGGAGCAATCTGATCTCGCTCCCTCGCTTCCATCTTGGCCGCCTATTCCCGCTTCACTCCTAGTCGTTAGATCGCCCCTAAGATCGAATCTCATCCCTTCATCCCCGCCTAAACCCAGCCAACCGATCTCCCTAAGATCCTACGGCCCTCATCACACCACATCACCTCTCCATGCCTAACCATCAGATCAAGCGTTTCCTTTCATCCCAACCGCCAGCCTCCATGCAAATTCCAGCCGCTCGATCAGATCAAGGAATCTGATCACCTCCCTTCACCCGCGCCCAAATCTCAACCATTGGATCGCAAGATCCAACGGTCAAGGCTCCGTCCCCTTCCTCCAGCGGACCCTCCCCCGGCCGTTTCACCTCGCGTTCGCTCTGTCCCCTTCCTATTTTGGAAAGTACCTCCGATCATCTCTCGACTCCCTTAGCGACCTTCCACGTCGACCATTCGTCCTACATCCTCGCGTAACCCCATCATCACTCGCCTTCATCTCCAGCCTTCATTACAACCGTTAAAATCTCGTCAACACCACGTAACCTCCGAGCTCCGTCACCTATAAATCCATTCGCCCAGCCCTCCGTTTGCCTCGTCCACCAATTTATGGGTAAACCCTAACTTCTCCCTCCTCCGATGACAGCAGAGGAGGCTTTTAACGACGATCATGGGTCTCCTACCCTGGTGTTGACCCTCGGCCCTCATCGACCGAGTAACGGCGGCCATGGACCCGTTGAGCACCTCAGAGCAGGTTGGGCGAGTAGTGCGACGACACGAGGACCACCTAGCCCTCAGCACAAACTTCTCCCTCTGCCAATTACCCATCTCCGATCATGTAATCTCCCTCACTTTTTCCTCTATTTCTCCTAATTTTTCCGACGCATCCACTTGATTTTACCTTCACCTGACCACCCCACGAGCTCCACCAACCATCAACGACCTTCGCACTACATTCTCCTTCCTCCAGAACCACTCCACGCTCCGACCAAACACCTCCGTCGTCGCAACGGAGGACTTCCCTGGGCCACCACCTTCTCCATCATTGCAGGCCCTCCACTCACCTCACTCACCTTGCACGTACACACCATATGCCTCGGCTAAGCCAACCACTGCATGCCCTTCAATGATCGGAGCTTGAGCCCCCTTGCCAATGTCGAGCTCCGCTCCCGGTGGCGCTCCATTAATCAGCCATTCTAGCCACGCTCGGAGCCTCGCCGCACCTCCAGCATCTTCGCTCGGGCAACAACCAACTTTGTCGACCCTCAGGCGGGCATCTGGCAGACGGAGGAGCACACAGGTGGTCGCCAAAGCCCCGCCTTCTCCGGTGACCAACGGCGGAAGACGAATAGCAGCTATCGTCCGATCATTTCGATCGGATGACCCTTGTGATGCCACATGACCCGGCCTGAGCCTCACACCGATCCTACAGGCTCGGGTAGCGAGCCACCAACAGACGCCATGTTAGCTCCTAGCCTAAGACCCTCCCGAGCCTGACTCCCTCACATGGCCAGCACGTGAGAGGTTGGGCAAATTGCAGAGTAGATCCGAGATGTTTTTGAATTTGCATTTTGGTCCACAGACGTGTGTCTCATGTGCGCGTCTGGGTATTTTGTAGGGAGGGCCTCACAACTTATGGAAATGGCATTTATGCCCCTGCACGCATTGGAAAATTTATAGTAGAGCCCCTCCGATTTTGCACAATTCCAAATAGGTCCCTCCAGGGACCTATTTGTAATTATTTATCTTTTATTTCCCATATTTTTATTACATATATGCCCTTGCAATATTTACTTCATATCTTGAGCATTTTAATTCTAAATTGCATGATTTTAGTGTCATTTTGAAGCTTGTTTCATCATCTATTTTATAGCATATTTAAATCACTGATTGGACACTTAATTAAAGGAGCGAGTTTTCGGTTGATTAATAGTGTCTTTTGCTCTATAGATGTTTGCCATTAATAGTTGTTTAATCTTGATTTTAATGCTCGATTTGACTATGAAATTAATCCAAAATCCGATGCTCAATTACGTGATCTTTCTAAGGCATATTTGTAGTAATCGTTTGCATACATAACCTTTGCATTCATTCATTCATTCTGAACATGCATCAACTTATAATTGCATTGAAAAATCCAACAAAAATAACAGGCATCATTCTTTGTGTCATTTCATCTGCATGTTATTGTGTGCATCTGCATGAAGACCTAAAATGGAGAATCTATTCACACATAATTTAATAGACCAAAATTTGATAAATATATTAAAGAGGCTCGTGTCTCTGTGTTCGACCTTGGTAGACTTGCCAAGTATAAATATTCCACAAAATTCGATGATTGTGGTTTTTGTTGAACCAAATTTGCCTCCTATGCTACGACATTCCCTTATTATAAAAGAGGCAAATTTCGTGTTCATCGTACGTATGGCCTGCAAATTTAGTCTTGAGAATAATAAAAAAAAGAATAGTGCGGGGACTCCTCCCATAATATAAGGCCTACTTGTATCATGTAAAGAATAGAAAAATGGCAAAGAATTCTCCTACTATAAGTAGGGTCGGCAACATGGATTCTTGCTCGAATCCATGTTGAAAGATTTGACTTTTTTATGCTAGTTGTAGACTACCTAACGCAACCCACACAATGGAGGGATTTGAACACAAGTCATTTAGGTGGTAGGCATACTGCACTACCACCAGACCATTTAAGCGGGTACAAATCTAGATTTTTTTAAAAATAAATCTATCATGTGAAGTATCTAGATTATACATTTTAGAAAATTTTGATCGGCAACTTTTGGCCATGTATTTATACAACTACTTAGGCATCAATTCCATATAGTATAAATGAGTGCAGCGAATAATTTCATCAAAAATATAGTCAAGGAGGGCCGTATGGACCAAACAGAGTGCTAGCACAATAGGAAGCTTGGTGGCGGTTAAAAGCAACACACACAAAAACACGTCATTGACCCACCTCCCTCTACCCTCCTCACACATCACCATTGCAGGCATCACCAGCCCTTCACCAAATATTTATTCCTCCACAACCACCCAGCCTCTCTTAGGTTCTCCAGCACTTACGGGCTTCAATGACAAAGCCTCGACCAATCAATCAGATTGAACTCTGTATCTAAACATCCACAGGTTCTGGATGCCTACCATTCTACGACCTCTAATCAAACCTATCCCGATAAGATCTAAGCAGTTATCGTTCACTATCATATTTTTCTGAACGCTGGCCTGAACCATAATCAAAGATGTCATAATAAGAGGTCACACCTCAAGTAAGGTTGTCTATCGAGTTGAATTATTCGATTTCACCTCAGCTCGGACTCAAACTCGAGAACAAAACCCGAACTCGAACATGATAAGCTCCGACCCCATGAATGTTGACACTTAAACTCGTTGAGTTCGAGCTGACTCACGAGCCTCCTAGTGAACCTTTTATATTGCCTTGCTTTTATATTTCTTCTAAGTAAATTTTCTTTGAAAAAACAATTGAAATCATTATTAACCTCATTGATAACAGTACTCTTTAGAGATGGGAGAGCGTTGAGTATGGCAACTTTTGTTGCATGCGTATGAATGAGAAGCAGGAAGTTATAGAGTCACGTTGGTTGGGGGAAGGGATTGTGTTGCTTGTGCATGAAGGAGAAGCTATTGAAAGACGATGGAGATGTGAGCAGAGTAGTAGCATCACATGAGAGAGGGATGGATACTGCCACGTATAGGGTATAACATATAGAATTAGAAACGGGAGAGAAGTTAGGAATTAAGAGAGACAATGGATAAACATCACAGAACTCTGAATAATTTGTTTGTGATGCATCACTTCCTCATCATATTCATACATCATGTATGCATATATAGAACAAAAAATATTAAAAAAACTTATATAATCAAAATGGATAATTGAGTCCAGGTAGCGAGTTGAGCAGACTTGACTTCAACATCGGCCCAATAACCCTAATGACTCATTTATTTGACTCCGTTGGTATGCTATACAACCACTCACAACATTGTAGATCCTTGTGAAGGACACATAGTCATGAGAACTCCAACAGGATGTTCGAGACATACTTCGACATGATGAATCTGAAGCATGCAGGGCATCCTCTAGATGAGTATATCTCCCTCTTGAAATCTTTGTTTAAATGGTACAATGCTTGTGTTCCACAATGTACAAGTCCCACATAGAAGGAAAACCACCAACCAATGATTTTGAAACCGAACTAGAGGTCGAATCGAAAATCCCATCGAAAAGGTCAAACTGGATTGGACCATGAAACTAAACCGATTCAATCGGACGGTGAGATCATCATTTTCAAAATAAGATTAAACCGAACCAATGAGGAAAAAATGGTTGAACCGGCTAATCGGACTTGAATAAATAAAAAATAAATACACATTCAAATATCGAAATAATTGATATGGCTAATAAATATATTTACAAAGACCAATAAATATATAAGAAAGTTATAAAGTTGTAGTCTATATGTTAGCATGTAGATTTTTTTTAAATATTATGCATTTGTATGTATAAGCATTTGCATCTACATATGTTGCAAGTACATAGATATACAAACACAACAAGATAGATAAAACTAACTCATGTAAATAAACAAAATCTAAGAGATAAATAAATAATACATGCAATACCTATATGGATACATATATGATATACACACTTACATATAACTATCGCATACATAACGTAAATATCTTACATTCTTTATACTATATTGTACATATATGATATTTTATATTTAACTAAATACTGCTTAGTTTTATAATACAATAATAATTGAGATCCGTTCATAACAAGAAGTGGTTGTAGTTGAGGTGGTTAGTAAGTGTTGTAACGTAATCCAAATGTCATGGGTTCGACTCCCAAAAAAGTAGTATTTTTTAATAAATCAAATTCGAATTCCGATTCAAATTTGGTTGAATATGTTTGAACACGAAATTAGATACCTGATTGAAATAGTGGTCACAAAAAAATCTCATCATCAACAACGATCAAAGAGCTTGTTTCCCTCTAATAGTCGCAATCTGCAAGAAGCTCCAGGTCAATCCAGTGCAAACATCTCCAATCATTGTTAGCGGCTCCAGGAAAATAATTAGGGATCCAAGTTTGGAACCCTAGATCCAGCAGCAAGCGCGGCTCGCGTGATTCATCTCCAGCCTTCGCGCACATATCCAAGAGGCAGAGCCCTCTCTAGGGGGTGCCAAGGGCACTAATTCCAGGCCAAGTTCACGGTAAGCAGGGCATGTGCTCCAGGCGGTGGCGAGGTAAACACAACGCGTGCACCACCCAAGCGCGCACAGACCTCGAGCTCCAGCGCTCAAAACTTTAGGGCGGTGGCGCCAACACTCTCCATCGACAACTGGCGCTGCTAACCCTCTGGGAACGACGGCAACAACCTCCCCTCCAAGTGGCGGAGCTCCAGGTCAGGCACCCTCTGCCCCTCCTATCGAGCGACCTTCCACAGGTGCACCGCACAGCCCCAGATGCCTCATCTATTCGAGATGACGGCGCATCTCAGTCGCACCTCCAAGTAGCGGAGCCCCATCTTAATGCCCACCACTCTTTGATATCCAGCAGATGCAACGACGCTCCTCGCGGACATCCCCTTATTCTCCAGGTGGCGGCATCGAGAAACTCCAGGGGCAACGTCCTTCAAAGAATAGGGCTTTTAATTTGGTCGTAAGTTGCTTATAAAAAAAGGAGGAAGAAGGGCGGCATGTTTAAAAAAATGGAGAGGGAGATTTTTTTAGAAAAGACGTGTACAAAAGAAAAACTACACGCTGAAAATAATTGTAAAAAAAGAGGGGGAGAGAGAAACCGTAAAAAAATGATGAACAGATTATTTGAAAAAAAATGATTTAAAAAATTGAAAGATGAGTCGGCCAAAAAATTAAAAAAAGGATTAGCTAAAAAATAATAAAAAAGGGAAAAGGCGAAAAAATCAAGAACGGTTAAGTGATTCATTGGTTCAGTTGTTTCTTCCCCCATTTTCATGTCTTCTCCCAACTTTGTCGATGTTATTATGTTCCGACAACTATGGGAGAAAGGGGGGGTATTGTGTAGAGTCACAGGTCAGATTCAGATTTCCCAGACCAGCCAGATTTTCAGACTCTGCAGATCTTCATATTTCAGACTCAACGTTCAGATTCTGAATCCTAGGTCAGATGTTCACATGTTTGCTATCAATGTTTACGGTCCCCATCTTTGTTTATGGTCAGAGTTTTCAAGTGTTTCGTAGGGACTCCAGAGTAGAGATCCCATTCTCTGTGCCATGTGAGCTAGGGTTTTCATGTGGTTTCATAGGGACTCCAGAGTAGAGATCCCATTCTCTGAGTCAGTATGGGAGAGACCCAGTTCTCCGACGAGGAGACATTTTCAGAACCCATTCTCCAGCGACCGTGGACTCCGACGAGGATGTCTTCACGACCTTTTATGTTTGACCCTTTCAGAGATGGAGCAGTTGTCCACATAATGTGGCGGGCCAGAGTTCTCCAAGTGGAGACTCATTTTCAATTGCAGTGATTCTGACGGGTGCAGTACAAAGCACATGTTCTACGACAAGGAGATTCAGTTTGACTCGCACTCCAACCAGTTCGTTCCTCCTTACCTGCACGATATGAGAAGCAACGTCCTCAACAATAGCCGGCAGTTGTCGAGTTGAGTTGATATTGTCCGTAGTGTCCTGTAACTTGAGTTAGAGATTTTCTTTCTGTTTGTCCAAGCTGAGCATTCCATGCACCAGCTTGAGGTGGAGTGTTGGAGCATATTGGTATGTCACTTATGTTGTAGATGGGTAAATGGATCTCTCCAGGATCCATTTGCCACATCCAGTTGTTTAGTCCCACATCTACGAGTTGCAGGATGTCGAGACTCAATGAGTGCTATATAAGAAACCCCTCACCCCGTGTATCCAGTGAGAAACTACAATAGACACATCATCCCTTTGAGGTATTCTCCTGTAGTTTCATCCTGCTCCATAGGGAGTAGGGTTCCATGTTAAATCATGTTTTCTTTGAAGTTTTATTCTTTTCTCTGATATTCGCTTCTACATTATATTTTCTAACATTCAATTGGAATCAATCGATCAAAAAATCGATTACATCATAATTTGTGATATCGGAAAAGCCGTAATATAATCGGAAACCCCAAAAATAAACCGAGACAACCATAAAATTCGTATCGACGAAACAAAACCAACAAAATCAATCGTTTGTCGATTGGAGGTCTTTTAACGTTTTAAAATTCGCAAAGTTTAATCGCATATCAAGGTTGTATTTCGTCAATTTCTGAATCCATTGTAGATCAGAAAAGTATAAAATCGGTAACGTTTGATCTCGATTCCGAGACGGTCGAAACGAGATATTGTTCATCTGAACCGGAGATACAGGGAGCAAATACGGATTACCTTGGTATTCCAGATAAGAGAGTGATAATTGATTAAATATATATTGCAAATGTAAAACAACAACAACCACAAGTCTCTCTCTCCCTCCTTGGCAACCAAAGACCACCCCTCTCCACTTATAACTCCCAAGCCTTCTTTCTTTCTTCAACATTTTCTCTCTCGTTTATTAGTTTTTTTATAAATCAATCTTATTTCCATTATCTCTCTCTTATATGATATACCAAAGTCACCCCATTTCTACCCCAAACTTCTGATTTAGATGAATAAGCTCCAAGAGCATCTCCCTTTGGCTGCTAGTTTTTAGCAACACAAGTGCTCCTTGGAGGGAGTAGCAACTCTCAATTGCTGATAGCAGCAGCAATCCAGCTGCTATTGAAGAGGGCAACAACAGCATGCAGCTGAACCGGGGGCTTTAGCAGCTCCAATGGTCAGCAGCAGGTGTGAATCAGCATCTCTAGTAGCATGATAACAACCCTAGCTGCTCTAGGGGAAAAGAAGAGCCCTAGCAGTTGCTGGGCAGCAGGCATCAAGCAGGAGTTGTGGCCAAGGTTGCAGAAAGCGGTAGTCGGTACTTGGTCGGCGGGGTCACTAACTAAGGATAAATCAGCAGTCGGGCGACTAATCAGATTTAGTCGGTCATTAGTCGATTTTGATTTTTTAATTATTTTAAATATATAAATCATTTCCATACATAGGTTTGTACATTTTCTATAATTTCAGAATGAAATAAAATAAGTAATTGACTTTACATATAACATTATTGCATATTAGAATAAGTTTGCTTATGTATTAACATAGATTTGTATATTTTCTATACTTACATAATGAAACAAAAGAAGCAATTGACTTTAAAGATAACATTAATCATATTAGAATAAGTTTGCTTTAAAAAAAAGCAAAAAAACAACAAAAATATAAAAGCTTGATATAAAAGTCAGCCGACTAGTCAGACTGACCGACTAATGGCCGAGTAGGCCCAGTCGAGTCGACTACCCCCCCCCCCCCGACTCAACTAGTCGGACGATTTTCACAAGCTTGGTTGTGGCTGGTGCAATTTGCAGCATTAGCAACTCGTAGAGCAGCTGGACAACAGCCCAATCTGCAACAGCCCCCCGCCGAGATTTGAAAGGGGGGGGCTTTCGGTGGAAATGTGGGAGGTTTTTTTGGGAGAAATTTAGAAGGCATAGTGTTTATATAAACAAGGAGAGTATGTTGTTTGCCATTAATTCTCAATAATTTGGGGTAAAATTTAAATGTTTTACGTTAAATTGATGTTATCCTATATAGACATTTTAGTAATGAAACAAGAAAAGCAGTACTTAATTAAAAATGAAAATATAAGGATGAGATCTATCAATAGTCATTAATCTTTTACTTGTTTTACTGTCAATAACCCACACCACTATGTACGTTGCTGGTGTGCTTCTTCCTCGCCTGTTGAAAGTGGAGTTGCAAGAACTCTATTTGAAATGATGAACCCTCCCGTTATTCTTTCTTAGTTGTGCTTTTTTTCAAGAATTTGCTAAAGTTTACATACAAAGTCAATACTTGATGCACTCAAGGCCCTAAATGTCGATTTCGGTCACCATTTCGGTGACCGACCGAAACAGAATTTCGGTGGAATTTCGATTGAAATTTCGGCCATTTCGGTCATTTTTTGTACTAGGGCCCCCATATTTCGGTCATTTCAGCCATTTCGGTAAATTTCGATTTCAACTGGATATCGATATTCGGCAGAAATTCGACCGAATTTCGCTGAAATTTGAGGCCATGGATGCACTTAAAGATTAAGTTTGGACAATTCGTTGCCAATCATAATATAAGTCTTAGTAAGTTCTTTTTTTTTTGAAGCTCAAAAACGGGGGACGCACTCGATGGTGCTCACCCCAGATTTATTAATAGAAAAACAAAGAGAAAAAGAGAGACTTACAGCGGGTGGACACAGAGGAAAAAAAGGAAAAGAAAGAGCTCAAACAAGATCGGACGGTATCACAAAACGATACCCCGACCACACCAGGAATCAATTAAGCAACAGACCAGTCACAGACCAACCGTGAAGCAGAAATGAGGACATTATCCGAGTAGAATCTCTGGCCAGTAAACAGCGCCTCATTCCTAGCAGTCCAAATGCACCACAGCCGAGCGATAGAAGAGAGGATGTCGTTCTTGCTCCTTGCCCGAGAACGGACCAAGCAGTCACAGAAGGAAACGGAGTCCGAAGCGTCAAGCCAAGTCAGATCCGCCCAAATGACACGCGTTATACCGCAGCGGAAGAAGAGGTGGTCAATAGTCTCAGCTTCCAGGTTGCACAGACCACATATAGGCGAAACCGAAGGGAAAAGAGCGGCACACCTGCTTCGAGAAAGGAGACGCCCACGACGGAAAAGCCATAGGAAGATGCCAATCCGTTCAGGAACCCGGAGTCCCCAAAAGAATTGACAGTCCCGGAGCAGCGAATCATCAACCACATCCAAGGGCGGAAGAAGGGCCCTGTAAGCATCACGAACAGAGAAGGAGCCATTCTTCCAACAAAGGTGATCTCGTCCCACCAAAGGCGAGGGCGAGACCGCAAGGATCTCCAGAAGAGCCATAAACTCCAATAGCTGTTGTTCGGAAAGGTTGGCCACAAAAGTCGGCCCCCAAGCAGCTCCATCCCAATAAGAAGCCACCCTCACGTCAGGGTCATCCACCAGCGCGAATAAACGAGGAAAGATATCCTTAAGAGGCCCCCTACCGGTCCAATCATCGCCCCAAAAACGGGTGAGGGAGCCATCGCCCAACTTGATGACAAAAAGAGCACGGTTGCGGACCAAAGCATTACCAATATCACAAGAGAAGTGAGAGGAAGATGCCAAAAAGCGGGCATCCATATCCAGACCCAGACTTCGGTCGATCCCAACAGCCAGTCTTAAGAAATTAAGCATCAAATTATCTTCCGGCCCGCATAGTCGAGAGACCCATTTAAGAAGAAAAGCCTCATTCACGATAGCCAATCTCCTCACCGCCAACCCCCCCTCCTTCTTTGGCCGAGTCACATCGTCCCAAGCAACCAAGGGAACTCCGCTACGCACAGTCCCCTTTTTGCCCCAAAGAAAGTTCCGCAAACAAGAATCCAACCGCCGACGAATCCCCTTAGGCATCCCCTTCACAGAAAGGAAGTAGATAGGCAGAGAAGAGAGGACCGATTTGAGGAGAACCAGACGACCGCCCCGAGAGAGGATAGCGGCACGCCAGCCAGCCAAGCGGGCAGCCAAGCGATCCATCAACGGCTGCCAATCCCTTAAGCGAGCCCGGCTAATAGACAACGGAAGCCCAAGATAATCCAGAGGAAGAGCACCCACCGCACAGCGCAAGATCCTCGAGCAAGGTCTTAGTAAGTTCTTATCAAGAGCTTAGTACACATCCCGCCAATATATCATTTTCATAATGATTAAAAATAATAAAGGTATAGAATAAGACTATAGGAGTATGATAGTTGAATCCGGAAGTATATCTAGGTCTCTATTCCCCAATAGAGCCTATGGAAACGGAAACCTAATCTCATAGGCTATGTATAAACTGATAATTTATTTTATTCCATCTAAAGTTGAACAGCGAACTTAAATATTTGGAAGGAAGATTGCAATCACTTCCACAATAGCCGCATCTTCAACAGAACTTTAATTGTAAAACAATTAAAAAGTAACGCACCAAATTCTTAATAAGTCCATAAAATGGGAGAACATGACTACCTCCTTGTAACCAGTGCGCGAAACATGGTAGATTCTTTCCTAGATTACATGATAACCAAGTTACCAACATGTATAAGACTTTTCGCATGCATTTAGAATTGAATTTCATATCATTAATTAGCCAATGATTTCAAGTTAAAATTGAGATATTTGAGGTGATTAACATGCAAATTAGACCCAATTTAAGAACACTTATTTATCTACTAAATTCATGGTTTAAAGATTTAAAAGATTTGGAAATTTTGTAAAGCATTGAACTTAAATCCAGATCCAATGAACAACCTCTAATCTCATGATTTTAAAAATGATGTCATCGAGGATGATGCATGAAATCGACTCTAAGTTCCAGACCAAATCATTAGAATCCAGGAATCTCGGTCCTTTTTTAGATCGAGGAACTTAAGTGACATACATTACTGTGAAATCTGTGAGATATTTAGTCTTTATGAATCAGTGATGGCAATTACTTGTGCCGGTCACGGTGATCCGTATACCTGATTGTGTGAAGGTGCGGTAACCCTTAGTTGGGCGGGAAATAGGAAGCCCAGTTAGAGCAGCGGCCGCCTAATGCACGAGTCTAGGATCCCAGTCCTTTGTATGGTTTTACGCGAGCTCGCAGTATTTTTATACTTCATTGGGATCCAGGAGTTTGACCAGTTCCGTTGACCATGTTTCAATAGGTTACCAAGGCATGAGGACCCTTGATTTTGTTTTTCGAGCTCGTTTTGCTCGTACCAGTTGGGTCGGTTCTGAAGTGACTCGGACTGAAGAGTCTCTCCCACCGTCTCAAGGGTGTAGTTTTGAAGTGTGCCTAGCTCTCTCCTGGACCGCATTTCCACTGAGAGGGTGAGACGGAAGAGTCCCTTAAGAGACTTCCTCACCACTTGAGTTTTGGTTACTATTCTGCCAATATGTCCTGTCGAGGAAAAGATCGTTGTCAGGTTCCGTCAATCATCAATTATCAATCATCAACATCTAGTAACATCCATTATCACATCCGACATCTCACAACAATGAAAGTGAACGTAAAATCATCTATATCAAAATAAGAAATATTACTACAGTTGTTAGGTGAAGCTAGTAGACGTGTTGGGAACTTAGTTAGGATGCATTATCCACTGCATGCCTACAGAGGCATCCCAACCTTAAGACATTCTTCCTTCCTTAGAGTCATAGTGTGAGGTCTCACCCGAACCAAGACCACAGACTATCCACTGATCTTGAGGAATTAAGACAAGGACAAAGATCAGAACAGAGGACACATCATCTACAATTACTCGGATCCATCAACACGATTTATAAATAATAAAATGATGATAGCATAAATATGGATCATATAATTTATTAAGAGAAATTAGAGTGGTTAGCTGAGTTGTGGTGAGTCATCAAGGGATTCATATACAATATAGATAGAGAAACAACTTTACATGCAAGTAGTTTTTAAATAAAATGTCAACACATATCTACTTGTTTTCTTTCGAAACGACTGAAATACATTTTATTTTAGGGTTTTTATCAGTCGTGGCCCTCTGAGATATTTCAGTTATACCCCTTCCTTCTTTGAAATATCAATTGTGCCCCTACCTTCTTGCAAAATTCATAGTTCTGTCCTTTTGTAATATCAGTTATGCCCATACTTTACCTTAACAGAAGGGTATTGTAACATCCGGATTCTAACAAACCCGAACTCGACCCAAATAAGGTTTGAATAACCCAATAAAGTTGTTGATCAATACTAAACAACCTAAAACGATCTATTGATCGTCAATCAAAAGTCATTTGGGCGAAATCGACCAAAAATCGGTCGCTTCGTAATGCGTGTCGTGAAAAAGCCGCGACGCTAATTCGGAAACCGCAAAATGAACCGAGACAATCATTAGATCTGATTCGACGAAACAAGACCAATAAAATCGACCGTTCGTCAATCGGAGGTCGTTTGATATTTTTAAATCACAAAATTTAACCCCAAACCGAAATCGTATCTCGAAAATTTCGGAGATTCAAACCCGATCGAATGTATATGGATATTATACTCATTTTGATCGTCGTTCAGAGACGGTCAAAACGAAATATTGCACATAGAAATCGAAGATTCGAGGCGCGAGTATGGAGGGCTTTGGTTTCCAAATAGAAGAGAGAATTTTGGTTAAAAAAAATATACTGTTATCTGTACAGCAGACTGAACAGTGCACAGCCATTTGGCTCCTTATTTATACAATATTTAACCTCAAATTTCTTCCACTTGCCTTGTAAGCCATTGCCACATGTCAACTTTATTTCCCTCCTCTCCCTATATAACCCATACCAACGTCTATTCTCTCCTCCTTATTTCCTCCAAAACATCCCCAATTTCCTCCTAAAAAGGTCCAGCCGTGAGCCTCTTCTTCTCCAACTGCTGGAGCTTCTCCATGAGCACATCCCCTTGCTTCCTTGCTGAATTCCAGCAACTCCTCTGCTCTTCAAGCCCTGCATGCAAGATAATCTTCAAGTTTTGAAGATTCTTATGTACTCATGAAGTCATGTGGTAAGAAGCATATTCTTACCGAGGATGAACCACCGGAGAAGACAGGGATCTATGCCTCATGGGAGGCTAATGATGCGTACGCCAAGGTGTGGCTCTCAGGTATACTTACGACGGAGATAGCGAATGATGTCCTTCACCAGCCCACCGCTAAGGCGATGTGGGATATTTTGTCTATGACGTACTCTCAGGTCCGTAATGAGACGAAGATGCTCCAGTTGCAGCATGATATATTTACGATGAAGCAGAATGGGAAGCCACTTCATTCCCTGTACACATCGCTTCGTGGCATGTTCGAGAAGCTCTATAGCACCATTCCGCTTACAGCCACGCCGGAACAGCAGAAGACGTTCCGCAACGCCACTATGGTTGGCGTTTTGCTTGCTGCCTTAGACCCGGAGTACGAGGCGGCCCGTGCTCAGATCCTAGCAGATGCCACCATCCCACCGATGGAAGAGGTATACAGGAGGCTCAGTCGTGTACCTGTTCCGTCCACTACAGCGACTGCGACTCCGTCAGCAATGGCAGTTTCCAGGGGACGTGGTAGTTCGTCCTCATTTCGTGGAAGAGGAAGTGGTGGACGTGGTCGCGGAGGTCGCATACGTTCCACGTGTTCATTCTGCCGCCGTACTGGTCACTCGGAGGATACGTGCTATTCCAAGCACGGCTTCCCTCCTTCTGCACGTGTCGCGGATCATGTTCAGGGTCCTTCAGCTCCTGCTACAGACCACAGGTTCGAAGAGTTGGTGGCACGGCTTCGTGATATCATGCCTCAATCGTCGCCAGAGAATACTGAAGTTTCTGATGTTGCAGCCTCGGCGTCAGCCAGTACATCCGCTTCTGCCAGTGCTTCAGGTAGTCCTTCAGTCTCATCTCATTGCCATGATCTCACAGGATGGATTGTCGACTCTGGAGCTACCCATCATCTATGCCGTGAGAAAGATATTTTGAAGTCCTACAGAGCGGTACAGCCTGGTCGCTCTGTACTCATTGCTGATGGCACTCACTCTCCTATCATCGGTCAGGGGGAGATGGCTTTGCTACCTTCTATGCACTTACAGAATGTTCTACATGCTCCAGATTTCTCTATGAATCTCTTGTCCATTAGTCAGATTACACGTGATTTGCACTGTCGTGCTATTTTTGATCCATCGTCTGTTATTTTTCAGGACATACTGACGGGCAGGGTGATTGGCTGTGGTTCTGAGCACAATGGCCTCTATCGTCTAGTCCGTAACTCCTACGCTGGCGTCTCTCTTCATTCCCAAAGCGTCGTATCTCCGTACACCTGGCATCTTCGGTTCGATCATCTGCCCCTGCAGAAGATGCGTCACCTACTGCCTCAGATATCTCCAAGTTCCTCTTTTCGTTGTGAAGCGTGTCAGTTGGGGAAGCACCATAGATCTAGCTTCCCAGGTCGTCAGAGTCAGAGCAGTCGCTCCCCGTTTGAATTACTTCATGTTGACATTTGGGGTCCAAGTCGTGTCCCAGATCATCAGGGGCACAGGTTCTATTTAGTAGTGGTTGATGATTTTTCTCGAGTGTCCTGGACGTTTCTTCTTAAAAATAAATCTGAAGCAGGAAGTGTTATCCAAAATCTTCTTAATGAAATCCAAAATGTTTTCTCTTCTATTGTTAAGTATGTTCGAACTGATAATGCATTGGAGTTCTGCACTCGTTCTCTTGCTAACTTTCTTTCTTCAAAAGGCATTGTTCATCAAACCACATGTGCTTACACATCACAACAAAATGGAGTTGCGGAATGAAAACATCGACATTTCCTTGATATTGCTCGCACATTACTTATTCAAAGTTGTGCTCCATTATCTTTTTGGGGAGATGCCATCCTTACAGCATGTTTGTTGACGCATATTTAGTTATTGTGTCTCTTTGCTATTTTATTTTCTTGTTATCCTCTTTATGTAATTTACCCATAGGCTACTCTCCTATATAAGAGAGCCTAGGGCTATGGAATAAACATCTCATTCACGTTTCCCAACATGGTATCAGAGCGACGGTCCTAGACCGGAGTTCTCGAAACCCTAACCCTAACCCGCCCCACCCGCCGGCCTCTCTTCTCTCTCTCTCTCCCTCTCTCGGCGCTGCTCCGATCTTCGCCGCTCGACTGCGGCGTCTCTCCGATCTTCATCTCGCCTCTGCGATCTTCATCTCCGACTCCAGCGCACTGCGTGCAGCGCATCTAGCGCATCCAGCGCGCAACGTGCGCACCTAGCGCGCAGCGCATCCAGCGCACCTAGCGCGCATCCAGCGCCTGAGCGACTGGGGCCTCTCCGATCTTGCGCGCATCCATCTTGTGCGCAGCGACTGTGCGCCTGAGCGCCTGGCGCGCAACGTGCACCAGCCACTGTGCATCTAGCGTGCGACTCCAGCCACCGCGCATCCTGCGCCTAGCGCATCCAGTCACCGCGCGTTCTCCTGTGCGCTGTAAAGCGCCTGCATCTGCATTCAGTTGTGCGCGCGCGTGCTTCCTGCACGTGCGTACGTGCCCTAAATCCCAAAACCCTAGGGCACAGCTCGTGATCTACATGGGGTTAGTTGCCTGAAGTCTACACATGCAACTAATCCCATCTATGTCATTGTAGACATAGACTATATCCTCTCAGTCGCTCCAGTCTTCCGTCTCCATCATGTCAGAAAGCAAGGCAGATATCCCATCTATGGGCGCATTTCGTGGTCCAGCGCCCATTGTCAAGATGGATGGTACGAACTATGAACTGTGGGCAATGCAGTTCATGAGTATGATGAAGTCTACAGGTAAGAAGCACATTCTTACCGAGCCCGAGCCTGCAGAGAAGACTGGAGTTTATGCCTCGTGGGAGGCCGATGATGCATATGCCAAGGTGTGGCTATCCGGTACATTGGCGATTGAAATCGCCAATGACATCTTACATCAACCCACTGCTAAAGACATGTGGGATATCCTGGCGGCAACATATTCTCAGGCGAAAAATGAGACGAAGATCCTGCAACTACAGCATGACATATTCACAATAAAGCAGAACGGTCGTCCTTTACATTCTCTCTATACATCATTGAGAGGGATGTTTGAGAAGCTCCATAGCTTCATGCCTCTTACAGCCACGCCAGAACAGCAGAAGACATACAGGAATGCGACGATGGTGGGTGTGTTTCTCGCTGCACTTGATCCAGAATATGAGGCAGCACGTTCACAGATTTTGGCGGACTCGACTATTCCTCCCATGGAGGAGGCATTTCACAGATTGAGTAGGATCACAGTACCTTCAGCAGCTGCGAGTCAGAATCCCTCTGCCATGGCAGCCAACAGAGGCCGTGGTTCTCATTACCAGGGCCGTGGACGTACTCCCCGTGGAAGGGGTGGCCGCACTAGGCCAACATGCTCATATTGTCACCGAGTCGGACATACTGAAGATACATGCTACTCAAAGCATGGATTTCCTGCATCCGCACGAGCCGCTGAGCAGATAGAGCCCCCGTCTGCAGCTACACTGGATCAACGATTTGATGATCTGGTTGCCCGTCTTAGGGGCATTATACCACCATCTGGCCCAGCACCGTCGACAGAGAATCATACTGATGCTGCTGCGTCTGCTTCTGCCTCTACGAGTACTTCAGGTAGTACACTTGCTCTTCACAGTAGTAGATCGGATACATTGCCATGGATCATGGACTCGGGCGCTACACATCATCTATGTGGCAACCAGGGTCTACTTACAGGATATACTCAGATTCCTCCAGGACGGACAGTAGTGATTGCCAATGGCACACATTCTCCTATCACGGGTCAGGGGGAGATTAGATTGACATCCTCTATGCAGTTTAAGAATGTTTTGCATGCACCGCATTTTTCAATGAATCTGTTGTCGATTAGTCAGATTACGAAGGATCTCCATTGTCGAGCTATTTTTGATTCATCTTCCTTGATTTTTCAGGACATCCGTACGGGCAACGTGATTGGTCATGGCTATGAGCAAGGAGGCCTTTATCGTCTGAACCAAACCCCGTTTGCCGGAATCACAGCTTCTCCCGCAGAACAAGTATCTCCTCTCCTTTGGCATCTGCGTTTTGGTCATTTACCGCTTCAGAAGTTGCGTCTAGTCCTACCTTATAGTCTTCCTCACACACCTATCCAGTGTGAGGCGTGTCAGTTGGGAAAACATCACAGGTCATCGTTTCCCAGTAGTCAAGGTCGGAGTAGTAACTCCAAGTTTGAGTTGTTTCATGTCGATGTCTGGGGTCCGAGTCGTGTTCCCGATCATCAGGGGCACAGGTTTTATATTGTATTTGTGGATGACTTTTCTAGGGCATCATGGGTATTTCTAATGAAAAATAAGTCTGAGGCTGGAAATATTATTATTCACTTTCTCAATGAGATTCAGAATGTTTTTTCCACAATGGTCAAAATTATGAGAACTGACAATGCCTTAGAGCTGTGCACTAACAATCTAGCCAACTACTACTCCTCTAAAGGAATTGTTCACCAAACATCCTGTGCTCATACGTCTCAACAAAACGGGGTTGCAGAAAGAAAACACCGTCACCTTCTTGATGTTACAAGGTCACTTCTCATTCAGAGTCATGTTCTGTATTCCTACAGGGGTGATGCAGTGCTCACTGCATGTTATCTTATAAATCGTATGCCCTCGTCTGTCGTGAATGAACAGGTTCCCTTTTCACTTATTTATCCGGACAAGGATCTGTTCATTCTTACTCCTCGTGTGTTTGGGTCAGTCGCATTTGTCCATCAGTTGTTGCCTGGTTCTGACAAGCTCTCTCCTAGGGCTGTCAAGTGTGTCTTTGTGGAGTACTCCAGAACCCAAAAGGGGTACAAGTGTTTTGACCCTGTGCGTCGGCGGTATATGATCAGTGCAGATGTTACATTCTTTGAATCTGTTGACGCATATTTAGTATTGTATCTCTTTGCTATTTTATTTTCTTGTTATCCCCTTTATGTAATTTACCCATAGGCTACTCTCCTATATAAGAGAGCCTAGGGCTATGGAATAAACAACTCATTCACGTTTCCCAACATGGTATCAGAGCGACGGTCCTAGTCCGGAGTTCTCGAAACCCTAACCCTAACCCGCCCCACCCGCCGGCCCTTTCTTCTCTCTCTCTCTTCTCTCGGCGCCGCCCTCCGATCTCCAGCGCGCATCTCCAAGCGCGCATCACCGATCTCCATCGCGCATCCTCCTGCGCTTGATCTGCGGCGCCTGATCTACCTCACTGCGGCGCTCCTCCAGCACTGATCGCTCCAGCGTTGATCGATCCAGCGCTGATCGATCTCGCGCTGATCTGCATCTCGCGCTGATCGGTCTCCAGCACTCCGATCTCCAGCGCTCCGATCGCCAGCGCATGCGCGCATAGCGCACCTTCTCCGCGCCGATCCTCCAGCGCTGATCAGAACAAGTTGCGCGCATTTCTAAGCCCCAGAAGGAGACTCTCTCGCGCGCATACTCTGGATCTCAGCCCTGAACGAACACTTTTCGCGCAGCCCTGATCACGCACTTTGCGCGCAGCCTCCGCGCAACGTGCAGCATCCACGCCCTAAACTCTAGGGCTCAGATCGTGATACATATGGGGTTGGTTGCTTGACGTCTACACATGCAACCAATCCCGTTTATGTCATTGTAGACAAAGATTACTGTCTCTTGGTCAATCCAGTCTTCCAGTATGTCAGAAAGCAAGGCTGATATTCCATCTATGGGCGCGTTTCGTGGTCCAGCGCCAATCGTCAAGATGGATGGTACGAACTATGAACTGTGGGCAATGCAGTTCATGAGTATGATGAAGTCCACGGGCAAGAAGCATATTCTCACAGAGCCCGAGCCTGCAGAGAAGACTGGAGTTCATGCCTCATGGGAGGCTGACGACGCATATGCGAAGGTGTGGCTATCTGGCACATTGGCTATTGAGATCGCCAATGACATTCTACATCAACCCACAGCCAAAGACATGTGGGATATCCTAGCAGCAACATATTCCCAGGCGAAGAATGAGACCAAGATTCTGCAACTTCAACATGATATATTCACAATTAAGCAGAATGGCCGCCCATTACATTCTCTCTACACATCTTTGAGGGGAATGTTTGAGAAGCTACATAGCTTCATGCCTCTTACCGCCACACCAGAGCAGCAGAAGACATACAGGAATGCGACGATGGTGGGTGTGTTTCTCGCTGCTCTCGATCCAGAGTATGAGGCAGCACGTTCACAGATTTTGGCGGACTCGACTATTCCTCCCATGGAGGAAGCCTTTCACAGATTGAGCAGGATTACTGTACCTTCAGCAGCCACTAGTCAGAATCCATCAGCCATGGCAGCCAACAGAGGCCGTGGTTCTCAATACCAGGGTCGTGGACGTGTTCCCCGTGGAAGGGGTGGTCGCACTAGACCAACATGCTCATATTGTCACAGAGTCGGCCATACTGAAGACACATGCTACTCCAAGCATGGATTTCCTGCATCTGCGCGAGCTGCTGAGCAGATAGAGCCACCATCCGCTTCCACACTGGATCAACGATTTGATGATCTGGTTGCCCGTCTCAGGGGCATTATACCACCATCTGGCCAAGCACCGTCGACAGAGAATCAAACTGATGCCGCTGCTTCTGCTTCTGCCTCTACGAGTACTTCAGGTAGTACACTTGCTCTTCATAGTAGTAGATCAGATACGTTGCCGTGGATCATGGACTCCGGCGCTACACATCACCTATGTGGCGACCAGAGTCTACTTACAGGATATACTCAGATCCCTCCAGGACGGACAGTAGTGATTGCCAATGGCACACACTCCCCTATCACGGGTCAGGGGGAGATTAGATTGACATCCTCGATGCAGCTCAAGAATGTTTTACATGCACCGCACTTTTCCATGAATCTGTTGTCGATTAGTCAGATTACGAAGGATCTCCATTGTCGAGCTATTTTTGATTCATCTTCGTTGATTTTTCAGGACATCCGTACGGGCAACGTGATTGGTCATGGCTATGAGCAAGGAGGCCTTTATCGTCTGAACCAGAACCCGTTTGCCGGAATCATAGCCTCTCCCGCAGAACAAGTATCTCCTCTCCTGTGGCATCTGCGCTTCGGTCATTTACCGCTTCAGAAGTTACGTCTTGTCCTACCCTATAGTCTGTCTCACACAACTGTCCAGTGTGAGGCATGTCAGTTGGGAAAACATCACAGGTCGTCTTTTCCCAGTAGTCAAGGTCGGAGTAGTAACTCCAAGTTTGAGTTGTTTCATGTCGACGTCTGGGGTCCGAGTCGTGTTCCCGATCATCAGGGGCACAGGTTTTATATTGTATTTGTCGATGATTTTTCTAGAGCATCTTGGGTATTTCTAATGAAAAATAAGTCTGAAGCTGGAGATATTATTATTCACTTTCTAAATGAGATTCAGAATGTCTTTTCCACAACGGTCAAAATTATGAGAACTGACAATGCCTTAGAGTTGTGCACCAACAATCTAGCCAAATACTACTCCTCAAAAGGGATTGTTCACCAAACATCCTGTGCTCATACGTCTCAACAAAATGGGGTTGCAGAAAGAAAACACCGTCATCTTCTTGACGTTACAAGGTCCCTTCTCATTCAGAGTCATGTCCCGTATACATACTGGGGTGATGCAGTCCTTACTGCATGTTATCTTATAAATCGTATGCCCTCGTCTGTCTTGAATGAACAGGTTCCTTTCTCAATTATATATCCTGACAAGGAGCTGTTCACTCTTACCCCTCGTGTCTTTGGGTCTGTCGCATTTGTCCATCAGTTGTCACCCGGTTCTGACAAGCTCTCTCCTAGGGCTGTCAAGTGTGTCTTTGTGGGGTACCCCAGAACCCAAAAGGGGTACAAGTGTTTTGATCCTGTGCGTCGGCGGTATATGATCAGTGCGGATGTTACATTCTTTGAATCCATTATGTATTTTTCAGAACCCGGGAACATGCAGCCGCCACCATTATCTCCTGATACCGTATTCATGGCACCACCAACATCACAGCCGTCACCACCAACATCACAGCCGTCACCACCATTACCATCACCACCACCACCACCACCGCCACCAATAATTTCTCCGTTACCATTCCATTACACCCGGCGGCCGAATCAAGCTCATGGTCCTGACCAGTCAACTAGCTCGCCTATGGTATGTAATGAAAATATTAATGTTGATGGATCTGACGACATTTCTCAGCAGGATGCATTACAGGAGCATGGTGATACCACAGAGGATCTGGATGTTCCAATCGCTCTACGCAAGCCGAAGAGAAGCTGTGCCAAGTATCCAGTATCAGCAGCAGTTTCGTTTGAGAGGCTATCTGGACCATTCAGGACATTTGCATTGGCACTTTCAGCTACAGACATTCCACGGAACCACCATGAGGCTTTGCAGGATTCTCGATGGCGGCTAGCCATGGAGGAAGAGATGGCGGCACTTCAGTCTAGAGGAACATGGAGCTTGGTTACTATACCACCGGATGTCAACCCAGTAAGTTGCAAGTGGGTATTTACAGTGAAACATAATGCAGATGGCTCCATTGACAGGTACAAGGCACGCCTGGTTGCAAGGGGATTCACACAGACATATGGAGTAGATTACCTTGACACGTTCTCCCCGGTGGCTCGTCATTCCACTCTGCGGATCCTCTTATCAGTTGCAGTTACTAGGGACTGGCCACTCTATCAACTGGATGTGAAGAATGCTTTTCTGTATGGCGACCTGCAGGAGGAAGTCTACATGCAACAGCCACCAGGTTTTGCTGTTGAGGGGGAGTGTTCCAAGGTTTGCAGATTACATAAGGCTATCTATGGCCTTAAGCAGAGCCCCAGAGCATGGTTCCAGAAGCTGTCAGACCTCTTTGAGAAACAAGGATATAAACGCTCCAATGCTGATCATTCCTTGTTTGTACAGAAGACGGCAAGAGGTATTGTTGTAATCATGGTTTATGTTGACGATATCTTGATTACAGGTGATGATGACCAGGGCATTAAGCAGGCAAAGGAAAGGCTGGGGACCGAGTTTGTAACCAAGGACTTGGGAGTCCTTAGATATTTTCTGGGCTGGAGTTTGCCAGAAATCCGTATGGATTAGTCATGTCACAGAGAAAGTATGTCACAGATCTACTGAGTGAGACAGGTATGCTAGGGTGTCGTCCTGCCACAACACCAATGGACCCTAGCATGAAGCTGTATGATGATGACACAGAGGAGGTTGACAGGAGAAGATACAGAGAGCTGGTAGGCAAATTGTTATATGTCACGATCACTAGGCCAGATATATTATTTGCAGTGAGCCGTGTGAGCCAGTTCATGGAGCAACCACGTCAGGTGCATATGGATGCAATACACATGATACTTAGATATCTCAAATCTTCTCCAGGTAAAGGTCTGCTATTCAAGAAAGGAAAGGGGATTTCTGTCTCAGCATGCGCAGATGCAGACTATGCAGGATGTCCTAAGGATAGGAAGTCCACCTCAGGGTATGCTGTCTATGTTGGAGATGCTCTAGTCTCATGGAGGAGCAAGAAGCAAACTGTGGTAGCTAGATCCAGTGCTGAATCCGAATATAGGGCTATGGCCCAGGTTACTACAGAGATGATGTGGGTGAAAGCGGTGCTGACAGATTTATGCTTAGATATACCACTTCCTATGAACTTGGAGTGTGATAATCAGGCTGCTTTGTTCATTGCAAACAATCCTGCATTCCATGAACGGACCAAGCATATTGAGGTGGATTGCCACTTTATACGTGATATGATTCAGAAAGGATTCATTATCACATCCCATGTTACTTCAGAGAACCAGACTGCAGATATATTCACCAAGGCATTGTTACGTGGCCCATTTCAGAAGTGTGCTTCCAAGCTGAGCATGATTGACATCTATGCTCCATCTTGAGGGGGAGTGTTGACGCATATTTAGTATTGTATCTCTTTGCTATTTTATTTTCTTGTTATCCCCTTTATGTAATTTACCCATAGGCTACTCTCCTATATAAGAGAGCCTAGGGCTATGGAATAAACAACTCATTCACGTTTCCCAACAGAATCCATTATGTATTTTTCAGAATCCGGGAACATGCAGCCACCACCATTATCTCCTGATACCGTATTCATGGCACCACCAACATCACAGCCGTCATCACCAACATCACAGCCGTCACCACCATTACCACCACCACCACCACCACCACCACCGCCGCCGCCACCAATAGTATCCCCGTTACCATTCCATTACACCCGGCGGCCGAATCAAGCTCATGGTCCTGACCAGTCAACTAGCTCGCCTATGGTATGTAATGAAAATATTAATGTTGATGGATCTGACGACATTTCTCAGCAGGATGCATTACAGGAGCATGGTGATACCACAGAGGATCTGGATGTTCCAATCGCTCTATGCAAGCCGAAGAGAAGCTGTGCCAAGTATCCAGTATAAGCAGCGGTTTCGTTTGAGAGGCTATCTGGACCATTCAGGACGTTTGCATTGGCACTTTCAGCTACAGATATTCCACGGACCCACCATGAGGCTTTGCAGGATTCTCGATGGCGGCTAGCAATGGAGGAAGAGATGGCGGCACTTCAGTCTAGAGGAACATGGAGCTTGGTTACTATACCACCAGATGTCAACCCGGTGAGTTGCAAGTGGGTATTTACAGTGAAACATAATGCAGATGGCTCCATTGACAGGTACAAGGCACGCCTAGTTGCAAGGGGATTCACACAGACATATGGGGTAGATTACCTTGACACGTTCTCCCCGGTGGCTCGCCATTCCACTCTGCGGATCCTCTTATCAGTTGCAGTTACTAGAGACTGGCCACTCTATCAACTGGATGTGAAGAATGCCTTTCTGTATGGCGACCTGCAGGAGGAAGTCTACATGCAACAGCCACCAGGTTTTGCTGTTGAGGGGGAGTGTTCCAAGGTTTGCAGATTACATAAGGCTATCTATGGCCTTAAGCAGAGCCCCAGAGCATGGTTCCAGAAGCTGTCAGACCTCTTTGAGAAACAAGGATATAAACGCTCCAATGCTGATCATTCCTTGTTTGTACAGAAGACGGCAAGAGGTATTGTTGTAATCATGGTTTATGTTGACGATATCTTGATTACAGGTGATGATGACCAGGGCATTAAGCAGGCAAAGGAAAGGCTGGGGACCGAGTTTGTCACCAAGGACTTGGGAGTCCTTAGATATTTTCTGGGGCTGGAATTTGCCAGAAATCCGTATGGATTAGTCATGTCACAGAGGAAGTATGTCACAGATCTACTGAGTGAGACAGGTATGCTAGGGTGTCGACCTGCTACGACACCAATGGACCCTAGCATGAAGCTGTATGATGATGACACAGAGGAGGTTGACAGGAGAAGATACAGAGAACTGGTAGGCAAATTGTTATATGTCACGATCACTAGGCCAGATATATTATTTGCAGTGAGCCGTGTGAGCCAGTTCATGGAGCAGCCACACCAGGTGCATATGGATGCAATACACATGATACTTAGATATCTCAAATCTTCTCCAGGCAAAGGTCTGTTATTCAAGAAAGGAAAGGGGATTTCTGTCTCAGCATGCGCAGATGCAGACTATGCAGGATGTCCTAAGGATAGGAAGTCCACCTCAGGGTATGCTGTCTATGTTGGAGATGCCCTAGTCTCATGGAGGAGCAAGAAGCAAACTGTGGTAGCTAGATCCAGTGCTGAATCTGAATATAGGGCTATGGCCCAGGCTACTACAGAGATGATGTGGGTGAAAGCGGTGCTGACAGATTTATGCTTAGATATACCACTTCCTATGAACTTGGAGTGTGATAATCAGGTTGCTTTGTTCATTGCAAACAATCCTGCATTCCATGAACGGACCAAGCACATTGAGGTGGATTGCCACTTCATACGTGATATGATTCAGAAAGGATTCATTACCACATCCCATGTTACTTCAGAGAACCAGACAGCAGATATATTCACCAAGGCATTGTTACGTGGCCCATTTCAGAAGTGTGCTTCCAAGCTGAGCATGATTGACATCTATGCTCCATCTTGAGGGGGAGTGTTGACGCATATTTAGTTATTGTGTCTCTTTGCTATTTTATTTTCTTGTTATCCTCTTTATGTAATTTACCCATAGGCTACTCTCCTATATAAGAGAGCCTAGGGCTATGGAATAAACATCTCATTCACGTTTCCCAACAATGTTATCTAGTCAACCGAATGCCTACAACTGTTCTTGGTGAAAAGTCCGCAATCTCTGTTCTTTTTCCGGACAGAGATTTGTTCGCTCTTACACCTCGGGTCTTCGGCACTGTTGCGTTTGTTCACCGCTTATCTCCAGGACTTGATAAGCTCTCTCCTAGGGCTATCAAGTGTGTTTTTGTGGGTTACTCCAGGACACAGAAAGGATATAGCTGCTATGATCCAATCCATGACAAGTACTATGTGAGTGCAGACGTTACCTTTTTCGAACCTGTCATGTATTTCTCACCTGCGGGTGACAGACTGGCCTCCTCCACTTCTTCGGATTCCAATGTCTTTGTCCCACCACCGCCAAGCATGGGTCAATCCTCTACTCCACCAATACTACCACCACCACCACCATCACCACCTCCTCCATTTCTCCCTTACACTAAGTTCTATACGAGGCGAACAGGCCCTGCTCAAGCTACAAGTCAACCATCCACCACGCCTCAGGTTTGCTCTGAAATTAACACTAATGATGGTTTAGAGAATGCACCTGTGCAGGAATCTTTATTACAGGAGGAGGAGCAACCGGCCAGCACAGTCTTGGATGATTTGGATCGACCCATTGCTCACAGGAAGCAGCGCAGACAGTGTGCCACATATCCCCTAGCCTCTCATGTATCCTTTCATAGACTCACTGGGGACTTTCAGAAATTTGCAGTTGCTGTATCGTCAGTTGAGATCCCACGGACCTATCAGGATGCTATGAAGATTGAATGCTGGCGTCTTGCAATGGAAGAGGAAATGCGTGCATTGCAGTCTAGGGGAACATGGTCACTTGTCCCCATTCCTCCAGGTGCCTCAGTAGTAAGTTGCAAGTGGGTTTTTACAGTGAAATATCATGCGGATGGCCGTCTAGACAGATACAAGGCCAGACTCGTCGCACGAGGATTTACCCAGACATATGGCGTAGATTATTTGGATACCTTCTCACCGGTGGCGAGACACTCTACTCTTCGCATCCTTCTTTCAGTTGCAGTGGTACGTGACTGGGCTATCTTCCAACTCGATGTTAAGAATGCCTTTTTGTATGGTGATCTACAGGAGGAAGTCTACATGCAGCAGCCACCTGGGTTCGCTGCTGAGGGGGAGTCTCAGAAGGTGTGCAAACTTCATAAGGCTATCTATGGCCTTAAACAGAGTCCTCGAGCATGGTTCCAAAAGCTCTCCCAGATTATTGAACGGCAAGGGTTCAGAAGATCAAATGCGGACCACTCATTGTTCGTCCGGAAGACCCAACGAGGTACCATTGTTGTTATGGTATATGTTGATGACATATTGGTCACTGGAGATGATGCACAGGGGGTTGAGATAACCAAGTCTATGTTGGGCAGCCAGTTCATTACAAAGGATCTAGGCGCAATACGATATTTTCTGGGGATAGAATTTGCAAGAAATGCACAAGGAATGGTGATGACCCAAAGAAAATATGTCACAGATTTGCTTGTTGAAACAGGAATGACTGGATGCAGACCTTCAAGTACACCTATGGACCCGAGTATGAAGCTATACGATGATGATACTGAGGAGGTGGACAAGAGAAGGTACAGAGAAATGGTGGGTAAGCTCTTATATATCACTATAACTCGACCGGATATTGCCCTTGCAGTCAACCGGGTGAGTCAATTCATGGAGCAGCCGAGGCAAGTACATTTGGATGCCTTGTACATGATATTGAGATATCTGAAGTCTTCCCCAGGCACAGGGTTGCTATTCAAGAAAGAGACAGATCTGTCTATTTAAGCTTGTGCAGATGCAGATTATGCTGGATGTCCAAGGGATCGTAAGTCTACTTCTGGATTTGCTATCTTCATAGGAAGCTCTTTAGTCTCTTGGAAAAGCAAGAAGCAGACTGTTGTGGCAAGATCCAGTGCCGAATCTGAGTACAGAGCCATGGCACAGGCAAGCACAGAAATGATGTGGGTTAAAGCAGTCTTAGAAGATCTGAATATTGATGTTCCCTTGCCCTTGAATCTTCAATGTGATAATCAGGCAGCATTATTTATTGCCAACAATCCAGCCTTCCATGAGAGAACCAAGCACATAGAGGTGGATTGTCATTACACTAGGGACATGATTCAGAAGGGCTTCATCTCCACGTCTCACGTCAGTTCAGAGGATCAGACAGCGGACATATTTACTAAGCCATTGCTCAGAGGACCTTTCCAGAGATGTTCTTCCAAGCTGAGCATGATAGATATCTATGCTCCATCTTGAGGGGGAGTGTAGAGATAGTTGATAGTCTTCTATGTTATTTCTATTTCTTTATATACTTCTCTTGTAATTTACCCAAGGGCTCTCTCCCTATATAAGAGACCCGAGGGCTCTATGGAATGATCATCGAAGTATTCTAACATTTCCTCTCAAATTTCAAAGAATTAAGCTCTTGCAGCCCCAACTTCATGCTGGAAGTCTCATTGCAGTTGTACCTGCTCCAGCATGCACAGCCCACCACTCCAGTCCGCTATTGAAGTCCCATACAGCAGCAAATTTCAAGTTGCTATTGCTGGGTTCTGAAGCCTCATTCCAAGGAGCTGTCATTCCTCTTTGGATTGGTGATCTTGCATGCAAGATTTAAGGTCTAAAAGTACATCCCTTCCATGTCTATTGCTGCCATACATGGTGTCATAAACATTCTTGATCCATTAATTAATGCATGAAATAGGATAGTTTTAGGTGTAAGAAACTTAAGTTCTTTATATTTTGAAATGGGGAAGGTTGTTATAATCTCCTCTTTCTTTCAATACTCATGCTAATGGTATTCTAATAAGGTTTAAACTCTTACTAGATATAGTAATATCATGTGAATAGAAGTTCCACCTACACACCTGACTTATGTGTTTACAGTTAAAAAAAAGAAAATGTTAAATTTCCATTTCCTGATGTGTATTCTCTTCTCTGCTTACGGTTTAAATTTTTTAAAAAATTATAGTTAAGTTATTTTTGGATACTGCTTGTAAAAAAAATGTTAAATTTTTATTTCCTGGAAACTGTGTATTGTCTGCCAATATATATATAGAGAGAGAGAGGATAGGGAGCTTGCACCAAAGTGCATGTACCTTTACATGCACCGGCGCTTATATCTTCCACATTTTCTTCTTTTTTGAAAAATACCACCATGTATATTCATCCATATATCCCTCCAATATGTCAATCGAATTTCGTCAGAAACAGAACAGGTCGATTACAGCAATTTTAAGACCGTTAAAATTACTTGTTCTGGATGGAGGTCATAGGAGTCTCTGTTTCTGACGAAATTCAAATGACATATTGGAGGGAAATATGGATGAATATACATGGTGGTATTTCTCAAAAAAAGTAAAAAAATGTGGAAGATATAAGCGTCGGTGCATGTAAAGTTACATGCACCTTGGTACAAGCTCCCCATCCTCATATATATATAGGATATTTATCCAATGTGCACAGGGCCCATTTGAGTTTCGGTGAGCCCTTCTTTTTTAGCCCTTCGATCTTAATCCAGCCATCATTGTATTACACGTGTATTGCCTTTTTTAAGAAGATATTTTCAATCCCCAAATAGTAGGAACCGTGACCATAATGGAAAGAAAACTAAATTGGAAATTATAAGGAAGTCCAAAAATAGCACGCACTTAAAGAAACATATTGTATTGCAACGATAAGGGATTGATCTGGCGATTTGCAACGTGAGGAGATTGATCTGAGGCGATCGATTTGTCCAATGTAAGGTTTCGTTTTTGAAGATTAAACGTCTATTTCACGTTATTGGTAGAATATGATCGTTTTTTTTTAGTTTTCGATTTCAGTTTTTAACGTGATGGATTATTTGTGATTGTATTTGAATCATGATATATCAAAAGCAATGGTGAATGATGATTCTCGGTTGGATTTGGATCATCAGGATATCATACGAGAAGGATCGACAATGTATGACTTGCACTTGGATTTGGATCATGAAAACACTACTTCGGTAGGATCATGTTCAATTTATATTACTTTTGAATCATGAAAAATTACTTATATCACATTATGTTATCGAGTCAAATTATTAAAAAATGATATTAAATTACTTAAGGTATTTGTCAAAGTTACAGACAATATAACATGAATTACTTTTCTATATATTATTCTTACTGATTCATTTTTATTCACTAGCTACTTATGTATCTTAAGAAAATACTACGTATTACTTGTCTGTTTGCCATTCTTACTAAAAATTTTATATTGAATTACTAATGTATTACTTAATTTACTTATAAGATATTTTATATTACTATCGCTAACACAATTGTTAATTTTCATGCATTATTTTAAAAATATACTGAGTTACTAATGTATTTACATTGTTTACTGAGATGATATTTTAATTTTACTATTGCCTTCAAAATTGTTACTGCTCCCTCTTTAGTTCTTACAACTTCCAACTACTGGTTTACTAATTCATTTTTATTTCAGGTATTCAGATGCCGGAATACTTCTAACGTTTTACAACTCGCAACATCATTTGTGGATGAAAAAAACAAAAAATGAAACATTGGATCATGAGACCATCATATCAGAAGAAACGACGATGAATGACCTGCAATTGGATTTGAATCAGGAGACATATGTGTATTTTTACTGAGACAAACATGGAAGTTACTGAGATAAACGTGAAAGTTACTGAGACAAACGTGAAAGTTATTTGCATACATGAATTTATATTTATACCAAGTTACTGATGTCATTTGCCTATGTTACAGGCATTTTGTTAAGTGTTATTTGTCCTTCTATCATTCTTACTGAATCAATTATATTTAGAGTGTTGTCATCAAATCAGATTCAATAAGAATGATATAAAGTCAAGTAACAACAAACAAAGAAATGGAATCAGTAATATATATACAATAGTCCAGTAAATGGTTGTTGCGAGATTAGTAATACCCAAACAATGGTCAGTAATTTACATTCATTTTATTATATGGTTCAAAATTCAGTAATATATACACACTGGACAAGTAAGTAGTTGTTATGACATTAGTAAAACCATAGCAAATGATTGGCAATTTTCATATGCATTATAAGTAATTGAAAAGATTATACAAGAAAATAAGTGGTGCGTCAGTAACACTCAATGCATTTAGTAACTATAACATTAGTAACAATCATAATGAGTTCAGTAAAATGGATATTTATAATCAGTAATCATTGTATGGACATTAGTAGTTTACATACTTAATTACTGATCTCAAAACATTAATTACTTCAGAACTAAATATGTATTACTTGAGTAATATGAATGAATTACTGATCTCTTTACAATGTAATGTTACAGATGTAAAATACTGACAATTGTTTCAGTATTACTGATCTCGCAACACATAATTACTTGAGTACAATATATGCATTACTGATCAAATATACAATGATTATTTCTTCGGGTACGAAATTAATGATTTGAATTTATCTTTCCAAAACCGTCTTCTTTTTTTAAGGACTCGATATAATTGGAAATATAAAAGGCTCAACCTAATTAATATCCTTCCAAAATCGTACTCCTTCGAAATAGGCAACATTCAAATGGAAATACACGTGGCAAGCCCACGTTTGGTGCTCACCACAACTCAAATGGGTACAGGGCTCACTGGATAAGCCCTATATATATATATATATATATATATATTTAAAAACTTAAATCTAAAAACCAAATATTTGGGCGGTTAAGTCTACTGTCCATTATGAAGAATGTTTTATATATATACAGATTATTTAAGTTGGCAGTAGGTCCCCCTTCTGAATTACAGAAATGCCCTTACACATAATGATCATTACTTAAATATTATTGATAGGGAGTTGGTTTATTTTTCATGTTTATGAGAGTATGTTCATACAAAAAAATGTTTTGATAATTCCATTAATATCATGGAAATTTCTAGTGGACAATAATTGAATATGAATTGAAATATACAATAAAAACCTTTCCAACATAGATAAATAAATTTATGAAGAGATTTTATATTCATAAATCTAGGGTAGACATTACTGTGAACATAATAAAGAAAAAGAAGAAGTCATTGGGTATAGGTTAGTATCTCCCACACTATATTTAATTATGTGATCAAGTATGATGAAGCATGAGCAATGACGTTGGTTTATCCATAACTATGATTGCTTATCACAAACAAGTAGTCTTTGTCTCTGCAATCATACCAAATTAAATATCATTGCAAGTGACTCTAAATTTTGTCTCAATATGCACTTAGGTATGTTCTTGCTATTACTAATCTACACTCATAACTAACATTATTGTGTCTAATTTCTACCTTGCTACTCAAAAAATTACTTTCCAAAGAAGTGCATATGACTATAATGAATGCACATGTATGATTATAACCATTTTCATTAATAAGGTTGAGATTGATAACCAGATCTGTTAAGTTAAC
Organism: Ottelia alismoides; assembly: GCA_037367405.1. Classification (NCBI taxonomy): domain Eukaryota; kingdom Viridiplantae; phylum Streptophyta; class Magnoliopsida; order Alismatales; family Hydrocharitaceae; genus Ottelia; species Ottelia alismoides. Next base: position 766,427 of record JAZKJV010007699.1, read on the forward strand.
TACACAAGAGGTTGAGAAAGGAAGGTCAAACCATATACATCCATATGATAGTAAATCAATGAAGACTTATAATCTAGAGTGCCAGTCATGGTGACCCTTACACATGACCGTGCGAGGGCGCGGTGATCCTCAACTGGGCGGGAGATAGGAAGCCCAGTTCGGACAGCGGCCGTCAAGTGTGCGGGTCTAGGACCCCAGTCTTTTTCATGGTTCTACGCGAGCCCGTAGTGTTTTCACGCTTTGTTGGGATCCCGACTTTGACCAGTTCCGCTGATCCTTTGTTTTAGGATACCCGGGCGGGGGATCCTCGGTTTTAGTTTTCCGTACGAGCTCGTTTACCCGTTACCGGTCGGGATGTTTTTCTAGAATGACTTTTTCGGAGAGTCTCTCTCACCCGTCTCAGTGACGTAGTTTGGAGTAGATCTATCCCTCTATTGGACCACATTTCCAACTAGAGGGCGAGACGGAAGAGCCATTTGTAGGCTACCTCACCGCTTAAGTTTTACTTTCGCCAACAGACTTGGCGATTATACATCTAGATCATCCATATCTACATCTAAATCCTTTAGAGTCACATCTGAGAAAATTGCAGTTAAGGTTGGAGGAAATTACAATTAAATTAAGTTGATTGGAGGTGACTATAATCTGATTCGAAATCCCTATAAGTTAGTGGATGTGTTGGGAACTTAGTTAGGATGCATTACACAACACCGCATGTCTACGGAGGCACCCCAACCCTAAGGTACTTTTAATACCTTAAAGTCATAGTGTGAGGTTTTTCACAGACCAAGACCACCGACTATCCACTAACTTAAAAGAGCAAATAGAATTAAGGATCAAATCAATCATCATCATATCAGTCCATTATCAAAAACCATGACATAATCTCAATGACAAGAAATTAGCATTTACATGTGCCGTCAACTTTATATATATATAAGATCCACAACATGATCTCCAAGACCCAAAATCATAATCTTTAAAACGCGAGAAATCATTATATGTTAGGTTTTTGTCATCTAAACTTTATATAAATATGGGAAGAATAGGAAAAAGGGGTGAACATGTGAACTACATATCAAACATTTGAAAACCATTCTCTAAGCAGCTAGTGGTAGATTTTTCACCATATATACCGTTCTACTTGCTTGCTTTTGAAAATAATTAAATGCATGTTATTTTTTCATAAGTTTTTGGGAGATACCAGCAACCGTTGATGCCTCTTCTTTCCTAAACATGTTTTGGCAGGCAAAAGGCCTGCTGTTCAGTAGTTGTTCATGATTCCAGGCGATAGGGTTTACACCAGACGGTATGTTATTTTGTTTCAGTTTTTGGTTCAGTTGATAATGTAATATGATTCTCTTCTGTTCAATCAGATTTTTTTGGGGAATACTGTATGTATTGTCAGTCACTATACATGTTGTAAAATAAATGGAAGTTAATGAAATGAAAATTTGGTGGCATTTTTCTCTATTAGCTTTGTGGTTATGAATGTGAATGTGAATGTCTGATATAGCTTTAGCGCGAAAAATTTCCCCTATTTTTCTGTAGCTTGTGCGATCTCATATGAATATAATAGTGCGAAATGTGTGTAAACGGGTACCTGGATCCTCGGGGGTTCACAGGCATAACTGTGAATTTTCCAGAAGATAGGGGCATAACAGATATTCCAAAAAAGGGAGGGGCATAACTAAAATTTCAAAATCTCAGAGGGGCACAACTGATAAAAACCCTTTATTATAAATTAATTAGATTGTACTCAACCTTTATTGACATTCTTTTCTTCCTAACATGAATGGCAGGTAAAGCACAAGCACCATAGTAGTCTGATAGCTTGACCCTAATCTTCTGCAGTTCAAACAGATTCTATTTACAGTACACATTATAGCATAGTACAGATGATGTAACTCTTTTGTACTTATTTCTCTCTTCTGTTATATTTTAGGATACGTGTACCAAATGTCAGTTTCTTTTGTTACATGTACTTTATATGCACATTAATGCAGTATGCATTGGTGGCACTTGCTGTTATGTGGTTGATTATTAAATAATGAATATCATTCAATAGCAAAAAATTTCCCTCAATTTCTGTAATCTAATGTGATCGATAGCGAATGTGATACTGCGAATGTTGTGTAAACGGATAACCCGGATCCCAAGGCGTCGCATCATTAGAGTCAGATGGGGCCAGTCTGTCACCTGCAGGAGAGAAATATATAACATACAGAATGTAACACCAGCACAAGTATTTCTGCCAAAATGGATCAAAGCAATGGTATACTTTCTAGATACGAGAGTAGCCAACAAAGACACACTTGACAGCTCTGAGAGAGAGCTTGTCACGACTGGGCGAAAGATTTTGAACAAAGGCCACATATCCAAACCAGGAGGTGCAAGGGAGAACAGGTCCTTCTCGAGAAACATGATCGAGAAAGGAAAATTTTCTCCCAAGACAGAAGATGGCTTACGATTCACTACATAGCAGGATGTGAGAACAGCACCACCTCAGTACGAGAGAGGAGCCCGACTCTAAATCAGAAGGGTTCTGGATATATCTTGTAAAGGATGATGTTTGTGCTAGGCAACACCATTTTGCTGAGATCTATAGACACACGAGCCATGGTATACAATGCCAAGAAATTAGAGAAACTTGGATAGTTATAAAGTGCAAAACTCTAAGGCATTGTCAGAACGTAAATACTTGACAGTAGTAGAAAAATATTCTTTATTTCATTAATAAATGATTTAATGACCGATTCAGCCTCAGACTTATTCGTTAACAAGAAAACTCAAAAAAGCTTAGAATAGTCATCTACAACGACCAGATAAAAACGATGTGCCTGGTGATCAGGGACACGACTCGGACTCCAAATATCTAAGTAAAGGAGCTCAAACAACTGAGAACTGCTCCGACTCTGACGAGATGGAAACAAAGAACAGCGATGCCTCCCAAGTCGGGAAGCATCGCACTGAACGAAGATCGTGTGGTGTAGGAACCCACATAATAGGACTCAAACTTGTTCTAAAAAATGCTCTTATCCAGGATCCAAAAAATATGAATGATCACTCCATCGTATAATGCTCATCGAGATCTTTCCAATGAGTCCATGAACGCAAAAAAACTGAGTTTTGGAGCTTGAGTTACGGTCATTTTACGGAGTCAGTGTCCGAGACAAATTCAGATATGAACCAAGAACCAGATCCGAATTTGGACCTACATAAAAACCTCCAAAAGCAACCACTCTCTTCCAAAAATCCCAAACTCAAGAATAACCCCATCCTCCTCCCTCCCCCTCGTCGAAGCACAGTCAGAGCACGTCCGATCAGTGATCCGAAGCCATCACCACATAGAGAAGATCGGCGTCACCCTCGTGCATGGGTTCACGTTGCCAACGGAGCGTCGAGCGAGTCATTCTCCACAGGTGGAGATTCCGAGACAACTTTTTTTGGTTCGATGTCCCCTTACATGTCGTTGCAGGTTGCACGTGATTTTCGATCATATATCATCCTCATTATAATCATAGTTACAGCTCCTTGTGATGTAATAATAGTTGGATGTTGATGAAAAGGCCTTCCCTAAACTCGAGTTACTTGAATTATTGAGCTGCCCACATTTGACAGGAATACTTCTGATTGGTTGCATGAAGATATTGAAAATGGAATCTTGTGGCAGTGTTGCTGAATTACCTCTTGTCGTCTGTGGAAATAAAAAAAATGAAGAAATGTACAAAGTAGTTGAACTTCATGCTTTTCCCTTGTTAAAAAAATTGAAAGTACTGAACTGTGAGGAGTTAAAGGCCTTTCTTGACAAGGGTGTAGAATATGCACATAGGTCAATCTTGCAATATGCATCTCAAATGTGTTCTTAATCAACTTCCATTCCTCTACTGCTCACAGTAACGCACCAAGCCCCCAATGACCCCCAACAACTAACATAAATCGCCATGATGTTTGAGTAATCTGACTCGAATGAGCCATAATGTTAATTATAAGCAGAACAAAATGTAGAGCATCAATATTCCAGTTGCAAAACATGAAATGTCACTCATCCACTCCAAAGCTTCATAGCTTCAAAGACAGTGATCAATTATCTGTAATATCTCGTTTCCATTAAGTCTTTTGGGTAAACCACAACAGTCTTCAAGTTGTAGTGCAGCACGTATATATAAGATTAAGTACACGGCTAATCTGTACTTGAACTTCCCGGTTCGCATCTGATAGTCCATCTCTAGTCTCCCTCATTTTACAATATTCCAGCGTGTATTCAACATTAGGTAGGAACTTGCTTGTCATTCGCCATAGGAGTTGCAAGTGAAATGTCACCTTAAAGACACTCTTATTTTCTAAATCAATCACTAGTAATTAACAGATTCCAGCTTGAGAACTTGCCCAGACATTCTTAATGATCTCTAAGCCACACCCATCGAGAGCTTATCATCTTGTCACAGCCAAGCTTCCTATTGGCTTGAATCGGGTTTGACACCATTGAAAATTTCTGGCTGCAAGCACTAAACCCATTGATCCGAAGATGATGACATGAACATGGAAATCCAACCACCTCTTGGTCATCCCGACATAGCATGAACAATATTATAAATACCTCAAACAGAACCCCATTTAATTAGTTGTGGAACTTGTCCTTCCCTCTCACTGCGAAGAGAACAATGGAGTAGGCCCGCGGCCCTCTACAAAACTCCATATTTCAGAATTTACAAGATTATTTTTATGCTCTTATCTCTTGTACAAGATTTTAGTGCATGCATCGTTTAACATGTCCATTCCGTTGTGCTAGTCCATATATCGTCATGCTGCGACCATGTCGATGATGTCTTAGAACTACTTTGGAATGATAAAAACCGTATGAGAGTGAATTTTAAAGACAAGACACATCCAAAATTTATAAATTATATAATTTAATGCTCTCTTAGATTAAGGGATGTAGATAAACTTCTCCATGAATATTGTTATATGTATCTTTATTCATGTCCTATACATTAACCTCATAAAGGACATGTATGATAGGGCTTTATCTTGAGTAAGGACCCCGTCTAGGAAGATTGACTATTTTGACACAGTGTTGAAGAAGGCAGTATTCAGTATTCAGTCGGAGGGGTCACTGAATAGAGAATAATCGGTATTCGGGCGACTAATCGGAATTATTCGATTTTGTATTTTTTAATATAAAAACTATTCATAATACATATATTCTTATATTTTTATACATATATGGTCATTAGTTAACATGAATCCAAGATAAAAATACCAATCAATATACTAGAAATAAAGAATTTGACATTTGTTGCGATACTGTGGTAAAATGTAACACATAAAAACGAAAAATTGAAAATAAAAAAAATAAAAATATCAAAAGTCAAACTCCAGTAGGCCGACTATTGACCGACTGGAGGTCTGTTCAGTCGGGGACCCCCCCCCCCCGCATCGCATAGTCGGACCGACTATTCGGGATAGTCGGCCGACTATTGCAACACTATTTTGACATCAGCAATGGTTTACATCAAGGTTCAGCTTTGAGTCCATTTCTTCTTACTTTAATTATGGACGAGTTGACAAGTGACATTCAGGATGAGTTACCCTGGTGTACGTTATTTGCTGATGATATTGTGTGATTGTCGAGACTAGAGATGGAGCAAATGAGAAGCTTGAGGTATGGAGACATGCATTGGAGACTAAAGGATTTCGTATAACTAGGACTAAGACGGAATATATGGAGTGCACCTTTGATGGAAGCAATGGTAAAGGAATTGAGGTGAAGATTGGTGAAGGCCAAGTAGTCATGGTTTGTAGTCTAATATTTCGCTTGTTCACTTAAGTTTAACACTCGTGTACTGGTTGGTGTAGACTACAATGGTTAGTATTACGGGGGGAGCACTAAGTGGGGAGTTCCAGAAAATGTGATTAATGAAGTTGAAAATGAAATATAAATCTCATGTACATGAGGAATGGGAGGGTAGGGTGATTCGAACTATGTTAAGAATGATCTTGGAAATCTATGCCCTTACTCGTGCCCTACGTCACGGTGAACACCATCGGTGGGTAGGGGACTTGGGCGATCCACGATGATTCATGGGTAGAAAATCAAAGTGAAAAACAAAATTACAGTTTGTTAAGTGAAGCTAGTGGACGTGTTGGAAACTTAGTTAGTACGCAGTGTGCCCCACCGCATGCCTACGGAGGCACCCCAACCTAAGGCCTTCTTTTTACCTTAGTGTCATAGTTTGAGGTATCATATGGACCAAGACCACGACTATCCATGAAGTTGGGGTTACTCATATATAATGAACATGATTATAATATATTTCCTTGTGAGGACACTTTACCCAGTTGTTCCTTTTGCATACTTTTACTTTTACCTTCCTCGCTGAAATTTTATATCTTACTAAGCAACTTTGCTCATAACGTACCTATTTGTGAATCCGCAGGTTCTCAGAAGAAGCTGCAGAAGTGAGCAGTCGTTGTTTGCTTGGAGCTACTTCATTTGTGCAGCTATACGATTTTCTATGGTTCAATACTTGTAGCTTTATTGTTTAGGTCGTTGTTTGCTTGGAACTACTTCATTTGTGCAGCTATACGATTTTCTATGGTTCAATACTTGTAGCTTTGTTGTTCTTACCTTACTTGTAGCTTTTTTAGAGACATGAGATATATCATGTATGTATGAATGTACTTTTTAAAGCATATATGTAATATTTTTGTGGACATGGATTGTAATGAAATGACTGGTGGATATGAGGTGAATGGAATGAAAATTTTAATTCCGATATTTTGTGCTATTTTCTCCTGCTTTAAAATATTTTGTGTATTTTGAGATTGGAAAATGGATGTGTGTGGATCGATCTGCCAACTACTCGGATCCTGGGGGATGGTCGTCACACGTGGAGATCTGTAGGAGTACATGATACATCTTCTGCAGAGGAAAGTGGCCAAAACGAAGATGTCATATGTACGGTGAGATTGGTCCGATAGGAATAGTAGAAGCACCAGCATGTGGAGGCTAGACCAATCTGTAGAGCCCTATTACTCACGGCCATATCCAATCATCATGTCCGTGAGTATGTCCTGAAACACAAAAGAAGAGAGGTCAAAAATAGCATGACAATGCAGATCCTTTGTAATCTGGCTAATAGAAAGCAAATTCATCAGAAAATCAGGATCATATAAAACATTCTACAAGCGCATGATTGGCATCAAATGCACCTCCCCGTGTCCATTGATGGGTAATAGAACACCATCTGCAATGATAACCCATCAACCAGGGGTATAGACATGTAAGACCTGACGGTGGACTTCGTCTGCCCTAAGGGGGGTGCACCCATGGCCTCAAATTTCAGCGAAATTCGATCGAATTTCTGTCGAATATCGATATCCAGTCGAAACCGAAATTCGACCGAAATGACCGAAATATGGGGGTCCTAATACAAAAAATGACCGAAATGACCGAAATTTCGGTCGAAATTCCACCGAAATTCCATCGAAATTCTGTTTTGGTTGATACCGAAATGGTGACCGAAACCGACATTTAAGGCCTTGGGTGCACCTACCACCTCCTACCCCCAAGGCTTATTGACCGAGCAGCTAAACCACGTGCTAGTTGGGTATGGTATGACGACGGGCTTCATCTGCCCTTCTTGGGGAGGGTGCAGTATACGGTTCTTCAACTGGGTTCACCGGAAATGGAATGTTGGGATTATGTTATTCAACAGAATACGATTCTTCAAGGCATATCAATAGTTTATGCTATTCAGTTTTGTATTATTATTAATTCTATCGGTTACTAATCATTCACCACTAATGCTATTGATTAGTATATTTATACTATTCATTTATATGAATGTTAATTTTTTAATAGACGTAGTATTCGTATTATGTTTGTATGAATGTATTATAAGAATATACGTATAGAAATTGATTTATATATAATAGAAAAAAGGTAAAGCCTTCTCCCACTATAAGTAGGGTCGGCTACATGGAATTTTGCTCAAATCTATGTTGAAAGATTTTATTATTTTTATACGATAGTTGTCGACTACCTAACGCAACCCCCACAAGGGAGGACTTGAACCACGGTCTTTTGGGTGGTGGCACACCACACTACCACCAGATATATATATAATAACTAAAAAAATCAAAATCGACTAAAGCCCACCTAAATTTGATGAGTCACGCGACTGTCGATTAATCCTCAGTCAGTGACCCTGCCGATCGAGCATCGACTACCAACTTTTTTTGCAACATTTTATATAAGATTAAAGAGGGGGCAAGATACACATGTTTTGGAGCCAACAAATTTCATCTCAAGAGGTAAAAGGCTTAGGATTGTCTAGTTTAAAAAGAGAGTTCCGATGTAATATGTTTGCATTCACAAAGGCATTGCAACCTCATCAAAATCAATAAAACTGGTGTATAATAGGCTTTTTCTAGTCCGATTACTTTGAGATCAGGATTGTGTGCATTGGTGGTGTTTAGCTCCATAACGGGAGTAGTTGATGTGGTCATTTAGATTGATATTAAATAGTTTGTACAGAGGCTTCTAAAAGGGCATTAACAGTGAAAATATTGGTGCTCAAATAATCAGTTTTTGTTACCCAAGCAATATCGAATATAGATGTTACGCTAATCCCAACAAGAAAATCAACTTTTGGTTGAAAAAGGGCCAAAAGACTTACTATTGTTTTGAACAAGTGGTCCTTATCATGACATCTATTGATGCTCAAGTTATAATGTTTCTTCTTTCGCAGACATTAAATTGAGGTAGCACAAGAAACAATAGGCAACAATGTAAAACCTACATAACAACAAAATAAGATTACGGAAAACGTACCTCAAGAAGCTCAGAACCCCAAGGAGGACTAGTGCGAAGGACATGCCTATCATATTCAAGGAAGAAATCCCTAATTCGCTCATTTATAGGGTATAAAGTAGAGAACATCCTCAAACGCAATCTGAAAATGTGTTTTCCATCTTCCAGATAGTCCATCCTCTCCTTCAAAATGATGAAAATGATGCTCTTAGTCTATAAAGATAGTACCTCACTGCCACTGGTAAAAGAAAATAATTTTCCAAGCAATTGTCAAGAATAATTCCAATCGATGGATATAAATAGAATCACTTTAGAGGAAGTGAAGGAAGATTCCGCTGAAAGTGAATCCCTTTGGATGAACCAAGGGAACTTACCATTACCAACAATAAGAAAGTACACAGAAGCTACAACACAGATTATGGAATCAAACTACCCAAATAACTAGCAGACAACTATACAACACAGTGGTTAATCATGGGTACCTTGCTGGTATCTTGGAGATAATGGGGAGCCAGCTCTCTCATAATTGGTAGAGATATGTCAGATTGAACCCTATATCAAACAAAAAACAAATATAATGTAAAAGAAATTAAAGAAGCTTTCAAGGTGTGATCTATAATAAAAGTTCAGTGCAACATTCAGCGTATGCAATTATTCATAAGTTCGGATTACCTCGAATAATAAACACAAGGTGGTTGTACATCAAAAATTTTGCAAGGGCTTGTGCCTATAATATGTACGGGGACTAAAATTCCCTTTAGTCAAAGTAAGGTGTTCATGCTTATTTAGGGTCAGCACACAAGACAATTACCTTGATTTGTCCTTAGTTCATTCTCACCTATAACTTCCATTCAATAAATTTGGAAAGAAGACAGCCGAGCAGAGGGGGTGTGGGAATCATCTCCTGTTACTTTTCCGACATACATTAGCAGCATTCCCATCAACCCCCTTACCTCTTCTCGATAAAGAAGCTGCACTCCTTTTTCCCAGCAAACATATAAAAGGACTAGAAATTCCATTTCAAAACTACTGCAACAACAACAAAGCCTTTTCCCACAATTAAGTAGGGTCGGGTACATGGATTCTTCGCCTCCATTCAGATCTATCTTGGGTCAATCCCGGGCTTATATCCACAAAACAAAGATCCCTTCGTATGGTTTCTTACCAACACTTCTTGGGCCGTCCCCGCCCTCTCTTAGCCGGCTCAACATCCCAACACTCGCATCTCCTAACTGGTGCATCAGCTGATCTTCTTTGCAAATGACCAAACCATCTTAAGCGGTTTTCTCTCATCTTATCCTCGATCGGAGCAACACCAACTTTCTTTCTGATTGCATCATTCCGAATCCGATCTTTACGTGTGTATCCACACATCCACCTTAGCATTTTCATTTCTGCTATAGCCATTCTCTGCACATGTCTATGGTTCACATGCCAACATTCAGATCCATAGAGCATAGCAGGTCTCACAGCTGCTTTGTAAAACTTTCCTTTAATTTTTAAAGGAATTTTCTTATCACAGAGAACAGCAGAGGCTCCTCTCCACTTTAGCCAGTCTGCATTTATTCTATTAGTAACATCTCCATCAATTTCCCCATCATGTTGTAAAATAGATCCCAGATATCTAAAAGAATCTCTCTTCTGAATATTATCATCACCAATCTTCACATCAATTCCTTCATCATTGCTTCCATCAAAGGTGCACTCCATGTATTCTGTGTTAGCCCTACTTATACGAAATCCTTTACTCTCCAACTCATGTCTCCAGACCTCGAGCTTCTCATTTACTCCATCTCTAGTCTCGTCAATCAACACAATATAATCAGCAAATAACATACACCAAGGTAACTCATCCTGAATGAGACTTGTCAACTCGTCCATAATCAAAGTAAAAAGAAATGGACTCAAAGTTGAACCTTGATGTAAACCAATGTTGATGGCAAAATAGCCAGTCTTCCCAGACGGTGTCCTTACAGAAGATAAAGCCCCATCATACATGTCCTTTATGAGGTTAATGTATAGGACAGGCACCTGTCTCTTCTCCAAAACTCTCCACAATATCTCTCGTGGGACAGATTCATAAGCCTTCTCCAAATCAATAAAGATCAAATGGAGGTTCTTCCTTTTAGCTCTATAAATCTCCATTGTTCTCCTCGGCAAATGGATGGATTCAATAGTTGAGCGACCTGGCATGAATCCGAATTGGTTTTCTTTGACATTGGAAACTTGCCTCAACCTTCTCTCAATCACACGTTCCCAAATTTTCATAGTGCGACTCATCAGCTTGATACCACTATAATTTGAACAATTTTGAATGTCTCCTTTATTTTTATAAAGAGGCACTCTGATACTCCTCCTCCAATCTTCAGGCATTTTCTTGCTTCGCTAAATAACATTGAATAGAAATCTCGCAAAACTACTGCAACATTCAAAAAAATATTACTATACCACGCCAGTAATAGTCCAAAATGGAAATCTCGCAAATGAAAGAGTGCAAGTTATTGTTGGAGAAAAATGACCATGAGTTATGAATCTCGAATTGATATTTGAGAACTTAAATTTTAAGCATTTTGTGTGGTTCCGCTGGTTCCAAACCAAAAGTTTGCAAGTCAGTTTCTCTCGATAACAATTTGGTTAAGGGCTGGGAAAAAGAACAAGAGATAGCAAGAACACCAGCTAAAACTACTATTAAAAAAACCAATCATGTCATGTGTAATGTAATTAAAAATTTATCTCCTTGTGCTCTATATATTTTAGATAGTAAAATGCCTAAAAAGATAAAACAATGTCCATCACATTTTTGTTTGAATATATTTAAACATTTTTATGAACTTTTAGTCATTTTTAATACAGATATGATCAAACGAGTGATGCATTTACGATTATACAAGGTCAGATCGAGAAAATCTACTCTCATGTTGAAATTTATCCATTCTAAGATTATTATTATCGGATACTCCTTATTTTTGATATAATTAGGAGCAACACAAGGTAATGCCAACACTTAAAACATCACAAGGTAAAGAAACGACAAAACATTTATTTTCTCTAGTAACAACCCAAGCTACAAAGTATCCTTATATGCAGTTTATGTCGATCTCGTATTTGTATCAACTAACACGCAAGGTCATCTGAGATATCTTATATTTAACGTGTGGGTTTCATATTATCTGCATACCTAAAAGTCATAATATTATGAAGCAGCTAAGGCAACACACAATGGAGTCCATCAAGAAGCAAGAGCGACAACAACGGTAGAAGGAATCTGCATGCGATGAAGCTTCTAGGAAACATAAGAAGATGCATGATGTGAAATCAAGCATGACGAGCTCGAGAGGGAGAGAGTCCAACACCCATAGGTTGACCACAAAGGTGTGGAAGTGCTACGAAGACATTATTGTACTGAGAGAGGAAGGTTCCGACAATGTTGTTGCCCTCTATAAAGAGAGGAGCAAAGCCCATGAAGGTACGAATAGAACACTACAGAGAGGGCCACCAGTCATCAGAGAACTCCCGGAGGAGGGGAGGGGCCAATGCATAATGGCATTACAAGATCTTATAATGGAGGAGGGAACGAGCTCCAAATTATGGTGGCTATGAAGGGAGGTCATGGTTGAAAGAGATAAAAGGAGCACAAGAGAGAAGGGTGTAATGGTGCACTATCAAAAGATAAAAAGACATTTAATGAGCAATATGATGAAATCACTAGTTATAAACTAATGACCACATTGTGGCAAGAACTACAATAAATCCACATTAATGTGTAAGGTATAGGGACTTTTTTTAAATTCACTCAAATATAATTATCATAAAAATCAATGCCCAAAAAAGGTGAAAGGTTTACTCGAGAGTGTCGAGCTTCCATTATTATCTAGTATAAGAAAATGTCCAACCAAAGTCTATAAACTTATCATTAGGAGTAAGACTAGATGAGCTAATTATCAGGGAATTCACAATTAGATGTTAGCAAGATGTTGTTACACTCTAAATAGTTGTTTTGAGGATAACAAGGACGGAGATCCAAATTCACAATTAGATGTTAGCAAGATGTTGTTACACTCTAAATAGTTGTTTTGAGGATAACAAGGGTGGAGATCCAAAACTAATGTGCAGTGTGCACCCATCAATTTCCATTTATATTATATAAAAAGTAATAGTTACAAAAGCCACGGCCCAATAAGAGTCGTGGCAAGCTTCCGTACATTTTTCACATTGTACGTCCAACAACAACGGCCAAAAAGGTGGCAACAACCACAAGTCTATCCCAGATAGAAGCCCTACAGTCTGAGAACAAATTGTGCCAAAACTCAAAGAAGGTATACACGTCAATACTTGCAATATATGTCTTGACTCAAACATCTCATGACCCCTCAAAGTGGAGGAAAAGGAGTTTCATATCTACATGTCCATCATCCCACCTTGGGCACCAATAACCGGGTGCATGTCATTCTCCCCTCCCAGAAACCACTCACATTTGCAGCCATCACCACCCCGTCCATCATAAGTCTACCGGCAACGAATGTCGATTGCGTAGGAGAGATGATCTGACTCATCACCCTCGTAAACGAGTCGCCAACATCCTAGCAAATAACAATAATAAGGTAGATAGCATTCGATGAATTAATCAATCAGGAGTTATTAATCCTCGTCATGACTACCTTCTTAGGAAGAATAAAGCCATGATTTCCCTTCATAAACTCATCCACTAGGTTTATAACATCATCAACCACATCCTGCAATTCTAGAAAGAATAAAACATGAAAAACCATCAAGCCTCTGAGAGTTATCCACATTTAAGCCAAAAATAGACTCCTTCAATCTCTAAGGTCGAAAACTCACGTATGAAGCAATCTGATTGCTCTTTGGGCACCTTAGATTCATCATGCCCTAGTTCAACGCACATATGTAGGAATAGTCCTACTAACACTAAGGTCGAATCCTCAGCCTTTGAGCCAATAAAATGCTCCTTGTTAAGCCACTCACCATCCACGAAAACCATATGGATAAATGTTCTTTCAATGTCTACCTCCCTTCATAGCATGGAAGAACTTAGTCTTTGTGTCTTAGTCTCTGTGGCACCCTCACGCAACCACCTTTACCATGACCGATGTCTCCATGCCATCTCTCTCTACTAGTCCTCCTCAATAACCTTTGCTTGAACTCTATGGAGTTCCAACTCTGCTCCATCCAAGTTACCAATATAATGTTGAAGTCTCCACCAAAGTCATAACATATATATGGGAATCTATATCTCACAAGACAACTCATCCCACAGCCCGAGACTCCATCCACACATCCCTTACTCTGTCAGCGGTCCTTTTCTCACCCTCCCATGCACCATCACCATTGTCCGACCACATCCCCCCTCCTCGCAGTCCATTTCCTCTCATTCTCTAATCTCATCACTTGAGGTGATAGGATGTGCATATGCAGATTATGCTGGTTGTCCCAAGGACAGAAAGTCGACTTCTTGTTTTGCTAGGTTTGTAGGCAGCTCACTTGTTTCATGGAAAAGCAAGAATCAAACTGCGGTGGCCATATCTAGTGCTGAGTCTGAATATAGGGCGATGGCACAAGGATGTACAGAAATGATGTGGGTCAGATCAGTATTAACCAACCTTATCGTTGAGGTCTCTCTTCCTATGAAGCTTTTATGTGATAATCAAGCAGTTTTATTTATTGTCAATAACCCTGCTTTTCATGAGCGGACAAAGCATATCGAGGTGGATTGTCACTACACTAGATACAAGATCCAGAAAGGACTTATATCCACCTCTCATGTTTCCACAGGAGATCAAACTACAGATATCTTCACGAAGGCTTTGGCCAGAGGTCCTTTTCAGAGATGTTGTTCCAAGCTGAGCATGATTGATATTTATGCTCCAGCTTAAGGGGGAGTGTTGAGATGTTTATTTATCTCCGTATTATATTTACATGTTATGTTTTCTTTTGGTATCACTTATGTAATTAACCCATGGCACTTCTCCTATATAAGAGAGCCCTGGGATCTCTTTTATCACATGAATGAATTTTATCCCAACAAATAACGTTCGAAGATCAGAAATAAAAGCTTTCAGATATCTTTTTAGAACTATTTTGTGCTTTCGAAAAAGGGAAATATAAATAACCATTTGCTCGAATTTGTGGAGCATATCAGAAGGAAATATAAGGCGGTTCTTTTTCCCGCTCCATTTTG
Organism: Ottelia alismoides; assembly: GCA_037367405.1. Classification (NCBI taxonomy): domain Eukaryota; kingdom Viridiplantae; phylum Streptophyta; class Magnoliopsida; order Alismatales; family Hydrocharitaceae; genus Ottelia; species Ottelia alismoides. The sequence continues at coordinate 781,441 of JAZKJV010007699.1, forward strand.
GTATATGCAATTTCAAGAAAAAAAAGAAGGTTGCATGTACTTTTCCGGAAAATGAGAGAGTTTATCATTTTACTTGTCAATTACGTATTGAAGCCTCCCTTAGGAAAAGATCCCCAGGGCATTTCGGATATGTAACTACCAATAAATACGTAACAGAGGAGGTTTCATTTTCCTTTGACTTGAGAACACATGTTTTCTATAAAGCCCATGTGATGCTGCTTGGCGTGTCCTAATTTCCTACCTATGCATCTCAAGAATCCAAAGTTTAATAGTTCCATCTTTGCAACAAAACGACTCTTTTTTTGCTAGCCATTTGCTTGGGAAGGTGGCCAGTTTAGGGTATGTCGCATTTTCTATTCATTTCCCTGATATTTAAGAGCACTTAATACCTCCAAAGTCCATTTAGCAGGGCTTGGCATGTTTTAAAATCTTTGACTATACATCTCCTTGCATTTTCTTTGAAACCCTGAATAACTTGAAAATGTCCATCTATTCTAGATCAATTTTCCAACCATTACTCAAGTTTGTGCTTCCCATGGGCAACATAAGTGCATGAGAGAGTTACTTCAAGTAGGTGTAGATCCCAAATACAATTAATGATGAAGGTGAATCTGTTTTACATAGGGACCTTGCCAAACAATATGGTGATTGTGTCGTTGTAAAAAAAAGAAAAAGAAAAGAACTTAGGATTACAGAGATGTACTATGATAGCGAAATTCTAAGTGCTTTATAATACTAATAATCTTCATCAAAGATTGATTAGTATAATATAATATATGAATACGACTTATCATAATTGATGGAGTGGACCGTTCAATTAGACTTGTAAAGTCAATCATATAAGATATGGAGGTATGATTATATAATCAATGAACCTAGGTGGTTTAAAGAATCAGAGATGATTGATAATTGTGCCGGTCAAGGTGACCTTTACACCTGACTGTGCGAGGATGCGGTGACCCTCAGCCGGGCGGGAGATAGGAAACCCAGTTAGGACAGCGACCGCCAAGTGCGCGGGTCTAGGATCACAGTCCTTTTTATGATTTTTACGCGAGCTCGCAGTATTTTTACGCTTCGTTGGGATCTAGTTTTTGACCAATTCCTCTGACTCTCTATTTTAGGGTACCTAGACTGGAGGGCCCTCGATTTTAGCTTTTCTCACGAGCTCGTTTGCTCGTACCGATCGGGTCGCTTTTTAGAGTGACTTTTCCAGAACGTCTCTCCCACCCAACTCAGAGGCGTAGTTTTGGAGTAGACCTTGCCCTCTACTGGACCGCAATTCCACTTAGAGGGCGAGACAGAAGAGACTCTTAGGAGACTTCCTCATTGCTTGAGTTTTGGTTACTGATATGCCAATAGGCTTGGCGATGTGTTAAAGTAAAGAGTTTGGTTACAGTTGAGTTGGCTACAGTTGACTTTGGTTACAACTGAGTTAGCCACAGTTGAGCTTGGTGCAGAAATTGTTAATCATCGACATTTAATCAGATCTTATAACTACTAACACAGATATCAGCAAAAAGCTGGTGGACATGTTGGAACTTAAGATGCATTATACTCCACCGCATGTCTATGGAGGAACCCCAACCGTAAGGTATTCTTCACGCCTTAGAGTCATAGTGTCAGGACACACTCAGACCAAGACCACAAACTATCCGCTAGACTTGAGAAATTAGACAAAAATAAAGATCAGATCAGAGACTCATCATCCTCAATACCAAGATTCATCAACATGATCACTAAGAGATAAAAAGATAATAATATACAAAGGACATTAATTAATATATGATAATGTTATTTATGGACAGTTAAGGAGTGATGGGTGGTCAGGGGACATACATACCTAGCAACTTGAAAATCATTTTCCACGCAAGTAGCTTGTAAATTTTAAATATCAATGTACATGTACTTGCTTTTATTAAACCAGTAAATTACTTGTTATATTTTGGATTGTATGCAACAATTGTAGACATTCATCGCAGTAGACTGGTTGATTATTCTGAGCATCTGTTGTTATACTCGTTGGTACACATGTAGTTTTTATACAGATATTGTATAATGTTTTTATTTCTCTTCTGTTATATTTTGGAATACATGTGCACATTGTCAGTTTCTTTTGTTACATGTACTATATATGGAAATTAATGAAATATGAATTGGTGATACTACTTGTTAGCTGAGTGGTTGTTTACATTAATTATGAATGTCAGTTCGAAACGCGAAAAAAAATCTCTAAATTTCGGTAACCTAATGTGATCCATTGTGAATATAATCCTATAAGTGATGTGTAAACGGGTACTTCCGGATCCATGGGTGTCGCAGTTTAGGACCTTGTACTCTTTGCAGATGGGGACATTACCGGTCTTAGTGCCCACAGACTTCTGGTGAGCCTCGATCGCAGCCACAACCTTCACAGTCGCAGGCACAACGTACTAGGAGTTTCCGTGACAGGAACTCCAACTTCAAGAGGCTGATGAGACAGACACAGAGTGTAGCTGGTTCGAGCACCGTACCAGCTATGCAGGGACAGTTACATGCAGTGACAAGGAGCAAGCACGATCAGCAACTACCGTGGTGAAAGATATGGTCTCAGTCTTGGGACGACCATTCCATGTTTGATTCTGGCGTGATGCATTCCTTCATTTCTTCGAGGTTACTAGCTTCATTAGGTAGAGTTGCAGAGGCTCTATATCCTCACCACATCCATGGGTCAGGAGGTCAGTTGTTCGTTATTTCACTAATAGTCAGAGACTTACCAGAATTGAGTGGCGATCACAAGATGATCGCAGACTGTCTGTTACTACAACTTGATGAGTTTGATTCGATTTTAGCCATGGATTAGTTGCCAGGCCATCATGCTCTTGTTGACTGCTTTAGGAAGACGGTTGTATTCAGAATTCCAGATTTACCCGAGTTTACTTTTGAGAGTACATTACTTAAGTCCAAAATGGAGTACATCTCAGTGTTGAGAGCTCACAGACTGGTTGATCAGGCATGTGATTCATATTAGGCATTTGTTCGAGAGACATCCGATCATGAGCCGATGACCGAGGACATCAGAGTCGTAACAGATTATCCAGATGTATTTCCTAATGAGTTGCCAGGGTTACCTCCGGAGAGAAAGAGTTTGAGATCACATTATTACATGATACACAGTCGATCTCGATGGCTCCATATCGCATGGCACCAGCTGAGTTGAGAGAGCAGATGATACATTTACAGGAGTTATTTGACTTGGGATTCGTGAGGCCGAGCGCTTCACCTTAGGGTGCATCAATTCTTTTTGTCAGAGAGAATGATGGATCGATGATATTATGCATTGATTACAGGCAGCTGAACAAGAGAACGGTGAAGAACCATTATCTTTTGTCGCGCATCGACGATTTGTTTGATCAGCTACAAGGATCTTTGGGGTTTTCGAAGATCGACCTTCGATCTGGTTACCATCAAATGAGGATTCCATAGTCAGATATCCGAAGACAGCTTTCAGAACTCGATATTGACAATATGAGTTTGTGGTGATGTTGTTTGGACCCACCAATGCCCCTGCAACATTCACAGACATGATGAACAGGATCTTCCGTCCATACTTGGACAAGTTTGTGATGGTATTTATTGATGTGTTAATTTATTCTCTTCTCGGAATGAATGGGATCACACGAATGATCAAAAGATAGTCCTGGACACATTGCGAATAAAATACTGTGAATCACGTGAAAACGGGTAACCCGGATCTGCAGGCTTCACAAGATCCAAAAATTAGGATCCTTTCATATAGTCTCATTCCAACCATTTTTAGGCGTTCCTAGCCCTCTCTTAACCGGCTCAATATCCCCCAATCCGCATCTCCTCACTGGTGTATCAGCTAAACTCGTTTGCAAATGGTCATACTACTTTAAGCGGTTTTCTCGCATCTTATCATTGATCGGAGATGCGCCAACTTTCCTTCTGATTGCAACATTTCGAATATGATATTTATGTATTCTGCTACTGCCATTCTCTGCGCATTTATGCTTCACAGGCCAACAATTAAATCCATAGAGTATACAGGTCTTGCGGCTGCTTTGTAAAACTTTCCCTTGATTTTCAAAGGAATTTTCTTATCACAGAGAACAATAAAAGCTCTCTCCACTTTAGCCAACATGCATTTATTCTATTTGTAACATCCCCATCAATTTTCCCATCATGTTGCAAAATAGATCCCAAGTATCTAAAAGAATCTTTCTTCTATGTTATCTTCGTCAATCTTCACGTCGATTCCTTCACCATTGCTTCCATCAAAAGTGCACTCCATATATTCTGTCTTAGCCCAGTTATACGAAATCATTTAGTCTCTAACGCATGTCTACAGACATCAAGTTTCTCATTACTCCATCTCCAATCTCATCAATCAACATAATATCATCAGTGAATAACATGTACCAAGGTATCTCATCCTGAATGTGACTCGTCCATAATCAAAGTAAAAAAGAGCGGACTCAAAGTTGAACCTTGATGCAGACCAATGATGATGTAAAATAGTCAGTATTCCCATATTGTATCCTTACACAAGATGAAGCCATATCATAGATATCTTTTATAAGGTGATGTATAGGACATGTACCTGTTTTTTCTCCAAAACTCTCCACAACTTCTCCCGTGAGACAGAATCATAAGCCTTATCAATAAAAATTATATGGAGATTCTTCCTTTTAGCTCTATAAATCTACATTGTTCTCCTCAGCAAGTGGGTGGCTTCAATGGTAGAGCGACCTGTCATTAATCCGAATTGGTTTTCTTTTACTTTGGAAACTTGCCTCAACCTTCTTTCAATCAAGCGTTCCTAAATTTTCATAGTGTGACTCGTCAGCTTGATCTAAATTTAGCTAATTGCTAAAAATATTAAATAATTCTAGCACCCTCAGTAAATTATTGTATCTAAGAAACTCAAGATTATGCATAATCCAATAATCAAAATCTTAGGAAATGTATTTATACAAAATCAATTCATGTTAAACAGCATAAAATAAGAACCTTTTACAAATATACCTAGGTATTCTAAATATACAGAGAAGTATAGGTAAATAGATAAAATACATAAAATGCATTAATTATACAATACATAATATACAAGATAAAAATACTGATTATTTATATAGTACACATATTTAACTAATGTGTACAACTTATATATTTTGAATGTATGTAATTTACTTACACTTGATTTTATATTCTCAAAATCAAAACGTAATTACAATGACCTAAGGGTGTGTTTGGTTGTCGGGTTACCCTGGAGTAAACTGGGGGAGAGTAACCTGTTTTGAGTTTTAGTGTTTGGATAGAGGGTCATGAGTTGAGTGGGTTTGTTGTGATGTGATTGTATTGATGTTTGAAAAAGTGAGTAGTTATTGTGATGTGATTGTATTGAAGTTTAAAAAAGTGATTAGTTGTTGTGATGTGATTGTATTGAAGTTTGGAAAAGTGAATAGAAGTTGAGTATTTTATAATTTTTAGATGATATGATAGTATAATATAGTACTTTTTGACGGAATAGATGAAAGAGAAATGGTTCATTTAATGTATTAAAAAAAAGAGGGAGAGTAGGCCCCACATAAGAGATGAAGTGTGGGTTTTGGGAGGGTAACCCCGTACACGAACGGACCCTAAGAGCCTCGACGTGCTCGAGAATATTATTAAATCTAACTTGAAACAAGCCACAATCAAACTAGGTGCTGCCAACAACATTTAATGTATAAAAATCTAGAAGAATATAACTCCTAAAGAGTTCCACATCCGAACTGTCCTGGCATGCAATTTTGTCTCTTGTAGCATCACAATATCATACAGACAACCGCCAATAATAGATCCAACTAATCTTCACTTTACTAGGTCACCAAGACCTTGAATAATCCAAGAAAGGATCTTCATAGACGAACCAAAACATTCCCCATGGCAGGGAGAAAACTTGCCACGTGTGCCACTTCTATGAGCAAGGATTATAATGGCCTCAGGCATACTCTCCTTAGTTATACGTGATTCAAGGGATGCTACATCCAACTGCAAGAGAGTCTCTCTAGGAGGCGTGATCAAGGGTTGTGTTGCCGACCTCTTTTTCCTCTCTTATATATCTTTATTCGCTTCCCGTGCAGTGGGCACATGTCGGAGGAGCCAAGGAAGGGCCAGTTGACCTGCAAACATTCACCTCAGATTCTTCTTGCAGATACAAAGGAGGCTGAGAAGGCTCCCCGATCTCATCCACCATTGTAAACAGGGTGTGAGGCACCATGGAACACAAGAGGTCTACTGCAAAGGGGTCTTCCATGAAAGGCTAAAGAGAGGTCCTTTCGATTGGGTCTTCAATTGAACTGAAGGGTCTCGAGGTTGGATTCGGGTCTTCAGTTGAGTAGGAATGAACTATGATCGAGTTCAGCTCAAGGCAAAGGAGGAGACTGGTCCAAAAGCCACGGGTCATATCTCCAGATCCCCAAAAAAGTAGGTGATACGCCTCCAACTGATCGCCCAAAGAAATCCCTTTCAACAATAGGGAGGAAAAAAAACCTAAGCCCTCATTAAAAACAAGGGACGTAGATCCAACTCCTCTCGAGAAGGATGTGTGTGAATGCACCCCCATACTGGGGATTTTGAATTTTAAAATCCGGAAAAACAACTTCAGTCTTGCGATGAAAGTAGCATCCATCATAGATTCACGAGTCACCACCTTTGGCAGTGCCTCCGACAAGGCCTCTATAACACCTCCACCCATGGTTGAACCTGATAGTTGAATGGATCTGATTCTCGATGGTGGAGGTGGTGACACCTCTTGGACCAAGAGTGTAAAATTAGCCCGGGCCACCACAAGGTTGCAGATAACTTCTGTAGAGGCAGCCCTTGCTCCTCTAACTGTGACTAAAGCTGCTCCTGCGTCTGTTCCCGGGCTCTGACCATCTGAAAGGACATCAATTACAAATACAACATCCCGAAGTGTAGGTCTCAAAGCTTCTACCACTCTAGAGAGAAGATGAACTCCTAAAATACGCACCAGTCGAGTTGTCGTAGGTTTCTCTTATCCATCAGTAAAGTGAGGTAGGTGCCATCGCATACTTCCCGCCATGTGGTCCTTGGAGAGAAAGTCCACCTTCCCGCTCAGTGATAGACCCCGAGTGCTAACCAAGTTTCAATCGATCGAAACCATATCACCCGAAAATGTGGTCCCCAAAGCTTGATTCATCTTTGAAACGATAAGCTAGAAGTCCCACACCTCTTCTAAACAGATGTCAATCAGCAATTCATCTGGTGAACCGCAACGACCGAAGGAATCTCCTTTAACAACTTCAACGAAGATACGGACCATTGACTTCTGCAAAGACGGAAGCACCACCAAGGAATACCACAGACGCAGAGGTAACCACCGAATAGGCAAAGGACCAACAACATGCCTCATCGAGCAATCAAAGCGATGATGTCCCCATTCCCCACACCCAAAACAATGTGACAGGATCGAACGGGATAAAGCACGATGGCCAAAATCACCGCATCTGAAGCATCGAGGCCCCCTATTCTGATGGGTCACCAACCACCACCCCTCCTTGAGCACTACTTCTCCACAATTGAAGCCCTTCGCGTCTACCCTTCTACATGTCTGATGGCATTCTCCCTCACCTTTTTTCCTATACAGGCCTTTCGGCATACCCCAACACTCTATCGTATCCTCTCCCCCATTTTCCAACCAACCAATCCTCTTCCTTGTCATAATATCATGAAAACTCAAAGACACGACATCAAGAATAGCATTGCAATGTCTACCTTTGCAAATTTGACTAATGGATAGCATGTTAAAAGGAAAGTCAAGAACTAGATGCATGCCCAACAATCTGGAGTAAGGGTTACAGTGACCTTTTCCTACCCAACAACTTATTGATAGACATCCATCTACTACTAGAATAGCCTCATGTATAGGGATTTCCTCGACCCGTCAAATCATTTCATGTCCCCAAATAGGTGGTAAGAAGCATCAGAATCCACTATCCGTCAAAAACGATGAAATGAACATAGTAAGCATGTATGCATGACACAGTAATGGGTGATAATGATGTTGGACAAGCGATACCACGATGAGCAAATTATGCAATAAATTTTTTTTGAATAATAACGAGGGGGAGCCCTCCCAAGATGGGATCTCCACACCAAAATTTCATTAAAAAACTGGGTGGAGTACATCAGCTGGATACCCAGAAATTATATAGAGTGTTACTCTGAGCTAACACATTTTCATAATAGAAACGTTGCCCCTTGAAGATGACATCATTCCTGCCGAGCCAAATAACCCACAGCGCGGCAAAAGTTCTGGATACATCACCAGAGGATCCAAGCCCCACTGCCCGAATAGAACTCCAAAAATAATCTGCACCGGACGCCTGCACCCATGGCAGCCCCAAAGAGGCCCACACATTCGCCAAAGTCCTGCAGCCGAAGAAGATGTGGTCCGCATCCTCCACACCACCCTCACATTTGTCGCATGCGATGTCCGTCACGCCCAGCAGCCTAGCCCTTCTCACTTTGTCACAGAGTCGATCTCTTCTTAAGCACCACAGGAACACCTTAACCCGAGTAGGTACCTTTGTTGCCCAGATCATCTTCATATCCGCCCATAGGTTCTCGTCTCGGTCCACCACACTTCCACTCAACTTCGTATATGCAATCTTTACCGAGAACTTACCATATGCCCACTCAAAGTGATCATGCTCGCCCGACGTCTCCCCGACAGAGGGAATCTCATCAAGCAACCGCAAATAATCCTGCAGCCTCTGATCCGAGAGAGTCGTCAGAAACCTGGGGGCCCACGAGCCAGAGTCCACCACCTCCGCCACCAGCACCCCCTTGTCAACGACGAGCGCCATTAACCTAGGGAAGCGGATTGCCAGCGCACCCTCTCCCGTCCAATCATCCGGCCAAAATCTGAACCGGAGTCCATTCCCCAACCTCGGCCGAAGGCAAGCCCTGAGCCCCGGAATCACGGCACGGATCCCGCTCCACAACGAAGACTCATGATACTTTCTCGCCGCCACCAACTCTCCCGAGACCCCATAGATCGCCCTCAACAACCGCAACACCAGCGAGTCGGAAGAGCCCCAAATACGCACGACCCATTTGGCTAACAAAGCCTTGTTCATTGCTTCCACATCCCTGACTCCCAGGCCACACTCGGAAACCGGTACAACAAGATCCTTCCACGCCACCAAGTGCAACCCTCTCTTTGCCTGCCTTCCATCTGACCAGAAAAAGGATCTCATCATAGACTCCACCTTCCTTTTGACCCCAACAGGCATTACACGGGTCGAGAAGAAAAAGATCGGAATGGCGGAGAGGACGTGCTTTAGCAATGTAAGCTTTCCGCCCTTGGACAAATTTGTAGCCTTCCATCCCTGCAACCGCTCCTCCATTCTCCGAAGAACGCAGTCCCAATCAGACTTCCTCAGCCTGCCGTCAACCAAAGGCAACCCCAAATAAGTGATTGGCAAGCGCCCCAGAGGGCAACCTGCCCAAACGGCTAACATGTTACTCTCCTCATCCTGTATCCCAAGGGTAACCAGAGTCGATTTTTGCATGTTAATCTGCAAGCCAGAGAGGCATCCAAACATATCCACCAATACAGCTACATTGTGGTTCTGCTCCTCCGAACCCCCCAGGAAGATCAACTTGTCATCCGCATACTGCAGCAGCGGAACGGAGATGTCCCCCAATCAGAACCCCTCGCACCAGCTCTCTTCAACCGCCCTTCGAAACAGTACTGCTAGGCAATCCGCCACCAACACAAAGAGCAGGGGAGCTAGGGGGCAACCTTGACGCACCCCCCTCTGTGGTTGGAACCATCCTCCCTCTGGTCTGCCATTAACCAACACAGAGCAGGAGCAAGTAGTGACACATCTCTTGACCCAAGCAATCCACTTTTCTGGAAATCCTCTTTTCTGCAATGTTACCCATAAGAACTTCCAACTAACACAATCATAGGCCTTAGCATAATCAATCTTCCAAATAGCCCCTTTCTTCCTAGACCTTTCCCATTCACGAGTTACTTCCGAGGCGGTCACTATTCCATCTGCCATACATCTGCCAGGAATGACCGCAGACTGAGCCGGTAAGATCACAAAAGACAAAACATCTCTAAGCCTGCTCGCCAACACCTTGGCCACAATGAGATAAATGCCATTAGAGATCGAAATAGGCCTGTAATCCCCAACCTCTACAGGGTTCTCTTTCTTCGGCAGTAGAAAGATCAAGGTCCTGTTAACCTTCTCAAAACCCTTGTTTCCCTCCCGGAATTCATTCAGAACCTCCAAAATGTCGTCCTTCAACAGGTCCCAGAACTCCCTGTAAAAAGAGACAGAGAAGCCATCCGGGCTCGGAGCCCCGTCCGCATTCAACTCCCAAATGGCCCTACGCAAAATTATGCAATAAATGTTATTGCAAATCATTCCCAAATCTGAAATAAAGAACAACTAATTTGCATAATAGGTTCCTTTGTACAAATAGGGTTATGTACCATGGCCGTCTTAATTATCGTACAAATGTTGATTCAAATGTTGAATCATAGAGGTTGGTGCTTGGATGATATCTAAGGAGATAAATTGAGGACTCATCAAACACGATCAAGTGATTATTAAGAAAAGATCTCCAGCCGAAGAAGGAGATGGCAATCCTTCTCTAAAAGTTGATATCTGACCGACCTCTTGATGCAGGTCCTCTCCATAGGAATGGAGTTTCGGGGGTGTCAGATAAGTTAGGTCAAAGAGTTAACTTAACGAGATCGAGATAAACAAAGACCTATCTCATATACTGTCATGATATAGGCACACATCCTCTGACCGGAGACAGATGTATTACTAAATGTCTGAGTGTGTACATTAGGTGAACCACTAGGATAATAACCTAACCAAGATTTATATATAGACGAACTGTTGTGCACACGAGGACATACGAGTAATACGGTCTCTCAAAGGGATCATACAGGTTCTTTACTTAATCGAAAAACATGAGCATGCACATGAGATATTAGGATTAAATTTCACGCACGGTCGTCTCGCTTTGGAAGCTTGACAGAATTTAAGGTATGATATACACTTTTGGAAAGTATATGATCGACAAGAGACGATATAGAAAGCTTGTGTGGAAGTTTTATATGTCACCATTACCATACCTGATATATCCTTCGCAATGAGCAGAGTTAGTCAGTTTATGGAGCAGCCCAGGCAGGTATATATCGATGTTGTATACATGATTTTAAGATATTTGAAGACTTCTCCAAGTGCAGGGCTCTTGTTCAATAGAGATGCATCTATTACAGTAACAGCATGTGAAGACATGAAGTCTACAGCAGGCTTCGTTGTCTTCTTAAGGAGTTCACTTGTTTCATGGAAGAGTAAGAAACATACGGTTGTTGCTATATCTAGAGTCGAAATAGACTATAGAGCTATGGCACAAGATAGCATAGAGATGATGTGGGTCAGATACGTCCTGATTGACTTTACTATTGAGGAGTCACTTCCCATGCACCTCCAATGCGACAGCCAAGCCGTCATGTTCATTGTTAATAATCCATCCTTCCATGAAAGAACTAAGCACATCGAGGTAGACTGTCAATACACTCGAGATATAATTCGGAAGGGATTTATCTCCACTTCTCATGTTACTTCAGAAGATAGGATTGTGGATACGTTCACCGAAGCACCTGCAAGACGCCCTTTCCATCGCTATTGTTAGAAACTGAGCGAGATAGACCTATATGCTCAAGCTTGAGGGGGGTATAAAGATAGTTGTTTCTATTTGTCCTTTATTCATATTTCTTATTCCTCTTTTTCTCCTATAAAAAAAAGCCCTAAGGTTACAATAGAATGGATCTATTTGTTTTCCCTTTCCACATTCTCCAAGCAATGATTGTAAGGCCTTCTCCTTGCGATGGTTTTCAATCATGTGATGGCATGTGTGTCCAAGCGATGGCGGACACCAGTAATGCTTCTTCAGGCAAGAAACACTGAACAGTGATGGCATTCTCTAGGTTTTGTCAGATGAACGTGGGCACAAGAAAGGGAAATCAAGGCTTTAAAAATCAGATTTCGATTTTGTTTCGATAAGCATGGAAGGAGAAATTCGGAGGAATTTTCATGAAATTTCCGTGAAATGGTCGGAAATTAGGGAAGTTACTTGAAAATCCATTTTTTTCTAAAATTAGGATTTCAAATATTCTATAACTCAATAAATGAGATATAAATACACAATTTTTTTGCTAATACAAAGATGTTAACATGATACGTTACTTTAAATCACCATCCAATCGCTTCAATTGTTAAAAAGTAGTATACTTCTCGTAATCAAAATCAATTTGGAATCGAAAATTAGAAGCCATTAGTTTCACCTCTTTAATATGAAGAGAATGGTAACACGCAATAATAACAGAGAAAAACATAGACCAAAAAATATTACTAGCAGAATGATATCTTATGCAAGAAATAGAAGGAAATGATAGCGTAGACCTTGTATCTAACTAAAATACTTTTAACTTAGAAAAATATTTAATTTTGAAAATAAAATATGACACACGCACATAGCTTGTGGTCGTAAAATATATGTTATACAAGACACAAACAAATCAATTAACACCAAGAAAGTGCATAGCATTCTCAAAGACAATCTATATCCAACTAGATAGTAATCAAATATTTAGTCACAAGATTCAGAGGTTGCTAACAACCTAGCACTCATGCAGCCGTGTGTACTCCTTATAGTAGAGAGAAGCCGCAAGAAAGTAGAACCTTAAATTTCGGATAATCGCTTTCGTTTTGCCATGTCCGGAAAGAGAAATTTCTGAGAATTTTCGTGAAATTATCGAAAATCTTGGAAATGATTCTAAACTTGTCTTTTCCCTAAAACTAAGGATTTTAATTTCCTAAGTCAATAAATAAAATAAAGATGCACACTTATTTGTAAAATAGAATTGTAAATATAAGTAATTAAAGTAATATTGTTGTCATAATCTTCACATATATTGATATATAGAGCAACGTGTTGGCTAGAGTCAGAATTGTATGATAAAGAGGAAGGAAAAGCCATGACAATTACCGCGTCAATAAGAATGATGTGACACATATAATAACTACTAATCAAAACATATATGAAAAAATAAAGAAAGAACAAAAAATAAAGCACTTCAGTTGAAACTTGATTTTAACTCTTAAATCTTGGTTCTAACTGATTTCGTTTGGATTTAGATCTAAAATTTAGAAACTAATTAAAGAAACTTCTTCAAACAATGTAAAGCACTCTAACTACTCAACACATCAATGAATAAATAAGTAAAAATTCATTCATATATGCAAATGCCAATGAAAGCAAAGGAAGACTCCCTTATTTTCATTGTTTTGTAGAAACGACGTGGAATTTCGATGAAATTCCGTTGACATTTTGATGATATTTCGTTGAAATCTTGGAAAAAGAAATAAGGCAGCATTTCGATTTCGGAGACTTGGAGAAATGGACATTTCAGATAAATTTAGTGGAATTCGTTGAAATTTAAGGCCATGAGGGAAACCCTACTTGGCGATGGCATTTTAAAGGTTTTCCTGAGGGTGAACGAGGGTTTGGAGTGGGAAACGCAGCTTTTCCTTTATGGTTGTAATACCACTATATTCGAGAATGAATGGAATAGAAAGTTAATAATTTAATAGATCCAATCTCTCTAGTCTCTATATGTAGGTAGAGGCTAGGATTAGATGGAGTACATGAAAATTTTAAAGATTTAAGAAAAAGCCCCTGAAGGGTTGCAACTTCTCAAATATTCTTACAAAGATTGCATCCAATTTTCCATGGCATCGCCATTTTGGACATCTCTCATCAGAAGTTCGGGCAACAACTTCTCAAATATTCTTACAAAGATTGCATCCAATTTTCTACGGCATCGCCATTTTGGACATCCCCACTTCAGAAGCTCAGGCAGGTTCTCTCCCAGTTATCTCCTCAATCTAAGTTTGAGTGTAACCCTTTTCAATTTGGGAAGCATCAGCTCAGCATCTTTCCCAATGGAAAAATGTTTTTAATGGCATATGTTCATTTTCTCATCTTCATTCTCACACCCAAGGTCACAAAAAAAGACTTTGGGGGAAGAAAGATTACGCGGATTATTTCTGACATGACATGATAAGAATCCAAGAATAATCTTAGATAATTTATTGCTAAGAATACCAGAGGAATACATGAAACTTCAAATAGTGTCTGGCTTACTGTGCATGCGTAGATAGCGGGAGTGCAGCATAACCAATAACTACCTGAGGAGAAACAAATAACATTATAACTAAAAAATGCAGGAAAATAAATAATTTCAAAAGCCATGGTAACTCGAAATTACAGGCTTTGGAGCTTCAAGTTTTGATTGAAGATCAATGTGAAAGAATGTGAAAAGGAGATGATGCTGAGGAGTTAAAAGAGCTGGAAGAGATATCTTGATCTCATCATGATAGCAAGCTAGCCTTGCACCAACAGCAACTTGTGTGTGAGCCCACCTCTGAAGTGTGACACCTGGCTCACCAGGATACATGACCTATCAACAGGAAATAAAAATTTCGTAAAAAGTAAATGAGTAGAAACTAGCTTCTACTTAACAATAGAAACCAACCTCCAGAGGATGTTTGTTCATATCAGTATCATCCTTTCGCAACTCTATCCTTATGAACATGTTCCTTTTCCGGCTCAAATTGACAGTCAATGGATACAAATACAGACAATGTATAAGTTGTGAAAATGGTTCACTTCTGGTCATTGCACGAAAATCAAATGCATGAAACTGTCAAAGCAACAAATTAATAAATAAGAAGATAGATTAATACCATGACATTCTTACAATTTGTGATATAACTCTTTTCTTTATCATTCCTCGCCCACTTTGAAAGTGATCTTTACGAGTACAGAAATGATGAAAAAATTCCAGAGTTCCATGCAATAACACTTACATCATTGGCAGAGTGATAATTGTTAGCAGTTGGAACACTTGAATCGTTCTTCAGCACTGACTTCCCATTGACCATATTGCATTTAGGATTGATAATTTGAATCCCATCAGACCCCGCACGGAGGTTTGTTGAGACAATGCGTTCAACAAATCGATCACCGGGATCAACCGAATCATTAGCAAAGCTCACGATTTCAGACATGTTGTCGGCATTAGTATTAATAAACTGAAACTTCTCAATTTCCAACTTCAAGATGCCTTTCATCGGCTTATGGACCTTCCGTTTAGGATCCTGAGGTGGTGAAAGCCATCTCAGAAACAAAACTAAGTTTGAAAAATGAAGAATGAACAATGAACAGATCAATCAAAGGAAAACATGATTAGAATCTGCGCCTTTCACAAAGCAGATGGAAAAATCCAATCGAACATCAAATAACTGTTAAAAAATAGGACCAAAGATTCTATGTTAACAAAGAACCTATGACCTCTTATACAGTGGAGACCACTAGGACAATTGCGAAGGGAACCGATAATTAAAACAAACATAAAAGATGCCATCTAGTTACAATGTAAATCTCAACACTTCCCTTTTGTGGAAATCTGAAATATAAGAATGAAAAACCAAAGACAAGATAACACATGGAACCCTACTCCCTAAGTTAGGGGATGAAACCACGGGGGAAAGATTTCTCAATGAGTACAAGGGGTGTGAGCTTTATACATTCCCACCAACTCAATTAAGTCTCACCACTAATCCATCTAGGACTAAACATCCCTCCACACATAGGTTTAATTACATAATTCTTCCAATACTCCCCGTCAAGCTGAAGCATGGAATACTCAACTTGGACAATTATGCTGAACACATAAGCCATGAAAATAACTTAAATACAACTCCAAATCAAAATTGCATTTCTCATGTGAGTGGTCTTGGGGAATCTGAACTGCTACTATTGGAATCTTAAACTAAAGGGTTCTTCCAAACAGAGACCTATGCGAATTTTTCCAACACATATAGATTTAAACAAAGGGTTTCATCATAAAACATTTGCAATGGCTCTCTCAAAAACGAGAGCCTCGAACTTGACATTTCCTACATAGGTTAAAAGAATGGGATCTCTTCTCAGAAGTCCTTGTGGATCTCTCTATACCAGACAGTTGTCATTGGTCTCTATCATATGTGATCTGCATTCAGAAGCAAAAAAGCCCAATGTTGAAATATAAATGCGGAAGCAAAATCAGAACAAGAATGAACAAAATAGAGAAAATATAACATTGAACGCTCAGGATTTTAAGTGGAACCCTAATCGCAAGGGAGCAAGATGAAACCACAGGAGAAGGCCTCAAAGAACTGGATCTTCTATTAGAATTTCTCTCGATGGGTACAACTGTACAAGGGGTGTGGGGTTTTTATTTAGCCTCGCAGATAGACCGTTCCATTGATAGTAGATGTGTGACTAAAATATGAGTGGGGGTAATTACATTTTGGACATATCCAATTACTCATCTATTACATACATCAACACTCCCCTTCAAGCAGGAGTTGAGAAAGATGCAGCTTGCAACCAAAAAAATTGTACACAACTCATCTTCACTAGATACATTTGAGAGAGACAAGGATAGAGACACCCCACTCGGACGACGATAGAGACACCCCATTTGAAGAACCACTGCCAGTGGAAGACCTCGCTCGAAAGCGAGTCTGCGACTTTCAGGTCACCGGGAAAGAACCTCAGACGTGGATGTAGTAGTCGTTGAGATACCAGATCGTGTCAGCAGAAGAGTAGTTAATCAATGGTCAAGGATAAACACTGTGACAAAGTAGTCGATCGGTGAAGACAGTGGATAGCAGCAGTAGTTTGGACTGTCGATCTGCCAGGCATAGACGAGCAGAAGTCATGTAGATACATCTCAAGAAGAAAGCGCCCTCCCACTCTCCTTTTCTCTCATACTTGATATGATAAGAGCATGGATCATCAAGTTGGGAGAAACCAAAGCAAAACATGCATTTTTTTGTGATAACAACTTTTTTGCACAAAACAACTTTCTTGTTGTCGTCTCCCTTTTTTATCTATTCTCTCTTCTTTTCTCCTATGATTTCTTTTTGTACAACTGCCTTTTTTCTCAACAACTCCCTTTTTTAAAAATATGCTCGCTTCTTTTTTCGGATTTCCACTTTTTTTAAACTCACAACCAAACTTGGGCCAGATATGCAGCTCAACCCAATTGGGCTTACAAAACTGGGCCTCTTCTCCTTTTCTTCTCTTGGACTTTTCTTTTTTTTTACTCTTTCCCCTCCAATCTTCGCTTTTTTCGAATCAGAAATCTATTTTTTTTCTAGGGCCAAATATTGCAGTAGCCCCCACTAGGTCATTTTTTTGGGTACCACCTTCTTTTTCTATGGCCTACTTGGGCCGAAACAAACAAAAGCAAGGCTCGTCGGGCCATATAAATGAAATGGATTGCCCCTATTTAGAGTTCTCGATTGGAACCCATCCTTCAGAGCATGAGTAAGGTTCTGTGGGAACCCATCAAGAGAGGTGTCGCCCGGAGGACCTAGGGCTCGCAAGGGATCTCACGAGCCGGAGGAGAGGGTTGTTGTTGGGTCTTAGCGGGGCTTCACCTAGAGATGTTGCGTAGAACCGAAGGCCAGCAATTCATGGGATCTGCTCACTCCGCCTAGGAACTTTTCCGGGTGATAGGGTGCCACCGCCTCTTGGGGGAAGCTCTGGAGAATGTTGCAGTTGCGAGATGGTTAAAGCTGGAATGCCATCAGTGTCGTCGGTGCGATAAGACTTGGAAACTTCAACTTGGCTTAAGAGGTAAGCGGCGAAGAGAGAACTTGTAACAATGCCAACGCAAACAGGAGTTGTTGCTCGTGAGTAGAAATCTTGAATTAATGCCTTCTTCGAATCAGCGGGTTTGAGGAGGCTGAAAGAGGGGTTGTGTTGTTGTGGTGCCTTCATGGCATCGCCTAAAAGGATTGTCTGGTGTTCTTTGTTGGGAACTGCAAGGTGAATCCAAACTGGAGATATTGGGGGCCTAATATACGGCTTGGAGATGGGGACGTCATCTTGTGCGCACAGGGCTATGATCGGATGGGATGTTGTTGTCCCAGATCTAGGGTTCCGGAAATGGAATTCTATTTTTTTTAGATCAAAAGAGGGGGAAACACTCTATGGTGTCTACCCCAAATTTATAAATAAACGAGAGTCTGGTTCAAGAAGACTTACAATAACCAAGACTCGAGGAGAGTCTTAGAATGAAAATTTACAATTTCAGTATAGAAACGAATAGGAGAGAAAAGAGTGTCAATTCCAGCTAGCCAAATTGCCCAAACAATTGCAAAAGGCCGAAGAAGAACCTCTCTAGCCAAATCTTTGGCCTCAAACAAAGAGTTCCAAAACAAGACCAAGCTCTAAAGAGACAACCAATCAGCCTCGATCTCCTGCCATATAGGGACAGTCCTCTCAGATGAAGAAAAGATGATCTAAAGTCTCAATTTGCGTCTCACAAAGAGGGCATCTGTCAGAGATAACTTAGAACAATCTAGCACAATGATCTCTAGTCATGACATGCTTTCTACGGAAAAGACACGTGAAGAAATCAATTCTACTCGGCAGCTTCACCTTCCATATAAAGTTACAATCACGAATTAAAGAGTCAAACCTTGACGAAGGTGGTCAACAAATAGCATTATAGGCAAGCTTGAGAGAGAAAGGATTGGACTTTCACACCCAGTGGTTCCTCCCAGAGATGGGCTTATATCGATATATTTGATGAAATCCAAAAGCAGTAGAAACTCCTCAAGTCGTTGATCAGAGAAGTCTGTTAAGAACCATGGAATCCAGTTGTCATCTACCCAACACTTCGTCACTTTTGCATTGCGATTAGCCACTACAGCAAACAAACGAGGGAACCTGGAGGAGAGAGTTCCATCACATGTCCAGTTGTCAAACCAAA
This sequence comes from Ottelia alismoides, assembly GCA_037367405.1. Lineage (NCBI taxonomy): Eukaryota > Viridiplantae > Streptophyta > Magnoliopsida > Alismatales > Hydrocharitaceae > Ottelia > Ottelia alismoides. The sequence goes on from JAZKJV010007699.1 coordinate 800,375, forward strand.
AAGCAAACATACTACCATCACCCAGAGATAGAAGAAAGAGATCATGAAAATAGAGGAGCACCAATCTGATACTTTTCCGGATGGCAGACGGTGTAGAAATATGTTGAGGAAGAAACAAGTACTGCACACCAATACCATAGATATGGCGAATGAGTCTGCAACACAGACCGTCACCTCTACCCCAAATCCTGCTGACACACTTTCCATGTTCATCCTGTCCCTCCCCCTAAAGAAAATGCTTCATGAGCATCTCTAGTCGATGTCTAATACTAATTGGTAGCAAGCGTGACGAGATGAAATAGATGGGGATAGCAGAGCGAACACATTTCATGAGCACCAAACGACCTCCTTTTGAAAGCATCGGCGCCTTCCAACCTGAAAGTTTCTTCTCCAATTTCTCAACGATCGGGAGCTAGTCCGCCATCTTGAAACTACCAGTCATAGAAGGTCGTATCGGCAATATATCGGAGAAATATCGTCGATATATCGGTTTCGATAGGGAAGGGGTTTCGATATCACCCAGTATATCCTTTTACAGGGATATCAGCGATATATCGGCGATATATCGCCATATCGGCTCATATCGATCAAAAATGACGGGATTCAGTACAAAAAATCCCGGATATCGATAGATATCGCCGATGTTTCGCCAATATCTCTATATATCAATGTTGTTATTCATGCATGATTGATTCCACTACTTATCTAGCTACATCCAGTATTAAAACACATATCTAGTTACACCTAGTATTAAAACACACAATGATATAAATATATATATTGTTTCGGGGTGTCAATACCATTCATATGACCGATATGAGCTAGTGATAAAAGGATCATAGATGATTTATAATTATGTGTTAAGAATATGTAAGTGTATATTTGCAAGTTATTTCATGTTGTAAGAACTTGAATGAAATTCATTTCCAATATCTATAAGTCAATTCTTCAAAAAAATTATCTATACATCAAGAATCAACATTAATATCGATATGTTCGAAATGATCCATATATGTGATATAAGCTTCATAGATGATCGATATGGGTGATCTAAGAGTATATTTGTAAGTTATTTAGTGATCTAAGAACTTGAATGAACACCATTTTCAATATATATAGGACAACAACTAACAGTACCTGCGATATGTTCGATATGACCGATATGTGCAATACAAGGATCATAGTCTTCATAAATGATCTATATGTGTCATCTAAGTGTATATTTGTAAGTCATTTAATGTTATAAGAACACGAATGGAATACATTTCCAATATCTATAGGTCAGGAATAAACATTAACAGTGATATGTTTGAAATGATCGATATGTGCGATATATGAGCTGTAAATGACCGATATATGTGACATAAATGTGTATTTGTAGGTTATTAATTGTTTTAATATCTTGAATGATCTTAATTTCTGAAAAAACAACAAAAAATAGCTTTTTTGAGCCATTTCCGACATTTCCACCGATATCGTCGAAATATCGGCGTTATATCCCGATATATCCATTTCCGGGTGGACCGAAACGATATCGATACGACCTTCCTTGCTACCAACCGATAGAGGGAGCCCAAAATACCAAATGGAGAGCGAGCAACTCTCAGAACCAAGTGCGGTGCAAAATAACGAGCTCCAGAATCAGAGTGGGTAAACGAAACAGCAATAGAATTGCCATGATTGAGAATTAGCCGAGAAAGCTCCCCAAAAATCTCCACGGTAAGAGCCATGCCTTTAGCTTCCTCATTACCCCCATCGATGAAGAAAATAGTGTCGTCAACGTACTGCAAAAGGGGAATAGATATCACGTCAGAAGTGTATCCCTTCGAGATCTTGCTTTGGACCACCTAGGCCACCATACAAGCAAGTACATCGGTTGCAATTACAAAGAGCATCGGAGCGAGAGGGCATCCCTGTCTAACCCACATTGCAGCTGAAAAAACCCACCCACGGGTCTTCCGTTGACAAACACCACATAAGCGGTCGTGGTAACACAACGTTTCATCCCGAAAATTCACGTCTCCAGGAAACCATGCGTCAATATCGCCATCCATAAGAAGTGTCAGTCCACAGTGCCATATACCTTAGAGAAGTCAGCCTTCCAAAGTACCCCCTTCGACCTTCGTCTTTTCCAATCAGAAATGATCTTAGATGCGACACTTAGACTGACAGCAATATGTCTACCTAGAATGAAAGCACTCTGAAGCGGTGAGATGATGTGCTCCATCACGCGATTCAGTCTAATAGCTAAGACCTTCGCCACAATTAGGTAGATAGCATTAGAAAGTGCAATAGGCCGGAAATCCTCAATATACTCGGAGACATCCTTCTTGAGAAAAAGGAAAATGAGTGACATGTTGAGTTTAACAAAGCTTGTGTTAGTATGGGTGAACTCCCCCAGCACGTCGACGACCTCCCTCCCGACAAGCTCCCTGAACTCGCGAAAGAAGAACACGAGGATTCCATCTGGACATGGGGCGTCATCAGCGTTAAGGTTCAAAACTGCCAACTTCACCTCCTCCGTGATTACATTCTGAATCAGATGATTAGCATATTGTTCAGACAATGTGGAGGCCCTAAGACAAAACCATCTCCAAGTTCTAGCTGCTTTTCTTCTTGGAAAATCATGAAAGTGATTTGCAATGGCTCGCTCCATCTCACGATCACCCTCCACCCCGTTCCCATTCACCACAGCCGAATGTAATTGGTTGTGTCGACGCCTCCCACTAGCAATTATATGAAAGTAAGCCGTATTCGCATCGCCCTCTTTCAACCAAGAATGCTAGAATTTTTATTTACATTTTGCGACACTTTTCTTTCTTCTTCCAGGATTGTTTTTTATGCCGTTAATCTCTCCATGTGCTCTTCACGAGTAAGATCTCTAACATCTTCAATGTTAACAAGTATGGAAAGCTCGGTCTCTACCTCTGTATGCATCACCCATACCTCCTTGAAAGCACACCGCCGATTACGAAGCGATATCAAAATTTGAGATAGCTTTGAAGCCGCGGAACCAGAGACCATCGCGTAAGACCGGTGGTTGTAGACCAAATCCCGAAATCCCTCCTCCTAGAGCCAGCTCTCTCAAACCTGAAGAAACCCCTCGGAGGGGAGACAATGTCAGAGTCCCAGAGTAGAGGTGTATTGTACGACCCTGTACAAGGACTGGAGATGGAAGTCACCAGTAGGAAGGCATCCAACAGCTCCTAGGATGACAGAAAATTGTCGATACGAGAGCGAGAACTCAAATTTCTCCAAGTGTACTTAGTATATGAAACGCCAATCACCTCCAGCTCGAGAGCATCAATCAGCACTGCAAAGTCGACTGAGCCGGTATCAAGTCTGCCTCTCAAGCAAGACCTGTCAGATGGAGAGCAGCGTAACATTGAAGTCAACCCCACAAGCCAAGTCACACCTGGGAAGGTATTCTTGGCAACATCGAGCGAAGAGGATGCACACAAGGACAATAAACACATGAGAAGGCAAACGGACCCCGAGAGAGTGTGTTCAAGAAGGCACAATGGAACCCAAATTTTCTACCAACTCGACAATGACTGTAGAAACGTGGTCTGATATGTGCCAGAATTAGGGTAGGGTTTTTGGGAACCCCAAAATTTTCTTAAACATGGTGCAGTGGAACCTCGAAAATATATCAGAAATAAATCTTCAAGAAATTAAAATTCTTCAAGAATAACCGAGAATCGAATTTGATCAGTTAATCGAATCTCAAACAAATCGCTAACGTAAAATAAATCGTCGAGAAGCAAATGTGTTATGATGTCGTGTTAAAATATAAACGCAGAAGCAAAACATAAGAAGATCGAACAAAATGGAGAAATATAATATGGAATGCTAGGGATTTTACGTGGAATCATACTCCCAGGTCCCAAAAGAGTAGAATGAAACCACGGTAGAAGGCATCGAAGGGTCAGATCTATAAGAATCTCTCAATGAGTACAAAGGTTGGGGCTTCTTATATAGACCCACAGATAGACTGGAGTCCAACTGATAGTAGATGTGGGACAAAAACATGAGTAGGGATAATTGAATCTTGGAGGTCAAATTAACCCATCTATTACATACTTCAACACCTAATTAATGAATATGTGGACCTCTTCAACAAACAAATCTCATATGAACCCTCGTACAAAACATGGGGTGTTCTCTGATACTCCCCCCATCTCCCATATTTATGTGGAAGATGCAAACTATGTTAAATTCTCCCCCTTTTATCTCCTTCTCGTTCTCCTATTTTCTTCTTTTTCAATTCCCCTTTTTTCTAATGTTTCTTCTTTTTTGTCATCATCTTTTCTCGTTTTTTGGATCAAAGAAGTGTACTTCTATTGGATCAAACATGATACAAATAGAATGAAATTGATGCTCATTCATTATTTAATAACTCCAAATTCTGTTATTAAAGCTCCCCTCTTCTTCCCTTTTTCACCATTTTTTTTGGTTGCATGTTCTGCATTTTCCTTTTTTCCAGGCTTCATTCCTTCTTTAAATATTTTTCTCTTTTTCTGACATTTTTAGGGTTTTTTACCCTTGTGCCCCTCTGAGATTCTACAATTACGGTTATGGCGCTACCTTTTTTTGCAAAAACCTGAGTGCCCATGTTTTTTATGGTAAAAACGGGTGACTCCCCACGACGGGGATCACCGCCTGAATATTTCTATTTAAAAAGAGTTTTTAGGATACATTACCGAGAAAGCCAAAAATTATAAAGCACGTTACATAGGGACACAATATTTTCACTGTAGAATCTCTGATTCTTGAAGATTAGATCGTTGCGTCCGAGCCAGGTGGCCCAAAGAGAGGCAAAAGGTCTCGAACAGTCATCGCTAGAATTGTCCCGAGCCTTCGGAAGGAGTTCCACAAGACCCCTCCCCGTCACAATTTACCACGGGTATCGACATCTCAGACCAGATCCGCACGGAAGACGAGCACTTGAAGAACAGGTGATCAGGGTCTTCGGCCTCCTCGTCGCATCAGTCGCACTGGGTGTCGGCGAGACGCAGTAGACGTCCCCTCCGGGCCTTATCGCACAGTCGTCTCCTTCTCAGGCACCACAGAAAGATCTTCACCCAGACCGGAATTTTCGTCTCCCAAACCACGTGCATGTCCTGGTACAGGTCACTGTCCAGCTCCTCGTCCGTCTTCCTCAAGTCTATGTACTCTTTCTAGACCGAGAAATGCACTGTCGCCCCAGACAAAATGGCCACGGTCCTGCGAGACAGCGTCGTGAGGTGGAAGTGCAGCCAGCATGCCAGGTATTCATAAAAACGTTGATCAGAGGGGTCCATACCCCCCCATCCGTCGTCTGCGAAAGAGTTGCCTCCTTCGATGCCGCCAAGGAGAAAAGGCGAGGGAATCTGATCTCCAAATTGCCGTCCCCAGACCAATCATCACGCCAGAATCGAAAGGTATGTCCGTCCCCCACGCTCGGTCTGAACCGTTGCGCTAACCCCGGCATAACCACACGTATACCGACCCAAAGTGGGGACTCGTATCAAACTCTCTTCCGAACCGACTCGTCGTTGACCCGTAAATCTTCCTCATTAGTCGCCCGACCAAAGCAGAGGACGGTCCCCAAATGCGGATAGCCCATTTAGCTATCAGAGCCTTATTCATGCATTCCACATCCCTAACACCAAGGCCCCCCTCCTCACGGCCCTTCGTCATTTCCTCCAATTTCACCAAGTGCAAACCGGGCTCTTGTTGCTTCCCTTTGGACCAGAAAAACCTTTTCATCATAGATTTAATTTTCCTTCTAACTCCCGCTAGCATCAGTCTAGTGGAAAAAAATATGGGTATGGCTAACAAGACGTGTTTAAGAAGGATTAGCTTCCCTCGCGAGAAAGAGTAACAGCCTTCCATCATGCTAGCCTCTGTTCCATCCTCAGCACAAACTCCTCCCAATCCACCCTCCTTAGTTTCCCAGAGACAAGTGGTAGACCCAAGTACCGAATCGGCATGCCGCCCACCGCGCAATCAGTTAATTCCGCCATGTTAGTTCTATCTGCCTTATTTATTCCGAACACAATGACCGTCGACTTAGACCTGTTAATTTCCAATCCTGATAGCATACCAAAGACGCTTGTAAGTTGTACTGCATTAGCATTCTGATCGCCGGTGTCCCCAGAATAGTATCGTATCATCTGCATACTGTAGCAAAGGGATAGACATGTCATCTCTGCGGAAACCCGTACACCAACCAGCCGCGTTCGCTTGCTTGAGAAGAACCCCTAGCGTATCCGCCATAATAACAAACAGCATAGGGGCCAACGGATATCCCTGCCACACCCCCCCGTTGCGGCTGGAAGAAACCTCCTTCAGGTCTGCCATTCACCAGCATAGAAAAAGAGGAGGTGGTGAGGCAATCTCTTCATCCAAGCCACCCACAGTTCTGGAAGCCTCTCCTTCAAAGAGAAATCCATAATAACCTCCAATCAACGGAGTCATACGCCTTTGCATAATCGATTTTCCATAAAGCCCCTCTCGTTCTTGAGCGTTGCCATTCCAAACAAATCTCCGTGGCCATCATTAGACCACCCGCCATTTGTCTCCCCGAAATGAAGGCGGATTGGCCCTAGAGAAGCACTGAATCAAGTACCCCTTTCAATCTATTCGCCAGGAGCTTCGTAATGATGAGGTATACACCATTGGAGAGAGCAATAGGCCTGAAGTCTTCTACCTGTACGGGGGTATCCCACTTGGGCAGCAGGAAAAGTAACACCGGTTGATCTTCTCTAAGCCATTGTTTCCTTCCCTAAATTCATTGAGAATGTCCATGACCTCCTCCTTCAAAAGATCCCAGAATTCCCTATAGAAGAATACAGGAAATCCGTCCGGACCAGGAGCTCCATCCACATTGAGTCCCCATATCGCCCGCTTCACCTCCTCCAACGAAAAAGGGGCCAGAAGGTCCTCAGCTTGCTCTACAGACAGGACCTCTGCACCCATCCCCAACCATCCCCAACCGCTCCCTTCTCTCCTTCTTGAGGCATCCACAAAGTGCTTCCTCAGAGCCCGGCCAATAGCAGCCTCCCCCGCAACCCGTCCCCCCCCCCCCACCTGGACCTCGTGGATGTGATTTCTTCTCCGCCTCCCAAATGCCACTGAGTGGAAGAAAGATGTATTGGTGTCCCCTTCCCGAAGCCACTTCTGCTTGGATCTCTAGCACCATTCCACCTCTTGCTTTCTATCCTCCAATAGGAGCTCCTCAAGGAAACCCTACCTCTCCTTGAACTCGAGCTCAGATAGCCCCCGTTCATCGTCTAAACGATCGAGTCTAGTAACCTCCCCTTGGACCTCCTCCCTCCTCGCGCTTCGCCTCGACCTGGTATCATTCCCGAATGCCGAGAGGAATGACCTCAGCTTCGTGAGCTTCGCTGCAAACCTCAAGACCGCCGAGCCCTCCTCTGAAACACCTCTTTAAAACTCCGCCACCTTCCCACGGAATCCAGCCTCCTACAGCCAGCTTTTCTCGAAGCGGAAGAAGAATCGGTGCCTGCCTTCCTCCTCCGATGACCAGATGATGGGTGTATGGTCCGAGTGTGAGCGGGAAAGGGAACCTCTCCGCCTCCACTGGAGAAAGAAGGAATCTGTCCAGTCTGGAA